>CM065741.1:49781037-49788537 GCA_033310375.1 Conus canariensis | reverse complement strand
ACCAGAGCTCAGAGACAGACGACGGCCCCCACACGGAACTCACCCACTACTGCCAGCGACGACAGCTGCCACAGAGGAGTCACACTTCAGTCTGCGAGTACACCCTGTTCTTCAGGGCCTCAGGTCAATAGGACGTAATCTCACCCATCCCAATCACGAAGGTTTTTTTTTTTTTTCTCGATCTATCAGGCAAAAATATACTGCAGAAATTGCAGATTAGTTCACCATGCGAGCAGGGAATGAATAGTCGCTTTTAAAACAAGAGACAGAAATGTTTTCTTTTTCCTTTTTGTTGTTGAAAAGATCAACAGTGATGG
This sequence comes from Conus canariensis, assembly GCA_033310375.1. Taxonomy (NCBI): domain Eukaryota; kingdom Metazoa; phylum Mollusca; class Gastropoda; order Neogastropoda; family Conidae; genus Conus; species Conus canariensis. Next base: position 49,788,220 of record CM065741.1, on the reverse strand, counting down.
TTAGGGTGATGACAAGGATGCTATGGAATCAAGTTTGTTCCTCTTTTGGTTGGAAATGATCTGACAGAGCTGTTCTCTTTCCTCCCGCCCTTCCTTCTCTAGTGAAGCCAGTGAGTCCTGACACACACTCCTAACATCATGGCGGAGTTTGCCTGGCCTTCGTCGACCTGGATTCCTTAGCCAAACATAGCGCTGACACCTCTGACATCTGCTGCGATCTGTCTCACACGTTTCAGCAGGAATGTGTACCTTTGTCCTCCCACAGACCTCCCCTAAACAAAGGAAACAAAATTGAACTGTCACATTCTCGTTTCTTTGATGGACATCTTAGTTTTCATGAGTTTTTTTTTTAAATGTTGATTGCAAAAAAAATATTGTGTTAACAGGTGACGGTAGTTTTCATTTAGAGAAAGCTATAAATGCTAATACCAGAACCCTGTATTGACCGTTAGAACTGTTTAGTTCTGTCTAAATATTCGCTGAACCTACCTATGTGAAAAGACCCTTTTACAGCCACAATTTGGATCTAGTCAGAGAGATCGTTTTTTGTCTTTAAGCTACACGGCCATACCAAAAACTAAAATCTTTAGGAAAAAAAGGTGTGTCCACTCGCGCAGTCACCGAAATCGCTTTAAGACAAAAACTGAGAGTATGTCGCCCACAATGTGATCCCCAGTGTGTCCTCTAATCTACACAATACTCTCACTGTCATTTCTGTCCAGTATGCGCCTGTTTCTCAGCAAGATTCGAAACGGTGAAGTGACCCCATGATAAAGCACTCATGCTGTCCAGCTGTGGAGTGTAAAAGAGTGTGGGCATACTGAGTGACACTGGCGCTCATCGCCATTGACATTGGGTCAACAGACTTAGAGCACGGCAAACAAAAGATCACTGACCTCTTTGATAAGAGCCAACACAACGCTTTACCTCCCCTCTCCTTGCCAGGCCCCTGGTATGGCGAACAGCTGTTTGATAATGTGGCCTTGGATCTCGGTAATACCCAGACAACCCTCTGCTTGCTGTATTTGATGTGACAAATTCATGAGCATTATTTGATGATTTTTTTTTCTTCAGAGGCAATTTTGTTTGCGGTTAGTGACAGCTTTCCTCTGATATTTCAAACAGCAGCGTCGATCTGTACAGCATTTGACAGCAGCCCCGTCCAGAGGCCATTTCCCTTTAAAAAAAAAAAGAAAAAAAAAAAAGAAAAAGAAAAATGAAAACGTGCAAAATCTGATCTTATTAACCAGTCCAAACCCTGTCAACTTAACCCTAGGCCAGTCAAGCATTTCTTTTTTCTTCTTTTCTTTTCACACCCTGACTAGCATTTATAAACATTATAAACAAGTTTCTCATTTCTAGACTTTTCTACACAGACTGAAAAACAGCAGTTTTAAATCTCATTTTAAACACTTCCAATTTAGAACCAAACGACCTGAAAAATACAACCAAAAAACAAAACAAAACGAAACCAAAAAGAAAAGAAAAGAAAACAAAAAGGACTGTCCATTTCCAACTAGACGCCATGATCGACTGACCCGTCATTATTGTTCTCATCTGACCACCCCCCCCCCCTCACACGCACACACACACACACACACACACACACACACACACACACACACACACACATGCGTGCACACATACACACACAAACGCGCCCACATGCATGCGCGCGCGCGCGCACGCGCCACACACACACACACACACACACACACACACACACAACACACACATGCGCCCACGCACACACACGGGCCCGTGCCCACATATCCATACACACGCATGTGTACATTCACTGCACACACATACAAAAAAAAAACCCAAAACAAACAAAAAAAAAACAGTGGTACGTAGGCACTCAAGGTCTGACCAGCGCGTTGGGCTAATGCGTAGGTCAGACATCTGCTGAGTCGTAGGCACGAGACCCTCTTCTTCAATTCTCTCATCTTAGTTGTTAATTCATTTATCCATCAGCTTCAAATCATGCGTAGTGTGGTCTCAAAACATAGCGGATGTGGTGTAGCGTATATGGACTAGTCGCACGCAGTGACGCCTCCTTGATGAAACTGAAACTGACAGTGACCAACCCCAGTCTTCTCCGTGTTCCTTCGTCAGCCTCTCAGGCAGGGTAGAGCGTATGGCCTCCCTTTAATGGCAGACGACATCTAACAATACATTTTTGACATGAAACAGGAAGAAAACAAATCTGTAACCACTGTTTTTATTTTCCAGTGGAAACAGGATCATTCTTGCGTGCAGGCACTTCATTTTTAAACGGGAAAAGGATCATCGTTGTCTCTAACCCCTTTATTTTTCAACGGAAAAAAAGGATCATCGTTGTCTCTAACCCCTTTATTTTTCAACGGAAAAGAGGATCATTGTTGTCTCTAACCCCTTTATTTTTCAACGGAAAAAAGGATCATTGTTGTCTCTAACCCCTTTATTTTTCAACGGAAAAAAGGATCATTGTTGTCGCTAACACCCCTTTATTTTTCAATGGGAAAAGGGTCATCGTTGTCTGCAACTCCTTTATTTTTCAAGGGAAAATGATCATCGGTGTGTAACCCCTTTATTTTTCAATGGGAAAAGGGTCATCGTTGTCTTTAACCCCTTTATTTCTTGATAGAAATAGGATCATTATCTGTAAGAGTTTGAAAGGAAATCTGTTATGATTGATCTCTCTCTCTCTCTCTCTCTCTCTCTGTGTGTGTGTGTGTGTGTGTGTGTGTGTGTGTGTGTGTGTGTGTGTGTGTGTGTGGGTGAGAGAGAGAGAGAGAGATAGAGAGAGAGAGAGAGAGAGAGAGTTGTTATTCTCCGAAAAATGTTCATGCTACTCTTCACCCCCAGCCCTAACCATGTTCCAGGTGTGCCCTGCCCGAAGTGTCCAATGACTCCTACTCCTGGACGGGCCCAGAGGCAGAGCAAGTGCTGAACCTGTCCATCCCCTGGGAAAAGGACGGCGGCAAGCTCAAACGCAGCTCCTGTAAACTCTACCAGGACCGGAACCAGTCGGCGCCCCCTAGCGAGCTGCTGCCGAACCGCAGCACGGTGAAGTGTCATGAATGGGTGTATGACCACTCCGTCTTCACCTCTACCTTCACTGAGGATGTAGGTTGATGATAATGACGACGACAACGACGATGACGATGACGACGATGACAGCAACAACAGCAAGAACAATGGCAGCAGCGGTAGCAGCAGCAGCAGCAACAACAACAGCAACGACAACAATAACAACAACAACAACAACGACAACAACAACAACAACAACAAACACCTATCCCCCTCCTCCTTTTCCTCCTCTCCCTCCTCCTCCTCCTCCTCCTCCTCCTCCTCCACCGCCCCCTTCTACACCTCCTCCTCTTCCATCTCCTTCTCCTCCTCCTTCTTCTATTTCACCACCTCCTCCTCATCATCATTAATGCTCTCTTTCCTCCTAATCATCCCCTTGACAAAAGCCATGCCATGGTAAACTGACTTCTTTTTACTCGACTGAACAGCAGTTCTGGATCGAGCCCTTTCTTTGGTCAATACAAAACAAGTCAAGCTGATTCTGAACTGTATGGCTAGAAATTTCTTCTGTCTGGTCTAAAAATACGAATTCACTTAAACGTCTCAGGAAACGTCTAAATAAGCCTATCAGGTCACGATAATCGATAATTTGATTCAAACCTGTGAATTCCGTCATTCGCATATCGTTCCCTAAGCCGTAACACAAATACACCGTCTGACCACTCAGTGTGTTCGACCCTTCAACACCACTCTCTCTCTCTCTCTCTCTCTTCTCTCTCTCTCTCTCTCTCTCTCTCTCTCCTCTCTGTTTATGTTTCTCCCACTCAGCACTTCATTTATATATCAATATACAGTCCACCTGTCGGTGTTAATTACTGTTACAAGATAAACATTGTGTTGCCAGCATAAAAGATTGTGTATCCAAATGGCTTGCGCAGTACCAGAACAGATTTTCAGACCAGCCAACGACCTAAAATTTTGAACCTTGAGAGCTGAAGTTCTCACCACAAATGCTGATGATGTTCCACTGGACAGGAGTCATTCCACCGTGCTTCTGCTAGTCACAAGGGAAAAGTTGATCAGGTTTACTGTTCCTCACACTGATCTGAAACCCCAAACACGGGCCCATGTCAAAGACCTCTGGCAAGAGGAATGGACCTTGCACACGGATAACAAACTATTTAAAATCCGTCCAAACCTGAACGAGTTTTTACCATGTTCCAGAGGCAGCCACAAAGAAGAAACAGGCCTGTGCCGCTTGCACACAGGCCACTCGTTTTATACCCATTCTTATCTTTTAAAAGGTGAAGAGGCTCCGTGGTGTATTTCATGTCATGTTCCACTCACAGTGAAACGTATTCTTTTAGATTGTTGGGACTTCCACGATGTGAGAGATAAACACTTTACAGCAGAGTCCATGAAAACCCTGTTCAGAGATGTCCCACCTGACATGATCTTTGAGTTTCTGATAGAGATTAACATTTTTCATCTGATTTAAGATTTTACGGAAGAAAGATTTTTTAACGAAGTTTCTGGTGCGTTTTTAGAAGATGTATATTAAAGAGATGTGTGAAAGGTTTTGTTTTTTTTTCTTTTTGTGTGTGTGTGTGTGTGTGTGTGTGTGTGTGTGTGTGTGTGTGTGTGTGTGTGTGTGTGTGTGTGTGTGTGATATGACTTGTGAGTTGATTTTAACGTGGTGACAGCCCTGATATGGCCCTTTGTGGTCGGCTGGGCTATAAGCAACATTACCTTACCTTACCTTCTGCTAGTCTCTCATCTCCACTCCCACCCTCATTGCATCCAGTGTTTCATTGCAATGTACGCTGAGTTTTGTTTTAGAGGAGTGATGTTGTGTTTTCGTCTCTTAGCTTGATGGTTTGACTTTTGTTGTTGAACAGAACATGCAATGTTTAACAGAGCGCTTCACCGTGTGCTAGGCTGAACAGAATGGTGTATTCTACATACTGTTTCATATGGCTTCTTTGTTGTACCCAGCGCTGTACTGGTCTTTTGTGCTGTTATCAGGAAGACCTGGTGTGTGGCAAGGATGGCTACCATGCCAATGCCGATATGATCTACATGGTGGGAGTCCTGGTCGGCTCTTTCTTTGTGGGGTTAATCTCAGACAGGTCAGGATGTTGTTGGTGCTGTCGTTGTTGAGTTCCTTCCTCTTGTATCTTTTCTCTGTTCTTCGTCCCCATCTCCTTCTTCCAACTCTTCCTCCTCTTCCTCCTCCTCTTCCTCCTCCTCTTCCTCCTCCTCTTCCTCCTCCTCTTCTTCCTCCTCTTCTTCCTCCTCTTCGTCTGCCTTCTCCTCTTCCTATTCTTTCTCGCCTTCCTTCTCCCTCTTCCTCATTCTTTGTATTTTATGGCTCTTCTGCTATCGAAAAAGATGTTGTTATCGTCGTTATCATTCTTGATAATTATTGGTTTTCGTCTCCACGTTTTTCTCGTTGTTCATTTTCTTGTTTTTCTTCTCGTTGTACTCCCAGTTCTTATAGAACAGGGAGTACTTTAGAATGGGAACGAAGAAATGCTCTGTGTGTGTGTGTGTGTGTGTGTGTGTGTGTGTGTGTGTGTGTGTGTGTGTGTGTGTGTGTGTGTGTGTGTGTTGCTGTCCGTCCGTCAGTGGTCAAAATGTGTTCCACTCGCTCCAAACAAAACTACTGGGCCGATCTTTCTGAAAATCTGTTGGTATGTTTATTATGGGTCACGGATAATGCCCGATGTTTTAGTTTACCGTTATAGCCGTTACTAACGGCTGTAACGGCCTGTAACGGTTTTTTCTTCCTTATGGAATATCTCAGAAAGTACTTGGCCGATCTTTGTAAAAATTAGCAGGTATGTTCATTATGGGTCACGGATGATGCCCGATATTTCAGTTTACCGTTATAGCCGTTACTAACGGCTATAACGGCCCATAACGTTTTTTCTTCTTTATGGAATATCTCAGAAAGCGCTTCGTCAATCGTTCTGAAAATTTGTAGGTATGTTCATCATGGGTCACGGATGATACCCGATGTTTAAGTGTACCGTTATAGCCGTTACTAACGGCTATAACTGACCATAATGGTTTTTCTCCTTTATGGAATATCTCGGAACGTACTTGGCCGATCTTTCTGAAAATTTTTAGGTATGTTCATTATAGGTCACGGATCATGCCCGACGTTTTAGTTTACCGTTATAGCCGTTACTAACGGCTATAACGACCCATAACGGTTTTTCTTTTTTATAGAATATCTCAGAAAGTACTTGGCCGATCTTTCTGAAAATTTGTAGGTATGTTCATTATGGATCACGGATGATGCCTGATGTTTAAGTGTTACCGTTATAGCCGTTACTAGCGGCCCATAATGGTTTCTTCTTTATGGAAAATCTCAGAAAGTACTCGACCGATCTTTCTGAAAATGTGTAAGTATGTTCATGATAGGTCACAGATGATGGCCGATGTCTACCAGAATAGCCATTACTAACGGTTACACCAGCCCAAGACGGTTTTTCCTCTTTATGGAATATCTCACGCGTATTCAGGATAAACTGGGAGTACGTTTATATGCTTTGCATCTTGTTTTTTGTTTGTTTTTTTTTTTCTAGATTTTTTCTTGTTCATCATATCATCATCATCATCATGATCATCATCATCGTCGTCGTCGTCGTCCGTCGTCGTCGTCGTCGTCCTCCTCCTCCTCCTCCTCCTCCTCTTCCTCCTCGTCCTCCTCCTCCTCCTCCTTTCTTCCTCCTCATCGTTGTCGTCGTCGTCCTCCTCGTCCTCCTCCTCATCTCCTCCTCCTCCTCCTCCTCCTCCTCCTCCTCATCATCATCATCATCATCAATGAAAGCAGTATGACTATAAACATAATGATCATAAACACTACCATTTTCTTTTTTTTTCAATCATTACTGTTTTGCTCAGGTTTGGGAGGAAGTTAGGCCTGATGCTGGCCCTGGTCATCCTGGTGGGATGTTCCGTGGGAACAGCTTTCGCCCAGTCCTATGAAGTCTTTGTTGCACTCCGCTTCTTCATTGGCATGGGAAACATGGGCACCTTCCTGTCCTGTTACGTGATTGGTGAGTTGTTTCTTGTCACGTGACTTTGGTGAGCCAATCGGAACCCTTTTTTTTTGTAGACATCTGTCTGATGCAGGCCTTAGATTACAGTATCAAGTCTA
>CM065741.1:49744512-49762012 GCA_033310375.1 Conus canariensis | reverse complement strand
GCCCCCTGCCGGCCACCATCAACGACGCCATCAAGCTGGGCAAGAAGGAGAAGGTACAGGGGCCAGCCTGCCTAGGTGGCAACTGTCTGTCTGTCTGTCCATCTCTCTCTCTCTCTCTCTCTCTCTCTCTCTCTCTCTCTCTCTCTCTCTCTCTCTCTCTCTCTCTCTCTCTCTCTCTCTCGCCTGTCTTTCGTTCTCTTTCTTTAAAACGTTGATCGTGGGTGCGTGCATGTGCATGCATGTATCCTCTGAAACTTCTAGTCAACATCATTCTTACGACTTGTGTTTCCTTTGTTACTCATTTCTTACGTCATTCTTACGATTCATGTTTCCTCTGATACTTATATCTGACGTCATTCTTACGACTTTTTTTCCTCAGATACTTATGTATGACGTCATTCTTATGACTTGTTTCTTCCGATAGTTATATCAAACGTCACTCCTACGACTTGTGTTTCCTCTGATGTTTATATCTACCGTCATTCTTTTACGACTTGCATTTCCTCTGATATGTATACCTAACGTCATTCTTTTACGAATTGTTCTTTCTCTGATACGTATATCTAACGTCATTCTTACGAATTGTGTTTCCTCTGATACGTATATCTAACGTCATTCTTACGACATGTGTTCCCTCTGATATCTATATCTAACGTCATTCTTACGACATGTGTTTCCTCTGATACGTATATCTAACGTCATTCTTACGACATGTGTTCCCTCTGATATCTATATCTAACGTCATTCTTACGAATTGTGTTTCCTCTGATACGTATATCTAACGTCATTCTTACGACATGTGTTCCCTCTGATATCTATATCTAACGTCATTCTTATGAATTGTGTTTCCTCTGATACGTATATCTAACGTCATTCTTACGACATGTGTTCCCTCTGATACGTATATCTAACGTCATTCTTACGAATTGTGTTTCCTCTGATATGTATATCTAACGTCATTCTCACGAATTGTGTTTCCTCTGATACGTATATCTAACGTCATTCTTACGAATTGTGTTTCCTCTGATACGTATATCTAACGTCATTCTTACGAATTGTGTTTCCTCTGATATGTATATCTAACGTCATTCTTACGAATTGTGTTTCCTCTGATACGTATATCTAACGTCATTCTCACGAATTGTGTTTCCTCTGATACGTATATCTAACGTCATTCTTACGAATTGTGTTTCCTCTGATACGTATATCTAACGTCATTCTCACGAATTGTGTTTCCTCTGATACGTATATCTAACGTCATTCTTACGAATTGTGTTTCCTCTGATACGTATATCTAACGTCATTCTCACGAATTGTGTTTCCTCTGACAGGAAACGAAGGAAGCGTCAACGACAAGCGGAGTGGTGAACGAAGGCTTTAACCAGATGTAGCAGTATACGGAATACATACAGGACTGGGTGATCATCATCACAGCTGAACAGGGGGTCGTAAACAGATGCCCCCTTCCCTCCTTCTTCTTCTCCCCCTCTATCCCTCCCCCTTCTCCCTTCCATCCCTCCCTTTCCTCCCCTCTTCCCCTCCCCATCCTCCCCTCCATCCTCCCCCCCCTCCTTCTCCCGTCCATCCCTTCCCTCCCTCTCCTCCACCCCTCCCCTCATCCCCTCCATCCTTTCCCCTCCTCCCACCCCCCCTCTCACTCCTCGATGAAGGTGACAACAGCAGACCTCTCTCTCTCTCTCTCTCTCTCTCTCTCTCTCTCTCTCTCTCTCTCTCTCTCTCTCTCTCTCTCTCCTCAATGAAGATATTTTCAGGGATCAGTATATCATGTGACATAGTTATCATTTTATCATTTCTTTTTTTTTTTTTTTTTCGTTCTGTATTTCAACAACGACAATTTTCGCAGCTCACTTCTTTTTATTTCTGTTTTCTTTCTGCCTCAGTTGTGCCACCTGTCTCTCTTCACTGACCGAAGAAAAAAGTTACCATTTTTCACTCACGTGTGTAACAAAGTGTGCCTTTCTACTACCTCTTTTGTGTGTGTGTGTGTGTGTGTGTGTGGGGGGGGGGGGGGGGGTTCCATCGTAAACTTTAACGATGGCCTTTTACAGACACATTTGGCACACACAAACATGGCGTAATGGCAGGTATTCATTAGCTCTTCACAGTCATGCCCTGTATGTAATTTCCACTAAATGGTAGATGCCACTAGATGGTAGATACACATGCAATTAATGTTTACAGCAATATACCGTAAACCTGCAGTTTATGTTTTCAGTAATGTACAGTACTCCTGCAATTAATATTTTCTGCAACATTTTCAATACTGCACAATATGAACATTCTTTCATGAATGTGATCAGTTACAATAATTGCATCATATGTTTATAACAGATGGGCTGAATGATATTTTGTGCAACGATTGCAACAAATATTAACTTACATTTCATCAAGAGGTAAGAGTCTGACGCATCTTCAACCAAACAGTGTAGAAGATATGAATGAAAATGTTTATAAATACCAAACAATTGGACACATACAAACGTGTCTTGCAAAATATTAGCAAACTGAGGGTTTGTTGTTGGTGGGGAATCAAGTAATGTGACGCTGCATGATGACACCATTGAATAGCTTTACTTGTTTCCACAATTACAGACCTACCAAGTAAAACCCATGAGTCAAACATTTGCTCCTGTGATTAGATGGGAGAAAAAATTAACTGAGTTGATGAAAATGTAGAAATCCTACCAAGTGATACCATTGAGTTACACATTTGCCCCTGTGGCTGGATGAAAAAGAAAAAAATATATTAACAGAGTTGATGAAAATTGAGAAATCCAACATGGCAGCGTCAAATAAAAGACACGACTTTGGCTTTGACATAAAAGAAGGTGACGACGATCTTCTGAACAAAAAGCAAGCAAACAAAACAAAACAAAACAAAACAAAACAAAACAAAACAAAAAAAGCGCATGTGTGGTGAATGGCAGATCGGTGGAGAGTGGTCCTCCTTCAAGTGTGACTTGCCCGCAGTCTGCACGTCATTTGTTGTCTTTTAGTGAAGCCAAAAGTAGGTTGTAGCCATCCTTTCTTCCACTCTTCATCCCTCTGTGTCCCTCCCTTCCCCACAGCCTCTCTTTTCATTGCACGTGAGCTAGGTCCTTTCTGTACCCATTTCCTATTTGCAAAGAAGGCGTTTCAACTGACGGAGAGCGAGGTTCATCTCCAAACCAAAGGTAGCTCAGTGTTGGCTAAGGCTTCTTAACACTCGTAACAGTTTGGACGTGGCTGTCGTACTACAACTGTAACACTGCTGACAAATTATCTTTTTCTCCCTACTTTCCCTTATTCCTTTTTCTTTCGCCTTTTCCCCATTTGTTCTCTTTTATTTGTATATTTCATTTCTTCCTACTCACCATCCCTCCTCCCGTTCCCCCACTTTGGTACTTACAGAACTTATGGCAACGCATTAGGTACATTGATTTCTTCTCCCTATTTTCTTCTTTTTCTTTTTATAGACGTTTGTAATTTTGGGGTTATTCTAGTGTCTAGGGATCAATATCTCATACGGAAAATATTTATCACATTATTCACTTTTTCTCATTTCCACCAGTGAAGATTACTACACCCATTTTTCTCTGGTTCGAAAATAATATTTATGGAGGTCAGTATACCATGTGGAAAATTTGAACACTGTGTCATTTCTTTGTTCTCTGTTTCAGAAATAATGTCCATCATGTCCTGTCTCCCTGATGATAATAGTCATCGGAATCAAAACACTATATAGATTTTATATATCAATACATTTTCTCTCCTAATCCACTAACAAAAAATATATTGCAACTATTTTTCCTTTTTTTAATCTCTGTGGTGATCATATTCAAAGGGATAAAGATACAGTCTTGATTTTTTTTCATCATTCCATCAGCGACGTCAGTATAACCATCCCCTGGTTCGTTAATATTGCATTCATAGAGAGCAGTAGACCATGTATTTATCAGTCACTGTATTATCACCAGTATTATGCAGAAATTGGAGCTAGGGGGTTTGTAGGAACGTCTGCATACAGCCTCATGAAACAGCTCTCAGTTGCAGGGAAGGAAAAAACCAGAGCCCTGAAAGCAATGGCAGAAGCGGCAGAGAGGTGTTCAAGCTGGATCTGGTCAAGGAGGAACAAAAGTGAACTTCATAAGGCTTAATTTCCCTACAAATATCAGGTGTCCCTGTGGCTCAGTGGTTAAAGCGCGAGTCATTAAGTGGAAAATGAGCATGTCCAGAGGGTCATGGGTTCGAATCCCAGCCATGGCTCGTCCCAAGATGGGAAAAAAAAGGGGCAGCAGAGGGACATCCGGAGTCATGAACCGGGTGTGGCCCAACCCCCCTAGAGTGTCAGGAGATAAGGGCCGAAACACTTGCTTGAAGGGGGCTTCTCTTCTGAGGACTCTCTGCTGCCACGCTCTCCACGAGTTTCTTTCTACTGATGCATGGGTAAACCATTGACTTCCGGGAATAGGCCGGAGGACGTCCGGGAAAGACCGGAGGACACTGGGAAAGACCAGAACCAAGGGCTCTGTGGGCTGGCTCCCCACTTTGCCTTAAACATGTGGCTACTAAAAATAAAAGGAAAAGATGCTCCCAGGATTCACCGAAAGGGGGAGAGAATGATGAATCCATCGGTGCTCAACCAATCATGACTGCAAATCCCAAACGGACTATGAACATGGACCAAATGGAATATCCATGTGTCTGTGGAAAGCGTTTCGCTACCACCCGTGGCATGAAGATCCACAGAACAAAGATGGGATGTGTGAAGACTCATCTGAATGAGCAGCAGCGCACTGCATCAGCAGATAAGACGTCGGAAGACCAAGGCCAGGATTTAAACCACAGTGCCAAGGACATCCACGCTGTTGGTTCGGATGAGGAATTTGCACAGGCCCTCGATGCCAGGCGCCTGAAACTCAACTTGCCACGAGCAAACGAAACTGAAGATTGGGAGAAACTGGATGCAAAAATCGTCCAAAGACTCGATGCACTGATAGGGAAAAGCACCCTGGAACACAAACTAGCCACATATGGGGACATTGTGTATGCCACATGTAGAGACGCCTATGGAGCAAAACTACCCAAAGAGAAAACACCTCCAAAGAAATCCAGACGCCAAGAAAAGATGGACAAGATCAGGGTCCAAAAGAAAAACCTCAAGATGCAAATGAAGACCGCACTGCCAGCTGAAAAACAAGGCTTGGAAAAACTGTGGAAAGACCTGAAAGAAAAACACAGTGCCCTCAGCAAAGCGGAATCTGCGAGGAAGAGGAAGAGCAAAAAGAAGAAGACACAAGAGCGCTTCTTCAGAGACCCCTTCCAGTTTGCCAGAACACTGTTTGAGCAGCCAAAATCTGGGACCCTAAGTGTGGACAAAGGAGTTCTTGAGCAGCATCTGAGGAAAACATACTCTGACCCACAGAGCAAAGCACCACTCGACATTCAAGGTCTGGTGTGGCCAACCAACCCTGAGGAACAGTTCAATGGCAAGCCTCCAACGTTGGCGGAAATCAAGAAGGTGGTCGACAAAGCCAGAGCCAAATCATCACCAGGGCCAAACGGAATACCTTACCAGCTTTACAAGAAATGTCCCAAGGTGCTGGAGTGGCTCCACAGGCTGCTGCGATCGGCTTGGAGAAACCAGAAGATCAGCGGCCAGTGGATGACGGCAGATGGTGTGTACATCCCCAAAGAGCAAAACTCAAGTGACATTAGCCAGTTCAGGCCAATATCACTACTGAACGTCGAAGGGAAAATCTTCTTCTCTGTCATGGCAGCAAGGCTGACCAAGTACCTGATGGAAAACAAGTACTTGGATGTGTCAGTCCAGAAAGGTGGCATCCCAGGCGTGGCGGGCTGTGTAGAACACGCCACAATGATCTGGGACGCAATCCAAAAAGCAAAAACAGAAAAGAGAGACCTGGACGTAGTGTGGCTTGATCTGGCAAACGCATATGGATCTGTGCCCCATGAGATGATACAGTTGGCTCTTGAGATGTACCATGTGCCAAAGAACATCCGCGACATGCTCAAGAAGTACTTCAGTGGCTTCTCAATGCGGTTCTCTACCAAGGAGTACACAACAGACTGGATCAACTTGGAAGTGGGTATTGCAATGGGCTGTGCAATTTCCCCAATACTGTTCGTGCTGGCAATGGAACTCATCTTGAAAGCAGCAACAAACAACGCGAGACAAACAGACCTTGGCGATGGATACAAGATGCCTCCTCTCAAGGCCTTCATGGATGACACTACAGTGATTTCATCCAGAGAAGACGAGACACGTCATGTGCTGGAGAGGCTGGACGACATAGTTGCCTCATCCAGAATGAAGTTCAAGCCAAAGAAATCACGGAGTCTCTCACTGAGGAAAGGAAAAGTGGCCGGATCTGTGGTCATCAGTGTTGCCAACCAGGCCATTCCAACAGTCACAGAAGAACCAGTCAAGAGCCTTGGAAGATGGTATGATGATACGCTGAAAGACACACAAAGAGCAAAAGAAACCAAGCAGATGGCGGAGGAAGGCTTGGAGACCATTGACCAGTGTGGGCTCCCTGGCAAATACAAGGTCTGGTGTCTGCAGTTCATGCTATGGCCTCTGATGATATACGACATCTGCACCAGCATAGTGGAGGCAATGGAAGCCAAAATCAACAAGTTCACAAGGAAATGGCTTGGTGACCACCCTGTCTGACTGACATAGCGCTGTACTGTCGCCAAGCAAAGCTGAAACTACCCCTGAAATCCATCCTGGAGGAATACAAAGCAGGGAAGATCAGACTTCAAAGCATGCTGGAGGACTCAGGAGACAAGGTGGTAGAAGCAATTAAGCCCCAGCTGAAGACAGGCAGAAAATGGAAAGTTCAAGAGGCGATGGATTCTGCAAAAGAAAGTCTCAAGATCAGAGAAATAACAGGACACACACAGACCAACAGACAGGGACTGGGGGTGACCAAAACTGAATGGTGGTCAAAGGCCAAAGGAAAAGCCAAAAGAGACATGATGATTCAGGAGATGAGAAAAGAAGAAGACCAAAAAAGACTCCAAAAAGCAGTCCAGCAGAGCCAGCAAGGGCAATGGACAACGTGGGAGAATGCACTCCAAAGAAGTCTCACTTGGAATGACATTTGGCACATGGCCCCTCTCAGGATCAGCTTCATTCTCAGATCTGCATATGACCTTCTGCCCTCAAATGCAAACCTGGTGAAGTGGGGGAAAACAGACGATCCTGCATGCCCCCTCTGCCATGAAAAACAAACAGTGGAGCACGTCCTAAGCTCATGTAAAGTAGCCCTGGCTCAAGGAAGGTACACATGGAGGCACAACCAAGTGCTCAAAGAAATTGTACAAGTAGTCTGGGCTAGTACCAACGCCACAAAAGGGAAAATCAGGACTCCAAAAGCACCCGCAACATTCTTCACGGCAGGAGGCAGCAAATCATGGCCAAGAACAACAGTGCCACTCGAAACATGCAGGCAGAGTCTGCTGGACGGGGCAGATGACTGGGAGTGCACTGCAGACCTCCCAGAATGGAAGAGTCACCCAGAGATCATCAGCAAGAGTGGCATGAGACCAGACATAGTAGTCCACTCTAAGTCAACCAAGCAGCTGATCATGATCGAGCTCACGGTGCCATATGAGAACAGAATGGAGGCAGCTCAAATCTACAAGACTGAAAAGTATGCTGATCTGGCAAACAGCCTGAGAAGAGAAGGCTATCAGGTCAAAGTCCTCACTGCAGAAATTGGAGCTAGGGGGTTTGTAGGAACGTCTGCATACAGCCTCATGAAACAGCTCTCAGTTGCAGGGAAGGAAAAAACCAGAGCCCTGAAAGCAATGGCAGAAGCGGCAGAGAGGTGTTCAAGCTGGATCTGGTCAAGGAGGAACAAAAGTGAACTTCATAAGGCTTAATTTCCCTACAAATATCAGGTGTCCCTGTGGCTCAGTGGTTAAAGCGCGAGTCATTAAGTGGAAAATGAGCATGTCCAGAGGGTCATGGGTTCGAATCCCAGCCATGGCTCGTCCCAAGATGGGAAAAAAAAGGGGCAGCAGAGGGACATCCGGAGTCATGAACCGGGTGTGGCCCAACCCCCCTAGAGTGTCAGGAGATAAGGGCCGAAACACTTGCTTGAAGGGGGCTTCTCTTCTGAGGACTCTCTGCTGCCACGCTCTCCACGAGTTTCTTTCTACTCACCTTAGGCTCTCTAATTCTGTAAACAATGAATTTTGCAGTCATCTCCCTCTGGTTCTTCAGTGACAATACGCACAGGAATCAGTATATCATGAGGTCTTTATTAATCACGGCAACATCATTTGTTTTCCTGTCTATTCCATCATCAATATATACAACAGTTATTCTTCTTCGTTTCCCCAGTGTTAGCAATACATACAACAGTTATTCTTCTTCGTTTCCCCAGTGTTAGCAATATATACAACAGTTATTCTTCTTCGTTTCCCCAGTGTTAGCAATATATACAACAGTTATTCTTCTTCGTTTCCCCAGTGTTAGCAATATATACAACAGTTATTCTTCTTCGTTTCCCCAGTGTTAGCAATATATACAACAGTTATTCTTCTTCGTTTCCCCAGT
The DNA here is from genome assembly GCA_033310375.1 of Conus canariensis. Lineage (NCBI taxonomy): Eukaryota > Metazoa > Mollusca > Gastropoda > Neogastropoda > Conidae > Conus > Conus canariensis. The sequence continues at coordinate 49,753,419 of CM065741.1, read as the reverse complement.
GTTAGCAATATATACAACAGTTATTCTTCTTCCTTTCCCCAGTGTTAGCAATATATACAACAGTTATTCTTCTTCGTTTCCCCAGTGTTAGCAATATATACAACAGTTATTCTTCTTCCTTTCCCCAGTGTTAGCAATATATACAACAGTTATTCTTCTTCGTTTCCCCAGTGTTAGCAATATATACACCAGTTATTCTTCTTCGTTTCCCCAGTGTTAGCAATATATACACCAGTTATTCTTCTTCGTTTCCCCAGTGTTAGCAATATATACAACAGTTATTCTTCTTCGTTTCCCCAGTGTTAGCAATATATACAACAGTTATTCTTCTTCGTTTCCCCAGTGTTAGCAATATATACAACAGTTATTCTTCTTCGTTTCCCCAGTGTTAGCAATATATACAACAGTTATTCTTCTTCGTTTCCCCAGTGTTAGCAATATATACAACAGTTATTCTTCTTCGTTTCCCCAGTGTTAGCAATATATACAACAGTTATTCTTCTTCCTTTCCCCAGTGTTAGCAATATATACAACAGTTATTCTTCTTCGTTTCCCCAGTGTTAGCAATATATACAACAGTTATTCTTCTTCCTTTCCCCAGTGTTAGCAATATATACAACAGTTATTCTTCTTCGTTTCCCCAGTGTTAGCAATATATACACCAGTTATTCTTCTTCGTTTCCCCAGTGTTAGCAATATATACACCAGTTATTCTTCTTCGTTTCCCCAGTGTTAGCAATATATACAACAGTTATTCTTCTTCGTTTCCCCAGTGTTAGCAATATATACACCAGTTATTCTTCTTCGTTTCCCCAGTGTTAGCAATATATACACAGTTATTCTTCTTCGTTTCCCCAGTGTTAGCAATATATACAACAGTTATTCTTCTTCGTTTCCCCAGTGTTAGCAATATATACACCAGTTATTCTTCTTCGTTTCCCCAGTGTTAGCAATATATACACCAGTTATTCTTCTTCGTTTCCTCAGTGTTAGCAATATATACAACAGTTATTCTTCTTCGTTTCCCCAGTGTTAGCAATATATACAACAGTTATTCTTCTTCGTTTCCCCAGTGTTAGCGATGTTCGTACAGATCAATATACCTTGTGCAATTTATTTGATATTTGAGTTTCTAAAAAACACAAAATGTTTTTTTTTTCATCAGATCTAAAATTTTACGGAAGAAAGGTTTTAAAGCAATTTCTAAAAATGAAAATGCGTTTCAACGAGTTGAGAGTTTGTAGGCTTCTTCTTCTTCTTCTTCTGTATCAAAATTGATGTATAGAGTTGACCTTCACAAGGTGACAGCCCTGGTATGGCTCGTTGCGGTCGGCTGGGCAGTAAGCAACATGAATTACAAAATTTTACCATAGTATAAGTTTGTCTTTGTCACCAAAAATAGATACTGCAACCACCCTTTTTGTACTCCCAGTTCTTATAGAACAGGGAGTACTTTACAATGGGAACGAAGAAATGCTGTCTGTGTCTGTGTGTCTTTCTGTCTGTGTGTCTGTCTGTTCGTGGTCAAAATGTATTCCACTTGCTCCAGACAAATCTTCTGGGCCGATCTTTCTGAAAATTTGTAGGTATGTTCATTATGGGTCACGGATGATGCCCGAAGTTTTATTTTGCCAGAATACCCGTTACTAATGGCTACAACGGCCCAAAAGAGTTTTTCTTCTTTATGGCATATCTCAGAAAGTAGTTGTATTCAAGATACACTGGGAGTACGTTCATATGCTTTGCATCTTGTTCGTTTTCCTAATGGCGATATTCATCGGAATCAGTAAAATCATGTAGAATTTATTCATCACTGTATCAGTATTCCGTGTGACCAAAAATGAGCGTTGCAGCCATCTTTTGACTTTTTCTTTAATGATGACATTCACAGGAATAAATACTACATGTAGACATTAATAACTGCTGAATTTTCTTTTCTCTATTTAACCATCACCGAATACTGCAACCGCCTTTTTCTGTTCCTTCAATGATATTATGCTGGGATTCCACGTGGATATTATGTATCATTTTTATCATATTCAATTTCTTTTCTAATTCATCTGTGATGAATGCTGGTGCCACCTTTATCTGTTTCCTCAGCGGTGACATTGGTAGGAATCGATATATCAGGGGGTATTTCTTTGTACCTGTTTTGTGTGCATGTCAACTGAGATGAAGTACAATACAGAACACTATACAGAGAATGTATCTACAAAATGTAATAAAAAAGAAAGAAAGAAGGAAGAAAAGAGCATGCCTGCGAGTTACACCTGGTGCACCTTAATGAGCCCACGCACAAACGCACATATGCACGCCTGTGGATATGCAAGTACACGTGTAAGAACACACGTGCAGGAATGCCACATTATCTATCTATCTGTTTGTCTGTCTATTCATCTATCCATCTGCCAAGCTGTTTGCCTATCTATCTTTCTATGTTTGTTTATCTATCTATTGATTCGTCTATCTATGGACACACACACACACACACACACACACACACACACACACACACACACACACACACACACACACACACACACACACACACCACTGGCAAACACTGGAAAAGTGTATCACTTTAAGTATTCTGGATCCATTCGGAGCAAGGACGGCAGTTGACTGGTAAAGTTCCAGACGAGTTGGCCCTGCCTTTGTCTGCACGACACTCTGACGACATTCAGTGCCGCTTAAACTGTCGCATTTCTCAGATTGCCTGTGAATAGAAAACTGCACACATGGCCGGTGGTGTTCTTTGGAATGGACTGGAGAGTTGTCCACTGAGGTCGAATTAAAAGTTACCTCACGTTTAAAACCATTGGGGGGTAGTCATGAGCGAACAAGCCAGGCGTTTGAGAATAAACGCAAAATGTTTCAAAGGGACCGTCAGTATCTTTGGTTTCACGTGCCGAACTCACCTCCGCCCTCACAGCGCCCATTCAGAAATGTCACAGCGCAAACAAAAGGCACGTGACAAGAAGAAATCCCACCAACTATATGTACGTACTTAGTTATAGACAACAATTGATAATCTAACAGCTTAATGGCCTGTCAAACTTTGCTGTGCTGACGCTGCTTGCTACTTTGCTCTATCTTTTGCCCGCAAATTAACAAAACAAAAAAAAGCATAAACATTAAAAAAAAAGATGATGATAACTCACGTTGCCACACATTCCATGAAGGGACCATTTTGATACGGAGACTCGTCTTGGCTTAGGCTGTGTCAGACCAAGTGACCTAGGCTAGAACACCAAGGCAACATCAAAATGGTGTTATTGCTCTGCATAGTTATGCGAGGATTGTCTTCAGTCGTGACAAGCTCCTAGCAAAACACCATCAGTCTCCAAAATCCCTCGAAGTCGGAGTGTGGCTGCCCACGTGGCGGGGTAATCAAAAACGGTCACACACGTAATGTTCTCATCCCCAGCTGATGCATTTGTACCATAGTGTTCAAGTACTTCGGCTGTTCGGATGATCCCTGGAGTCTTAGCCAGGGTACGACGACGACAACAACAACAACAACAACAACGACACGTAGACACTGCAGGGTGGACAGCTCGTGTCGACGTTGGTTGGACAGTGTGCAGTATGTACAGTCTTACTGCCTTGTCGCTCAGTACAACAGAAAGCTGGCGCGTTGTAAATTGGAACAACAGAGAGAAAACAACAACAACAACAACAAAACAGGGCCGAGACTTTGTAGAACAAAGAAAGGTTAGCTTCACTACAGAGCGAGAGAGAGAGAGAGAGAGAGAGAGAGAGAGACAGACAGACAGACAGACAGATAGATAGATAGATAGATAGACAGACAGATAGATAGATAGATAGATAGATAGATAGATAGATAGATAGATAGGGGTAGATAGACAGACAGACAGAGAATAGAGAAGAAGAGAGAGAGAGACAGACAGACAGTCAGACAGACGGACAGACAGAGAAGAGGGAGGAGGGGCGGGCGTTGGAGGGGGGTGGGATGCCCAACAGTGTTCAAACAACGCCAAACCAACACAGACAAATCATTTGAAATCATTTTGATTAAGTTCGGTTAAAAATCAATGCATATTGGTAATAGCCCTTACAACCAGAAATTCAAAATACAAAGCCGGATGTACGACAGAATAAAGAACTATTTACATGTGAAAAGTTAAATCAACATCAAAGCAGACCACATTTTAAGCTTCTAGTTTAAACGCCAACCGCGATAGTAAATCACTAACACAAATAGAATACACACGTTGAAAAGACCATTAACGTTAAGTTTAAAAGATTACAATGTTAATTAAGTATTAGTAATTCCATTTATATAGCTTATAGCCCGTAAAGAGAAAAATCATGTTAACATAAAAAATCTTGGGACGCACTGTCACTTCTGGCTTAATTTTGAAGGGTACCCATCTCAGGTGCCGCGGCTGCTTTTCGTCGATCCAAAACGTTTCATAAGTTTGGTGATCACCTGTGTCTTTGTTATTTGAGCTACGAGAATTTCCTTCGGCACGATACGCAATAATCAGAACGATAATATATGCAATAAGGTGACCGCAGTAAAGCCACGTGTGTACCCACCGTATGTCACACGTTGCGAACTGTAAATTTGCAAAAATGTTTGCAACAAACTGTCTCTCTCGAAAACTGTGCAACTTATTAGAAACAAAGTACACCACAGTTTCAAAGAACATTCTCTTGTGATTCTTTTGAGCTATGCCACATTACCATGGGCCTATGCTGATGTCCTCTGTTGCCGGTATAACGAAAAGTTTTAACTCCCCGAATGGTTTAACTCCCAGGGAGTTAAACTGTTCATATGTAAATTTTAACTCCCCGGGAGTTAAACTAGAATGACTCCCACCCTGTGCCAAAATAACTCCACTCAGTAAAACTTCAAAATGTTCTAAAATCTTTTTTTGTACAAGTCTCAACAAATTCTTGAAAACATTAAGGGGGAGTCATTTTGTACATATAACTCCCACCCTGTAACAGAATGACCCCCCTGGGAGTTAGTCTGTACTTTATCCAGATTAACTCCCGGGAGTTAATCCAGGTGTGTAAAAGTTTAACTCCCTGCCCACTAAGGGGAGTCAGTTTTTTCACAGTTTAGAATAACTCCCCTGGGAGTTAATGTGTACACGTGTTTTCTGACTCCCAGGGAGTTACTTTGTAACAGAGGGGGAGTTAATCTGATCATGACTAAGATGACTCCCCACCCACCTATTCACAGATGTCTTTCTGTAAAAGAATGAGAAAGGGATTTAATGTCTATGATCATCATCATCATAGGGAAAGGAAATGTCCGTGTACATATTCATGTGCTCATCTATGCATGTCCTTGGCATTTTACTATGCCTTTTTGTATATAATCCGTATGTAAAGTCTGTATATACAAGAATTAATGGTTTGATGCCTTTGGTAGAAATACTGTACCTTCAGTCTCTCTCTCTCTCTCCTCTCTCTCCTCTCTCTCTCTCTCTCTCTCTCTCTCTCTCTCATGGAATCTATGCGACTATCAGTCACCCAATAAGTGTAGGCCATTACACTCAAATTATGTAGACATTTTTCATTGTGTCATGCCGCCAAATTAGGGAGTGAGGGGGGGGGGGGGGCGTTGAGAGGGTAAGGAGGGTGGGGAGAGAATGACGAGTAGTCGCGACGTGACGTAAAATTGTTTGTATTGACTCGCTACATCTGGGAGAGAAGGAAGGAGAAAAAGGGTTGGCATAGATTAGAAATTTGTGTGTGAGACACATGGGATAGAGAAAGGAGGGGGGGGGGGGGGGGGGTTTGGTGCCTGTTTTTGTACAATTTGTACAAGAGGGTGGCTGCTTGGGACCGATCTGATGAAGTTGTCAAGTGACTCGTCACAGGTGTGGGGGTGTGCGTGTACCAAACTAAAAACGAAAGTCGGCCAGCCAATCAGAAAAACACACACTTTTTTCCAATAAAATTCAGGACACGTGACTAATTCACAGAAACGAATAATATCTAAGGAAACAATTCCACCTGACAAGTCTTGATCTGGCAAGTTAGTGTATGATTACACACACACACACACACACACACACACACACACACACACACACACACACACACACATTTCGAAAATATATATATAAGATGCATGGGTGGTAGCGAGGTGCGGGGAGTGGGTGGTGGGTGGTGGGTGGGAGTCATTCTGGTGGTATATCAGAATAACTCCCCTGGAATCAAACTGAAACACAGAGGGGGTTAGTTTTTTATGCTCTAGTTTAACTCCCAGAGAGTTAAAATTTACAAATGAACTGTTTAACTCCCTGGGAGTTAAACCATTCGGGGAGTTAAAACTTTTCGTTACACCGGGTTATCTCCCTTACCCCCTACTTGGCTTCGACGCAAATTTAATTCTTTACAAATTCACATTGGTCTTTTAATTGAAAAGAAGTTTATGTGCACTTTCCAAGAGTGAGCGCATATTTGTATGTGTGTGTGTGTGTGTGTGTGTGTGTGCGCGCCGCGCGCGCGTGCGTGCGTGCGTGCTTGCGTGCGTGCGTGCGTGCGTGCGGTGTGTGTGTGTGTGTGTGTGTGTGTGTGTGTGTGTGTGTGTGTGTGTGTGTGTGTGTTAATGATGATTGTTCTCAGATGCTGGCATTGGAAGGCATTCTGTTTCATGGCGACATCTGCCAGACTATTTAAATCAACCACAATCTCATTATTTTGAGTCGCTTCCCTCGGCACAAGTAGAAAGCGACTCTTCTGATACGTAGGATATGACAGCTTCTTCTTCTGCAGTCTCTGCATTTGACACAAGAGGATTTACCAGAATGCTTCGTAAACCAGTGAAAAAGCCCACCTATTGCAATTAGGCACTGAACAGTTGATGGAGGTGAAGATGCTCTCAAGAAAGTTCAAAGTTCAAACCTCCACTGGATTCTTCTCTGGAAATACAGCAACATGTCAGATCAGGAAATACCAGCGTGGGCTGGCTTCATTTCACAGTGTGGGCAGAACCCGGCAAAGAAGACATTGGACTACTACCCTGTGATCCATCACCCAATCACCGAGTACAAGACAGTCCAGGAGTGCTTGCGACTTGCAGAGGAGGCCACGAGAGAGGTTGGACAAGAGTACGTTATCACTACGTTTGATCTTGGGGTTTGTATGAAAGCCTACCCGATCGTCGGGAACCAACCTGACCGGTACAAGAAGCATGTTATTCTGATCGGTGCTCTCCACCTTGCCTGTGCGTTCCTCAAGATGCTTGGGGAAAAGCTGGATGGTTCTGGGTTCGGAGATATCCTTCTGGAGGCAGGCCTGATCTCTTCTGGTTCTGGGCAACGGTTGCTGTACGCACAAACATATGAACAGCATGTTCGCCTAAAAATGTCTAGAATCTAAACGCTTGCTGCGGATAAGGATCTAAACAGAGTGAAGACACGTCATTTCCAACCGTAGAAACAGCATATCAAACTCAGACAGCCTCATGTTCTTGCAAAGAACGTTGACTGGCTCAGCAAGATGAAGCTATCTTCATTCATGTAGGTACGAACAGTCAAAGATAGATCAGAACCTTGGACCAACTGCACGATTGGTTGTCGACATCGATCAGTCAGCGCTGCCTTGAGGCTGTCAAATCAACGATTCCTCGTAGCACAACGATTCCCAAAATGTAGACTCAGTTCGGTGGACAAACTACGCACGCTACCTGACCTTCCAATCTTTGGCAAACATCGATTGGCACCGAGCCAAGGAGAGCTGCAGAGGAGGTGCTTTCAGGGGGGCAAGGCATTCTCAGTAATCGCTGTGCAGTGGACAGACTGAAACGTTCATGAGCACGCCAAAAGCCAGAGATTGTCGAGTGGCGCTGGTCTCAGGGACTGCTTCGAACCGAGCTACAAGACGGGTCAGGACAACCCATGAGAGGTCAAAGTATCTTGATCTCGACATGGCTGGCATGGCACATGGTGATGAGGTTGGCAGTAGATATCGTGACTTGCGTCCTTCTGAGATACTGAAGAGCGAAAGCAACGTCATGAAGACTCAGGATGCAATCAAAAGTTTCATCGACCCTTTCTGTGAGGAAGCCTCGGTCAAACTCATCGCCCTGTCATCTGGAGCATCTGTCCCAACCGGCATCAACCCTATCTCATTTACTCTTGTAACATTTGTGACAATGTTGAAATAAAATACTGTTTAAACCAGCACATCAAACGGAGCAACTATCAAGTTGCCATTTGGAAGAGGGCTCTCGAGCCCATGTGTGATGTTCCAGCAGCAAGCAATGGACATGGATGGATTGACGTTGATGGCACCTTGGAACCAGTGTGGTCCGCAGAAGAGGAGGACGTCATCCTGCCCGCAGATATGGTTGACTTCCTTGTGGATTTTCAGGACTCTGACGACAACGAAGAAGAAGTTGTCATAGCCTACGCATCAGAAGAGTCGCTTTCTACTTGTGCTGATGGAAGCGACTCAGAATGATAAGATTGTGTGGTTGATTTAAATACAATCTGGCAGATGTCACCATGAAACAGAATGCCTTCCAATGCCAGCATCTGAGAACAATCTTCATCATCAACACACACACACACACACACACACACACACACACACACACACACACACACACACACACACACACCCCACATATGCGCTCACTCTTGGAAAGTGGACATTAACATTTTTTCAAAAAAAAATCCAATATGAATTTGTAAAGAATTAAATTTGCGTCGAAGCCAAATAGGGGGTAGGGGAGATAACCCGGCAACAGAGGACATCAGCATAAGCCCATGGTGATAGCTCAAAAGAATCACAAGAGAGTGTTCTTTGAAACTGTGGTGTACTTTGTTTCTAATAAGTTGCGCAGTTTTCGAGAGAGACAGTTTATTGCAAACACTTTGGCAAATTTACAGTTCGCAACGTGTGACATACGGTGGTACA
>CM065741.1:49734512-49737012 GCA_033310375.1 Conus canariensis | reverse complement strand
GACAGACAGACAGACAGAGACAGCGGTAGACTGACCTTGACAGGACAATAGCCATGGTCTGAGCCTTAAGGGTCGTGCTACACAGCACGGCGTGGCAGTCCAACCGCCTCAGCTTGTCGTTGCGGTAGATCCAGCTGAAGATGCGCTCGTTGACGGCGCGGTCCACGTTGCAGAAGGAGATGTTGCCGATGTCGAACTCCTGGCTGTAATTCCGCGGCGGCTGCTTCTGTTTCTGCTGCTGCTGCTGTTGTTGTTGTTGTTGCTGCTGCTGTGCTGGTGATGGTGCTGTTCTTGGTGTAGGTTTCGGTGGCTGGGGTGTTGTTGTTGTTTGTAATGATGCTGTTGTTGTTGTTGTTGCTGTTGTTGCTGCTGTTGTTGTTGCTGTTGTTGAGACGGGGCAGGAGCTTGCTTCTCGCTGTGGTCTCGGAGGTGAGGCCGAGAGCTGATGGAGCCACTGACAGAGGGAGAGAGTAAGGCAGTAATGCTGTATTATTGTGTGATGGCCACCTGGACATGGAGGTGGAGAAAGAAGGGGCAGGTAATTGCTGTTATATATTGATGTGGATGGCCACCTGGAATGGAGGTGGAGAAAGAAGGGGCAGGTAATTGCTGTTATATATTGATGTGGATGGCCACCTGGACATGGAGCGGGGAGAGTAAGGGGCAGGTAAATTGCTGTTATATATTGATGTGGATGCCACCTGGACATGGAGGTGGGAACAATAAGGGGCAGATAATTGCTGTTGTCAATTGTTGCAACAGAGAGACCAGGAGAAGAAACGGTGTTGGGGGAGGTGGTGGAGAGAGAGAGGGAGAGTGGGGGGTGGAGGCAGGAAGGGAGAAGAAGGCGATGGAGGAGAGAGAGAGAGAGAGAGAGAGAGAGAGAGAGAGAGAGAGAGAGAGAGAGAGAGAAGGGAGAGACTGACGCTGACATTTTTATTGCCATTAGCAAATAAGCCCTATTGGCAAGGGGTTACAATTCTTGCATTATTAGGAAGCAATAAAGACATGCAGTTGAAAGAAAAAGAACTCATTCAAATTTCACAAATATTTCAAATCTACATACACACACAAAACTGGACAACACCCCTCCCCCCAACACACACACACACACACACACACACACACACACACACACACACATACACACATAATATATATATATATACTTTGAACAACACGCAACGGGCACACACACGCACGCAATTTCCGCGCGCGCGCGCGCGCACAAACACACTCACACACACACACACACACACGGGCGCGCGCGCGCGCGCGTGTTTGCGGACAACACTAATCAATCTTTTTTTTGACCATCAAGCCATGAAATATACAGAAGAAGTGCCGAATGTGGATTCATATACCGTCACAAAATTTTAACTCAACAGATTGTGATATTCTTTCTTCGAAAATCACTGGCTTCTGCTATATATTTTGCAAAAAGATATGGTAATTTTTTTGTTGCAACTGGCTATGAGATCTTTTCTCCGTGCAGCTGGCTCACTGAAAATTTTGCATCTCCTTCGAATATGTGCGTAGGCATGGCAATCAAAAACAAAATGGACTTCGTCTTCATTGTTGTTTCTATCTACACACATGGGGCATGCTTTATTATCCGATGCTTCGAACCATTTTTTGTTTGCGTTGAGGCCCAGTGTTCTAGTTCCGAATTTTGTTAAATTATATCTCTGCCATGTATGTGCAACAGTTATAAAATATTTTTTCCATTTTCTAAATTACTTTTAAATCTGATATACCTTTCGTTTTTGACATTTTTCATCTATGTTGGAATGCTAGTTTTGTCTGTAAGAATAGATTAAACGATCCTTGAATTCAGATATAAACTGTGCAGTATTGCCTACTCCCTGATACTCCCTAAGACACCAAAACCATTTTCTGTCAGTATTTTCTTTACACAAGAAACTCAATCAAATTTTCCCGAATCATGTTGTAGCAAGAGCATTCTCTACGCGTGGCTGCAAAGTCTGGTCGTAGGTAATTGAACTAATCTTAACCAGTATTTAACTGATTTAACATACGCTCCTATAAATAGAGGATACCGTCCACTTTCACCATAAACAATTTTGTTTGATGCATATAATGGTACATGCATTATACGCTTTGCTGCGTAAGTGTGAACTTTTTTCCATAAGAGCGTTGCCTAACTGACCCTATATCTCTGAAGCATATGTCAGAATTGGTTGTATCTGGGTATCAAATAGTTTCCAGAAGAAAGCCCGGTCAGTCGAATCCAATTTTTTCATTGTTCTCAGGATCTCAATGACTCCTCTCTTTCCCTTCCTACACATTTCCAGCCAGCAGCTATTCAAGCTTACTTTCGTAGTGAAAAACATCCCTAGATATTCATAACTATTTGTCACTTTAACTTTAACTGCCAAAAAACAACGGAGAGACAGACAGGGAGAGAGATAGAGAGAGACAGACCTACAGACAGACAGACAGACTGATCCACAGACAGACAACAGACAGACAGAGACAG
>CM065741.1:49722012-49724512 GCA_033310375.1 Conus canariensis | reverse complement strand
GATAGACAGATAGATAGACATATATATATATATATATATATATATATATATATATATATTAATATATTAGGAGATCCAAGTAAAGGTTGTTCTGTACAATTCTTTGCCACTCACAATGCTTGGGTTATTGAACAGCAGAGCTGACCATTCAGACTGTTCCATATCTTTTGATCTCCCTTGCATCCTTGAATGGATCAATCAAGCATAGGCTCAAAGATTGTCCCCTATATTTTATACTGTTTGAATAATGCATTTAGTTTTTCAGCAACTTTTTTCCTCCCCACACTTTCGTTTTGTTCCATTTACTACCCTCCGCTGGCTGCTTTGAGGGTGCTGTTGGATTCTTTTTTGAACCCTTGGTGGTGAGAACACCACAGAATTATGGACTGTGGTGTGTCTCTATTTGACACCAAGAGGACAGCGGACGAAAGGTTTAGGAGCAGGCAATACAAACAGGTTACGATGGTACTCTCAAACAGCTAGTGAAAGGTTTCTCATGTTTATAATACGTCCACCATTTTTTTAATCTTCAGTGTTTTCTTCTTTTTCCTGAAAAGTTTAAATTTTTGCCAAGTCATTACTGTAACGACAGAAGAATCGTTAACCTGCCCTTGTTTTTTTCTCACTACTTAATTGTTCATCATTATATATATATATATATTACAATACACATACATATATAAACAAAACAGATGCAGATAAGTACAATGATAGATAATTATACAGAGAGATGTAAGGTAATGTTGTTTATAACCCAGCTAACCGTTAAGAGCTATATCAGGGCTGTCACCGCTTTGGTGTGAGAGAGATGATAGAGAGACAAAGTTCTGTTAAGGAAACAGATCATACGTCGAAGATAAATTGCTTTTACGTGTTCCCTTCCATTAAAAAACAAGTTGATCTTTCACATGAAAAACAACCCCAGATCCTCAGAAGGATGGATGGTCTTCAGGGATTGTTGCAGTCCTCTTTCTCCAGCGCTTGAGAAATGCAAGGCACTCTAGGGGCCAGACTTCAGAGGACAGGACCTGTTCAGGTGTGATTTATGTTTTGCATCATCCTGTCTATCACTCTTTCCGGTTAGTGGAGCAAGTGCCGGGTTATTATTGTAAACTACGGATGTCTGTGGAACTGTCTGTTTGCCAACCTGTTTATTTTGTCTGTCCGTCAGCGTACTTTTATCTAGACACACAGAGAGATAAATAGATACAAAGAGAGAAAGACAGAACGAACGATGTTTATTGAGGGAAAAGGAATAAGTGCAGTGACTTTTTTCATCCAGCCCTCAAACAAGGGAAAGGTGTCTAAATGAAAGAAAACACTGCACATCAACTGGTATATAACAACGAATACATAGCAGTTTAGAATAACAATGCATTATGTAGCTAGAGGAAGAGAGTGTGGAGGTGGGTGAGGGATGGAGGACGAGAGAGAGAGAAAGGGGGGTGGGGGGGGGAGTGGAAACACAGAATGAAGAGAAGGGGGTTAGTTACCGCCAAGGACACGGACAGAGTACAGGCTACACAATGCATTTCGACCTCTTGGGTCTTCTTCATTTTTTTTATTTGGAGACGAACAGGAGAAGCGAAGCTAAGTGGCTACATGTTCTCCTTGTCATTGTCCTACATGTTATTTGTATTCACCTGAAGAAGACCCAAGAGGTCGAAATGCATTGTGTCTAGTTCTGTACTCTGTTTGTCTGTGTCCTTGGTGGTATCTAACCCCCTCTCTTTCCAAACAGAATAAAGAGACATAGTCTCTCTCTCTCTCTCTCTCTCTCTCTCTCTCTCTCACCACACACACACACACACACAAACACAGATACACAGACAGACGGAGACAGTGAGAGAGACACAGAGAGAGAGAGAGAGAGAGAGAGAGAGCAATCACGGTTCATCAACCAAAGTGGGATAGCACGTATTTTTTTAAACATTTAGTTGTGAAGACTAGTCACACGACAGTGTGCATGCGAGAGAGAGAGAGAGAGAGAGAGAGAGAGAGAGAGAGAGAGAGAGGACAGACAGAGAGACAGAGACAGAGAGACAGAGAGAAGCATACAAAGAAATGGCCACATCACAAACGACAAAATACAACGAAAGAAGGGACGTATCAAAATCAAATCATGGAATAAAGAAGAAGGAGCTGAACACAACAGAAATGCTCATCGCAGCAGCATCAGCAAGCCATACACATCACCCCCCCCCCCCAGCACACACACACACACACACACACACACACACACACACACACACACACACACACACACGTCAAAACAACAAGAGAAAAGAATAGGGAGATCAACACATGACTGATGGATTTTTTTTGTTTTTCTAATTCACTTAATAATAGCGAGTGTTATCTTTCTTTGGACATGTTCAAACTGACATTAACGTTGATTTTTTTAAAATCAATTATGGCATTCCACAAACAACTCCCTGAATAAGTCAGACTAGTTTTTAAAAGATCAGTTCTAGGACGCGGTGGTGCTATCCCAGACGAG
>CM065741.1:49699512-49707012 GCA_033310375.1 Conus canariensis | reverse complement strand
GTGTGTGTGGTTTTGTGTGTGTGTTGTGTGTGTGGGTGTGTGTATGTGTCGGTGATGCGTCGTGATGTGTGTGTGTGTGTGTGGTGTGTGTTGTGTATGTGTGCGTGTGTGTGGTGGTGTGTGTTTGCTGCGTGTGTGTGTGTGTGTGTGACGTGTTGTGTGCGTGTGTGTGGTGTGTGTGTGTGTGTGTGTGTGTGTGTGTGTGTGCTCGCGCGCGTGCGTGCATGCGTGTGTGTGCATGGGTGCGAAAGTGCGCGTGCGTGTGTGTATGTGCGTATGCTCGGATGTACGTGTGTGTGTGTGTGTGTGTGTGTGTGTGTGTGTGTGTGTGTGTGTGTGGCGCGCGCGCGCGCTGTTACGTGCGTGCGTGATACGTGTGTGTGTATGTGTGTGTGGTGTGTGTGCGCGCGCATGTGTGTGTGTGTGTGTGTGTGTGTGCGCGCGCGCGCATGTGTGTGGTGCGCTGCGTGCGGTGGTGTGTGTGTGTGTGGGTGTGTGTGTGTGTGTGTGTACGCGCGCATATGTGTGCGTGCGTACATGCGTGCGTGGATATGTGTGTGTGCGTTTGCGCGAGCGAGCGCGAGCGCGAGCGCGTGCGCGAGCGCGTGCGTGCATGTGTGCGTGTGCCACACATACATCTCCATTAGAGACAACGCAACCCAGCAACAATATAATGTCAATGGACACATAACCAACACCGACAGAAGCGACTATCACAGAACCCCGAAGCGCACCTGAACACACACAGAAAACCCCTGCAAGCAACCTGAACACACACAGAAAACCCCTGCAAGCAACCTGAACACACACAGAAAACCCCTGCAAGCAGCGGTGCACAGACTTAGAGACCTCTCCTCCTTATTGACCTACGCCCCCCCACGTGCTCGTCAGGGTTGGACAAGTCACAGCTGTTACAGTCAGCTGGTGTGGGAAGGAACGTTAATCGATCAAAACGATACGTCGCTGTTACTGATGGAGGTAGTTACGTGGGTGGGGGTGGATAGGGACCAGAAAGGGGGAGGGAAGGCATGGGAAGGTAGGTGGGGGGGGGGGGGGGTAGAGGGTTGGGGTGGGAGACAGGCGACTGGTAAAGAAGGGGAAGAAAGGGGGGTGGATAGGCGGGGGGTGGGGGGTCGGGGTGGGAGTGGGGGTTGGTGGGGGCATTTATGTTTACGGGCATAACAATTTGATTTTTTTTTGCTATGGACCAGTTAGAGTCGTTATTTTATAAAGCGCATGAGAGGGGGGGGGGGGGGGGGGGGGTAAAAAGGAAATCATGGCACATTAAGAAGTTTAGAACAGAACAGAGCAAACAAAGCAAATCGCACTCAACAAATAAATAAAAAAAAGAAATGATTGAATAAATAAATACACCATTCGTCTCTGGTCTAGACCTGAAAACAGTAGAGATCTTGTCTATGTCGAAAATAAAACTGGATTTGTAATCGGAAAGAAGCTGAATAAGAAACTGATTTTTTTGTTTCAAACGCTTTTCTCTCTTTTACTTAAACCCATATACAGCTAGCTCCCCAAATTCCCTTCGGGACATTTTTGCAACTTGACAGAAGAGAAATGTGCCGCGGTCGCTTAATGTGAATTTATGATTAAAGGCAGAAGGAAAGGTCATGTTTCCGTCACAGTGGGATGAACTATTGACCTCAAGCAGACTGTGCAACATGTGTGTGGAACAAGAGCGAAACCCGCTTCACTCCCCTTGGAAACCGAAGTGTTTGGAAGTTATCGCCCCTCATTTTGAGAGATCCTGAATTGTCTTGTTTTGCTTTGCTTTGCTTTGCTTTGCTTTGCTTTGCTTTGCTTTGTTTCGTTTCGTTTCATTTCGTTTCGTTTTGTTTTGTTTTGTTTAGTTTTCGTTTTTCCTTATCAAACTTCGAGGAGTTTCGATGTGTGGAACGCCATTGATCGAATTCTTCAAGTACCATACGATTGGTGCTTAATAATTGCCTGCTGTTAGAGCGAGAGTGAGATGCGAAGTGTGGAGCCCATGGAGAAATCCGGGTCCCTTGCTCACGCAGTGTGCACTGTTCTCGCCGTGTTCTCGTTTTCTGTTGTATTGTAAGCTTACTGCATTGCATCGCAAGGTGGTGCATTGGGCTGCACATACTGCATGACTTCATCGTTGTTACAACGAAATTTCTAAGTTTCAAATTCTGATTCTGGTTTTAACTTTCCGGAGGAGAGAGAGAGAGAGAGAGAGGAGAGGAGAGAGAGAGAGAGAAGAGAGACAGACAGAGAGAGAGAGAGAGAGAGAGAGAGAGAGAGAGAGAGTAGAAGAGAAGAGAGAGAGTCAGCATATAAATTATCTTGCTTCTCTCTCAACTCCTCGGATAGCACTTGGGGCATGCTCTGCACAAGAACTGCTCCTCAGGTTGAACCAGCTCTGGCCGTTACGTGCGAGGCGCGGGACTCCCGCAACCGTTTGTCCTGTCCATTCTGCAGACTACACCAGCCCATCACTTGTGACCTGTCTTCTTCTCTGGCTTCCAGGCCACTCCTTTTACACCCATTCTTATCTTTCAAAAGGTGAAGAAGCTCCGTGGTGCATTCCATGTCATGTTCCACTCACAGTGAAACATATTCTTTTAGAGTGTTGGGACTTGCACGATGTGAGACATAAACACTTCACAGCAGAGTCCATGAAAACCCTGTTCAGAGATGTCCCACCTGACGTGATCTTTGAGTTTCTGAGAGAGATTAACGTTTTTCGTCTGATTTAAGATTTTACGGAAGAAAGATTTTTAACGAAGTTTCTGGTGCGTTTTTAGAAGATGTATTTTAAAGAGATGTGTGAAAAGTTGTTGTTGTTGTTTTATTTTTTATATGACTTGTGAGTTGATTTTAACGTGGTGCCAGCCCTGATATGGCCCCTTGCGGTCGGCTGGGCTATAAGCAACATTACCTTACCTTACCTCTCTCACCTGTTCTATAGGGAACAAATTTAGCAAGGCCATTGGACCTTGTTACGTGGCCATAGCAACGTAGTTTGCTATTTTTTGTGTGCTGCTTGATGACCCGATACACTTCGTTGCATTACGATTCCAGCCATCTCCCCTCTCCCCTCCTCTCCAGTTCCTGTCCAGTTGTTCTTTTTGACCTGTCAAGGAGTCTGTTCTTTCTTCGTGTTGTTCTGGTGTTCGTTTCCTCACAGACTTGTGCCGAAACAACTTCCTACTTCCCCAGAGTTTCTTGACGTAAGCTAAGTGTATGCCAGCACAAGAGACAGGAGTTAATTCTCTCGTCCGAAGGACTCATGGTTCTTTGTCATAATGGGCTGAATACACTTAATGTGGAGACAGTTACGGTGGAAAAGAATGACTCCTTGACTTAGTTTGCTGATCATTCATTTGTAAAGGAAAATGATTGTGGAAAAGAATGGCTCTTTGACTGTACATGGTATATGGAATGTCCATACTTTGAAGAACAATTGCGGTGAAGAAAAAGTTTCTTCGGTTAATAAAATGTTAAATATCCGTACTATGCAACGTTAGGAAACCCGGGGCGGGGGCTCTTTGTCGATCAATGTTGAATGTCCTGTATGTGGAACGTTAGGAGGACAAATATGGTCTCTCGTCAGTGTAATTTCTGAATATCCAAAATTATGCAAAAACAACAAAAAAAAAAGATGAGTCTGTGTAGTCATACATTTGCCGGTGGAGAGCGGGAAGGGGTCTTTACTTCCATGAGTCGATGATGCCATTATTTCATTAGAGCGGGAAGGGGTCTTTGCTTCCATGAGTCGATGATCCCATTATTTCATTAGAGCGGGAAGGGGTCTTTGCTTCCATGAGTCGATGATGCCATTATTTCATTAGAGCGGGAAGGGGTCTTTGCTTCCATGAGTCGATGATGCCATTATTTCATTAGAGCGGGAAGGGGTCTTTGCTTCCATGAGTCGATGATGCCATTATTTCATTAGAGCGGGAAGGGGTCTTTGCTTCCATGAGTCGACGATGCCGTTATTTCATTAGAGCGGGAAGGGGTCTTTGCTTCCATGAGTCGACGATGCCCGTTATTTCATTAGAGCGGGAAGGGGTCTTTGCTTCCATGAGTCGACGATGCCATTATTTCATTAGAGCGGGAAGGGGTCTTTGCTTCCATGAGTCGATGATCCATTATTTCATTAGAGCGGGAAGGGGTCTTTGCTTCCATGAGTCGATGATGCCATTATTTCATTAGAGCGGGAAGGGGTCTTTGCTTCCATGAGTCGCTGATGCCGTTATTTCATTAGAGCGGGAAGGGGTCTTTGCTTCCATGAGTCGATGATGCCGTTATTTCATTAGAGCGGGAAGGGGTCTTTGCTTCCATGAGTCGATGATGCCATTATTTCATTAGAGCGGGAAGGGGTCTTTGCTTCATGAGTCGATGATGCATTATTTTTAGAGCGGGAAGGGGGTCTTTGCTTCCATGAAGTCGATGATGGCCGTTATTTCATTAGAGCGGGAAGGGGTCTTTGCTTCCATGAGTCGATGATGCCATATTTCATTAGAGCGGGAAGGGGTCTTTGCTTCCATGAGTCGCTGATGCCATTATTTCATTCATCTTGCATGAGGTGGAGATGGAGGGGAAGGGGAGGGAGCGGAAAAGAAGTGGGTGTTGGTGGAGGGGAGGTGAATGCTGTGAAGGTGAAGTGCTGTGAAGGTGAAGGTGCTGTGAAGGGGGCGACCATCACAGCTTAGTTTCATTTCCCTGTAAGTGCAGAGACTGTGCATTGTGAGGGACCACAGTGACCTAGTTCCAAACAAGGTGCCCTTCCCCTGACCTAGTTCCAAACAAGGTGCCCTTCCCTGACCTAGTTCCAAACAAGGTGCTCTTACCCTGACCTAGTTCCAAACAAGGTGCTCTTACCCTGACCTAGTGCCAAACAAGGTGCTCTTACCTGACCTAGTTCAAAACAAGGTGCTCTTACCCTGACCTAGTGCCAAACAAGGTGCTCTTACCTGACTAGTGCAACAGGTGTTTACCTGACCTGTGCCAAACAAGGTGCTCTTACCCTGACCTAGTTCCAAACAAGGTGCCTTACCCTGACTGGCCTTTCTTTCGTTGCCTGGGATAAACAAACAGACCGACTGACTTCATACGAAGGAGAAGGGGGGGGGGGGGGGGGGGGGGGGGGGGAGGGGAGGGAGGGTACGTGTAAGGATTGAAGAGCAGGGCTATCTGTAACCTACTTTCAGTTACCCGTAGAGGTGAAAAAGGCATGTACAGTGCGAGTAAGTCACA
Source organism: Conus canariensis (assembly GCA_033310375.1). Lineage (NCBI taxonomy): Eukaryota > Metazoa > Mollusca > Gastropoda > Neogastropoda > Conidae > Conus > Conus canariensis. Next base: position 49,701,774 of record CM065741.1, on the reverse strand, counting down.
GACAGCAAGAGAAGAGAGAGAGGGCTGTCTGTAACCTACTTTCAGTTACCCGTAGAGGTGAAAAAGGCATGTACAGTGCGAGTAAGTCACAGACAGCAAGAGAAGAGAGAGAGGGCTGTCTGTAACCTACTTTCAGTTACCCGTAGAGGTGAAAAAGGCATGTATAGTGCAGTAAGCCACAAAGAGCAAGAGAAGGCAGACCTTTCCCTGACTGTTCTGTACTGCAATTCTTGAACGCTTTAGACTCTACCTGCTCCGAATGTCCGTCAGCATCCCTCATTTACGTAATAGATGACGTTTTCTCATCTCCCACATTTATATGAGAGTTCGTGTTTTATTATTGATGGTGTAAACTTTTGTTTGATTTTCCTTTTTTTTTTTAACAAAGGCATTGGCCTTAAGTTGTAAGTTGTGTTATGGACATACGCTAGCTCGTATATCTATCAGTCTAGCTATCTATCTGTCTATCTATGTCTGTCTGTCTATCTATTTGTCTGTCTGTCTGTCTATCCGTCTGTCTGTCTGTCTATCTATCTATTTATCAATCTATCTTTTTGTCTGTCTGTCTGTCTATCCGTCTGTCTGTCTGTCTATCTATCTATCTATCAATCTATCAGTCGATCGAGTCATCCACGCATCAATCAATCGAACCAGATAGATAGATAAAACAAACAAACAAACAAACACACACACTGAAATACATTGAAAGGGCACAGTAAATGCTGGCCCTGTATAAGCTATTGTTATTTAAACACGTTTGTTGGCAAATGAAAAACAAAACAAAAACACAGACCACGAGTGATTCGTTAGAGAATCTTTAATTCGCAACGATACCACAGACGACATGAATTCACAAATATATATATCAAACGAGTCTGACAACAAAGCACATGTATGAGAATGATCAGCCTCGTGTTGAGGCGAGATATTATGTGTGCGTACGCGTATGAAAATCTGGTCACGAAGTACGATGTGAGTCTCAACTAGATACAGAAGATTAAAACACAAATGTATTCACACACACACACACACACACACACACACACACACACACACACACACACACACACACGTAAGCACGCACGCACGCACACACACACACGCACGCACGCACGCACGCACGCACGCACACACACACACACACACACACACACACACACACACACACACACACACACACACACACACCACACACACACACACACACACAAATCAACCTGCGTCACTTCTTAAGAATCACAGCCTAACAAAATAGTGTAGTTTGAAAATAACGCGAACCATTTTTACATCACGAGTTAGACATGTCCTCTTACCCGTAGATGGTTTGTCCCAGTTCTTTTTCCTGTTATTTTCACGTATTTCGTATCTGTCCTAACGAAGGTATACAAGTTATATGCCATCATGTTGTATCTTAGTTGACAATTAGCGTCAAAGAAACCAGAACAGTTTATGTTGGTTTTCACAAAAGGTGAGGTCCACTTCGTGATATATGTATAGAGTCTATGACTTTGTTTATTGCCAGTTACGAGCCCAAATGAGTCAATTGCTGAATTACAGTGTGACAGTTTCACATGGGTAGATACTGGATAGACTCACAGAGTCAAACTCCGCAGAGGAGACGTGACGTGTGTCGGGCTCCAAGTCCGCTACCAAAATTACTGGAACCCAGTGTCTTAAAAGGGTTAATCCTGTTTGATTTTAGATCTCAAGATGTGGCTGTTTGTGTGTGCTTCCATGTATGCCTTGTTATTTGGTGTGTGTGTGTGTGTGTGTGTGTGTGTGTGTGTGTGTGTGTGTGTGTGTGTGCGTGCGTGTGTGCAGCGCGCGTGCGTGTGTGCAGCGCGCGTGCGGCGCGCGTGTGTTGCGTGTGTATATATGTGTGTGTGTGTGTGTGTGTGTGTGTGTGTGTGTGTGTGTGTGTGTGTGTGTGTGTGTGTGTACTTTCATGTATGCATTTTTGCTTGTTTGTTTATGTTTTCATGTCTGCGTCGGTTGTTTGTGCTTTCATGAATGCATACATAATGTGAATAAACAGTGCACTGAAAGACTCTCTCTCTCTCTCTCTCTCTCTCTCTCTCTCTCTCTCTCTCTCTCTCTCTCTCTCTCTCTCTCATGAGTACTAGGTCAGAATCCAAACAAACCACGAAAGTATGTACACCTATGAGCTTGCTAAAGATCACCAAGTGATATTGTTTGCAGTTATACATTTCAATCAGCCATTGATCTTCAGTGTTCATTATTTGCATCGAATGTTCATGTACA
>CM065741.1:49682012-49687012 GCA_033310375.1 Conus canariensis | reverse complement strand
AATCTTCTTCTTGTTGAACGCATCCTCCGGAACTGGATCCAAACACATGCCATGGACTTCCACCTAGTACCTACACTTTTAAAGATTTGTTCATGGGCTGCATTCCACACAGCCCATTGTGAGTGTGGCATAGCAGTGGACGCCAGAGGCGAGGTTTCAGTTCTCCTTTGAGGGACACTGATGTGAGAGGTCAGTGTCGGGCGGCGCAGTCAACCTTCCAACCATGTGGGTGACGGCGGGTCTAACCTGTGTCGCCGGGAGACGGCTCCTGGAGATGTGGGGCGATCGGCGATGGAGCGCTGCCTGACTGCGATCACCGTGGCCTGGGTAACCATGCTCTGAGGTCGGGCAGACATGGGGACACTCCTTACGAGGTTGGGCTGAAAACGTGCCCTCTCGGCCGCAGTCTGCGAGTACCCGCCGAATGAGGGACTCGTGCAGCGCTCCAGCGAGGGACTCGTGCAGCGCTCCAGCGACTTTCGTCCTGCTCCCTCCTAGAGGCGGCCTCACGCGGCACAGGACCATCGCCACCCGAGCATGAAGCAAGGCCGCCCAGTATACACCGACGCCCATCGTTGGTCAACCAACAACCAAAACTGAACCAACGTTCAAGATGAACAAGAGCTCAGAGAGAGAGAAACACGACGACCCCCACATGAAACTCAACCACTACTGCCAGCGACAGCAGTTGCCACAAATGATGCAGACCTACGTCTGCTGTACTCTTGTCCTTAAGGACCTCAGGCCGTTAGGACGTTAATCTCACCCTCAAAGGTCAACGGCTGTATTTTGTCATCCCCAGGTTTCGTGGTTCATCCATTTTGCAATCACCTAACCATTTAATCGATAAGCCAGTCCTCCCGCCCAAAAACCAGCAGCGACGACAACAGGAACAACAAGGTTGGGCAGGTGAGGATGGGGTGAGAGGTGTATGTCTTCATTTATCTGCGAGTGAAAAAAAAAAACAGATAAAGTACAAGACACGCACGACGCGTTTCGACTTTAAAATCTTGTATAGGCAAGGAAAACAACTTGGAGTGAGAAAAAAAGAAACGAAATATGAGAAGTAGGTTTATCGTGTAGGCTTGGTGTCATACGATGAAATCAAGACAATCATCAAGGCACAGCAAAGAATAAAATGGCGCCTCCAGCACCCCAAATACAACCCAGAAGATAGATACCATTTGCTGGGACGACGGGAACAGGCCAAAATCTTCCGCCTGAGGACTGGACACAATCGCCTGCTCCACCACATGCATACAAAATTTGGCATTGGACAGAGTGGAGAGTGCCCTTGTGGTGAGGGACCAGTGACAACCGACCACATCCTTCAAGACTGTACGACGCATGCAGCATCCAGGAGAAAGTACTGGCCAACACCGACAGCAGTGGAAGCCAAGCTGTACGGCACCCTGGAGGAACTGCGACGGACGGCAGCCTTCATCGAGGACACCGGGCTGCTCATCTAACAGGATGGCGAACGAGGAAGAAGAAAATGTAGGCTTGTGTGGTGTGAAAACAAATGTTATTGAGAGCTATTTCATTTAGAGCCCCATAGGGAAGCTAAAAAGAAATTTCATTGAGCCTATCCTGTTTATTGGTTATTCGTTTGTTTGTTATGTCTGTTTGGATTATGATCCTTGTACAAGTCTGTAGGGTCGACAGACTTTCTCTATCGTCTTGCAGCCGTTCATCACTATAAATCCCATCTGCAGTCTGCATTTGTTATTCTTTTTGATCATTTGAAGTAGATTAGGAAGAAGAAAAAAAAAGAAAAAAAAAAAACAGAAAAAAGAAGAGAAGGAAACGGCTAACCGATAACAGAAGGAAATAACCAAATAAAGCCAAATGTAAATAAACAAATAAGCAGAAGAAATATCTGTAAGAAATAAATTAAAGGAGCTATTCCATGAATGAAAGATTTCAACCCCAATACATTACTCTACCGATAACACAAGGAAATAACTAAATAAAGATGAATATCAATAAACAAATAATAGATGAAATATCTGTAAGAAATAGATTAAAGGAGCTATTCCACGAATGAAAACACTCAACCCCGACACATAACTCTCATGGCAAGACCAGGCTATTTAGTTGTCATATACCCTCTTGGCGTTACACGAACGTTTCCCCGTATTCTTTGTTACAATCGAACATTAATTTCAAACTGAGCTAATCTTTTCATTTGATTTACCTGATTACGCTTTTTTTATGACGTCTTTCTGAACACAAAGCCGATTGGCCCATTTGGACTGACGTGGCATGCATCCACGCTACACTGGCCAGTCGTTTAGAAATGACGTCAGTTCTTTTTATTTCATTTCTATAGGAGGGACAGTAACTGAGAATCCCCAGGCGAGTGCCTCGTCTTACCGTTCTTTTCGTCGATTCGACTCGGAGTGGACAGAAAGTACTTGACAAACCTCGCTCACCAAGGTTCATGACCCCCCCCCCCCCGCACCCCACCCCTATCCCCACCCCCACCCCCCACCAACACACACACACACACACACACACACACACACACACACACACACACACACACACACACACAATCTGTCTGTCTGCCTGTCTGTACAATCTCTCTGTCTGCCTGTCTGTCCGTCCGTCCGTCTGTTTGTCTGTCTATCTGTCTGTCTGTCTCCCTTCCCCCCCCCCCCTCCCTGTCTCTGTCTCTGTCTCTCTCTCTCTCTCTCTCTCTCTCTCTCTCTCTGTCTCGCTTTCTTTGTCTGCCTGCCTGTCTGTCTGCCTCTCTGTCTCTGTCTCTGTCTCTGTCTCTGTCTCTGTCTCTCTCTCTCTCTCTCTCTCTCTCTCTCTCTCTCTCCACACACACACACACACACACACATACATAACCGCACTACCCCCCCCCCCACACACACACACACACGCATTTATGCACACACGCACACGCAATCCACCTCCCCAACATCTAGCAAGGCAGACTGCACATTGTTCACTGTGAACTCACACTTTAGTTCCCTCTTCCCCAAATCCTGCCCCCCCCCCCCCCAACATTTTCTCCTCCTCCCTACCCCCCCCCCCCCCCCCAGCTGTCTTTGACCTTGGTGAGTGGAGAGGGATGGAGGAAGAGAGGGTGAATGGATGACGGACTGGGGAGGTCTGTTCGTGGCAGGCTGGCTCTTGGGAGGAAAAGAATTTGAGGAACTTTTTGGCAGAAGCTTCGCTGATAGTCTCCCCCCCCCCCCCCCCCCCCTTCCACCCCCACCCCCTGTCTGATAGCTTGGATTTAAGAACACGGGTATCTCGATTGAACAGCGTCAAAACCACTGACGCCGCATACTACATAATTTGTTTACGTAAACGTTAACGCAATGTATATAACAATTTGTTTACGTAACGTTGACGCAATATTTTTTTTTTTACGTAACATCCCTCACGTTTTATTTTAGTTAATAAATCGTCATCAGATTACCTCATAACTAGCAGTCATTTTTTTGTTTTGTTTTGTGGTCATTTTCGCAACAATATAAAATTTACGACGAATTGTTACTAATCTTCTTTTTTTTTTAATATATCTCTTTCTGCTTTGATACAGTTTCCCTGCCTTTATTGACCATAAGCGATAACCTTTGTATAGGTATACTCAGTAATCGGCCCTGCGTAGTGCCGTGGCTCTAAGCGGTTTCATTGGCTGCATTACACTGTACTATTTCTTCTTCTTCGTTCACTGAGACAGGAACCCCAGAGGCACTGACGAAGGCTGCAGTACGGCGGAGGCCCTCCAATGATCTATAAAGCTTTTCCCTCATCGGTGTGTTGGCAGGCCAGGTCTCTGCCCTTAGCTTTTTATATGTGGGAGAGTCCTGCAGGAAGTGTTCCTCTGTCACTGGGGCTGTACCGCATGGGCAACTTGATGACTCGCTAATGTGGAATTTGGGGAGCATGTGATGTCTCAGTCTGGAGTGCCTTGTCCTCAGTCTCATCACACGGTATTATCTGACAGCAACAGCAACATGCCGACTCTTGTGGCTGCTCCGAATTTTTCTGCAGATTACATTAGATGATGACGACTTCAACAACGTGGTAATGAATATTGTGAAGCCAACGATTTGGCAACAGGATAGAGTGCACTTATATTTGCAAGAAAGTGAAAGTATATTCAAGTGAAAGTAAACGAAGATAAAAAGAGCCTATTTTCAAGTGTTCAATACGATGGTCATATGAAAACTCTGCATATTATTTGCTCTTTGCATTTCTTCTGCTTGTCTCTCTCTCTCTCTCTCTCTCTCTCTCTCTCTCTCTTCACTCTCTCTCTCTCTCTCTCTCTCTCTCTCTCTCTCTGTGTTAATAAAATCACTTGCAAATTACGTTTGAACTTCAAACCCAAATGATCGATTCATGCATGCATGCATGCCTCCTTTCATCAATGTTGCTCGATTCCATTGATGAATATCGACCTCCGTATTGAAGACTGAGTCACTATAGAACAGAAGGCCTGCAATGTAAGCTACCATTCTGCATTAACAATAAGCCAGCTCTGAGACTCGCATGCTGCTAGAGGATTTTCGCAAGCGCCGTGAGTTTGATTGTACTGTAACTAAGCAACCAAGCTGTAACCGACATCTTTCTGTTCAATACACACAGGTGGCCTGTGTTAATTCTATATTTAGTCAAACATTTATTCATATGTGTTCTTCTGCTTAGTATAAATCACATCCGATGTCAATACAGTGTTGCTTAACATTAGTTAAAATATTTGTGTATGATATTGTACGACTTTTATTGACGTGTGGCACAGTATCTGGACGTGATCACAATCTTTTTAAAAGAAAAAATCAGTTTTTATATTGAAAATACTGCTGAAAATGTTTATGACAGTTTTCCGGTCATTTCGTCGGTTGTGTTTTTACGCAGTAAATGGCTAAGAAGATTTAAATGCTATCTATAATTCTGCAAAGTTTGATCGTGCCAGGAGTTGTATTCGATCGGAAAATGTCAATGTTAACGTACAACACACACACACACACACACAC
>CM065741.1:49669512-49672012 GCA_033310375.1 Conus canariensis | reverse complement strand
ACTTCCTGAAGATTACATGTATCGTTCTTTCATTACATGTATCGTCTGCCCCTTCGTGGTGTCGTTTGTCGTCTGCCACATTCTTTAGCGTGGTTTCTCTCTCTCTCTCTCTCTCCTCTCTCTCTCTCTCTCTCTCTCTCTCTCTCTCTCTCTGTGTTGTGTGTGTGTGTGTGTGTGTGTGTGTGTAGGCTACTTACTTTAAAAAAAAAAAAAAGCGTCAATATGGAAATACCATATTTATTAATATTGATGGCGTAACAGTAGGTTGTTTTGAACGGATTTTTTTTTTCTTTTCAATTTGGAAATATTCCACTCGCCTCAGGAAGGCGATAAACACATTCTGGATTGATGCCATCTTCATGACGTGAAGTTTGTTTGTTTTTTTTTCTTTTTTGTAAGACGCCTGTCCAAACGGCCGGTGTCGTATATAATACTGTAGCTCATAAAATCGTGTCGCAGCGACAGTATTTCCCGGGAATTACTGCAGCTGGTTCATGAAAAATTATCGCTGAGCGACTTAATTTCATAAAAATTGGTAGCGCGACAGGATTTCACGAGAAATGTCCATAAAATCGTGTCGTTGCCTAAAAATAAAATTATGTCGCAGCGACAGCATTTCATGTAAAAAAAAAATTGCTGCCGTAGAAAAGTTGTCGCTCTGAGACAGCATTTCCCGTAAAAAAAAACGACGTCGAAGACATGTTGTCTCTGCCACTCTACCCACTCCCTCTCTCATGTTACGTCATCCCCATGTCTCGCTCTCATTGGTTTTCTATCAGTCCCATTGTTTTCTGTCTATGTCTCTATGATCTGTCGTCTATCTTTCTGTCTCTATTTGTTTTTCTGCTCATTCTCTCTATGTATCGCCTCCCCCCCTATCTGTTTGACTCTCTTTAGTTTCACTCTGTCCATCAAACTTCTGTCAGTTGGTCTCTGCCTTTCCGCCCCCTCCCCTCCCCCCCCCTCTCCTCTCTCTCTCTCTCTCTCTTTGGATGTGCAAGCATGTGTGCGTGTATGTGGAGAGAGCGCGACGGTGTGTGTGTGTGTGTGTGTGTGTGTGTGTGTGTGTGTGTGTGTGTGTGTGTGTGTTGTGTGTGAAAGTCAAAGTCAAAGTCAAAGTCAAAATTTTATTTTCAGATGGAACATGGAATAAGCAATAAATCTGCTTTTTTACATCAAGCCGTCCATAAAAAAAATCGGTGAAACGACGAATAATCACAGAAATTTATGAAAGTCAGAGATAACAACAAATAGAAACCAGAGCAGAAATGGTGGGGGGGGGGGGGGGGGGAGAGAGAGTAGGGAGTGTACAAATAGGGGGAAATCCAGAGAGAGAGAGAGAGAGGAGAGAGAGAGGAGGAGAGAGAGAAGGAGAGAGAGGAATGAGAGAGAGAGAGAGAGAGAGCGAGAGGGAGGGAGAGGAGAGAGAGATTGGTTATATACAATATGTACATTGTCTTCACAAATGTGCACGGTATGTATACTCCAAGAATACTGTCGACACTGACATACCCTTTCCTTTGAGGCACACTCACTCATGCACGAGCATGTACATAGATATACATATACACATGCATACACTGTGAAAAATCATAAAACCGTTATTTCAAAGGGTTGGGGAAAATATAAGTTATGAACCATTCATGAGATACCTTTTCAGATTATTTTTAAACTGGATTTTATTGTTTATACTTTTAAAGCGTGTTGGTAACTAGTTCCATACATTTCCACCAGAGTATAAAAAAACTAGATTTATAAAGATTATTTCTTGGTCTAGGATAGATAAAAAAAAATGATTGTGTCTATGGATGTTAGTTTTAAATGTTTGCTTATCTTTTTAGGAGCATTGCCGTATATAACATTATGCATACATACTGCCTTATTGAACAAAAGTCTGTTGTGGAAAGTTTCTGTGTGTGTGTGTGTGTGTGGTGTGTGTGTGTGTGTGTGTGTGTGTGTGTGTGTGTGTGTGTGTGTGTGTGTGTGCTGGCTGAATCATAAAATCACAGATGGCAAAACATCTTGTTATTTGTGATGATGATGATGATGATGATGATGATGATGATGATGATGATGATGATGATGATGATTCACAAAGGGCTAATTGTGATCATTTAAAAGGGCCCTACACAGTTTTCCTTTCTATGAAAGAGTAAGTAAAAATGATTAATGCAGAGAGCTCTACTCACTCTTTTAAAAGTAAGCAGCAATGGACCACTTGCAAAAAAAAGTACAACCAACTAGGCTGCAATAAACAATTCTCCAATGAAAGATGTTTTTAGCCTTCAGTTAGAAGTAATGTGTCTGGTCCAGAAATGTGGGACCTACTTGAAAGGTTAGTTACTTTCGTTTGTTACCCTGTAAGGGAAGATTGGTTAATGCGGGCCAGTAGATAAATTGGGCTGGTGCTAATTTGAGAAAACTATGATGAGATAAGTTCAGATCTTTTGTGTGCTACATTGTCAGCATGCATAACTTCCTCTGCAAATGGCTGGTCGCG
>CM065741.1:49644512-49647012 GCA_033310375.1 Conus canariensis | reverse complement strand
AACAAACGAACAAACAAACGAACAAACAAATAAACGAACAAATAAACAAACGAACAAATAAACAAACGAACAAACAAACAAACGAACAAACAAACAAACGAACAAATAAACAAACGAACAAACAAACGAACGAACAAACAAACGAACAAACAAACGAACAAACAAACAAACAAACAAACAAACGAACAAACAAACCAACAAACGAACAAACAAACGAACAAACAAACAAACGAACAAACAAACAAACAAACAAACGAACAAACAAACAAACGAACAAACAAACGAACAAACAAACGAACAAACAAATAAACAAACAAACGAACAGACAGACAGCACAGTGGTCAATGACACTGGCCCGGACGGGTGCCCCACAATGACCATTGTCTTACGCTGTTGAAGGAAAATCTCCACCGTGCTCTTTCCACACGTCTTCAGATATTCGCTGGCACAATCGTAGTTCACCTCAGCCGATCTGGTAAACAAAAACAAAAAAAAGAAAGCCATGCAAACATTAACAAGTCAGTGAATCTTCGATGAACAAGCCCATGAATGGATAAATAAAAGAATACTCAAATAAATACAATAAACAAATAAACAAACAAATAAATAGATAAATCAGGGCGTGCTTCACAAAATGACCTTCCCACTTTCTTTCAACACATTCATCAGGTCACGTGCCACATGTCTAAGCGGTATATACAATACATCATACACAAACTCTCCTGCACATATCCGTACCCACTCTGACGTGTTCACACACAGAGAAATTTGCTGTCATGATAGCGTCACACAAAGAACAGTCCGTCATCAACGACACCTATATGTTATCTATTTCATTAAAAAAAAAAAAAAAAAAAAACTTTCCATGATCTGAATGTCCAAATACAGTTCTCTGCTTTCTTCTTCTTCTTCTTTGTTTGTTTTTGTTTTCTTGTTTCTTTCTCTTTTCCTCCAGGAAGATGACATCATTCCATGAAGCGGACAGTGTAAACATACAACACACTCAGATGAAAGAGCTTGATTTTTTTTTTCGTATAACCTTTTTTTCCTCTCTTTTTCTTTTTTCTGTTCCTGCCTTCCTTTCTTGTTTTCAGATTGTACACAAATGATTTTGACAACTAGAGGCTCATGTCACACACACACACACACACACACACACACACACACACACACACACACACACACACACGCACACACACACACACACACACGCACGCACGCACGCACGCACGCACGCACGCTCGCACACACACACACACACACGCCGTTGTTCTTGATTTGCACAACATTCATCAAGCAGAGGGTAATTCAGGAATTGTAGCATTGTCCGAATCAGGATACAAAACACAGGAAAAAAAAACTTTGAACTCACTTGGGAGATAAGAAGCTGTGTACTTCGACTCGTAGTCTTCAAGGCAACTGAATATAGCTGCTGTCACACATGTAGTTTTCTGAATGTTGTTAGAATGAGTTCAAAGTTGTGTTTTTTTTCCTCCTGTGTTTTGCATCCTGTTTTGAAAGAACCCGGGCAGTCAAACTTCTTTCATTGTCCGAATCAGTGAAACAACTGATTCGGGTGATGAACTAGACAACAGCAGCCATTTTGCGCCGAATATGAGAAGATAAGTGCTTTCCCCCTTCTTCTGTCCTAATTGTTGTTTATTTTGGCCTGCAGAAGACCCAAGAGGTCGAAATGCATTGTGTTTTGTCCAGTAATCTGTGTCTTTGGCGGTAACCATCCCCTTTCGTTTCTAAATAGAGAACAAGAATCAGCATCGGATTCCTGAGTTCAAAGCGTTGATCCTAAACGTGCTACTCTTGTTCGTACGAGCACTCCTTTTCCTGTCTCTATGCGGAAGGCGGACTTGATACGAGTCCTCCTCCACCACGACCACACCGCCTGTGTACTGTAGGAGTCGTGCTCCCGATAATTCCTCATCGATCAGACACGTCTGGTCCAGCCCCTACCAACTAGCAACTGACTCTCTCGTCTGCACAAAGCCGCCTAAAATACTATCTCTTGAGCTATAATCGATCAAGATCACGATCCACTGTCTATAAATAGAGCTAGTTCCCTTTTTTGGCAGGGGAGATCACCTATTCATCTTATGCGAGCTAAGCCAGATTCCACAGTTACGCAGAAGCATGCAAGCGTTTAGCTGCCAGCAGCCACTTCAACATAACAAAAAAATCCAGTTAGGAGTAGAGTTTTTTTTTAATTTTTACTTTTTTTTTCAGCCAAAGAACTGCACCATTTTTTGGGTTTTTTTTTTTTTTTTTTTCCTGCGTACGCAGGCTGATACTCCTGCGGACACTGCCTGTATAGACAGGCAGTGGAGTTTTGTGTGTATGACCGTTTTTTATCCCGCCATTAAGGCAGCCATACTCCATCTTCGGGGAAGGTGCATGCTATGTGTAACGTGTCATCCATACCAACGGCCAAACTGGCCTTCTCTTCCGGAAGTCGGTGATGGGATTTTACGTGTGTGCAAGATGTTGT
>CM065741.1:49632012-49637012 GCA_033310375.1 Conus canariensis | reverse complement strand
CCTCTATGGCAGGGATTTCGGCTTGACATTAGAGTCCCTCAGGCAGTTGGCTGGACTGGCATGTCTCAGTCTCGTTGACGTGAACTTGCTCCGCTCTGCTTTTGCGTGGCACGGTGATTTCAATCCGAACCATTTGTTGTGATGAGTCTGAGTAGAGTACAATATCTGTAGCTGTAGCAGTGGCGTGACGACGGTGTTGTCCACTCACGTTACGCTCGTATGATACACCCACGTAACTGTAGTACCCCTATCACACCATCACATTCCTGCCATTGTCTGTGTGTCCTAGTCACATCCATAGCTCTTGCCACTGTCTGGGTGTTTCTAAATTACACTGCCACTTCAGACCCATCTATAGTGATTCAACGCTAATTCAAGCTATTGTTTGTGACATTCCTATTGCACTATTTGTGACATTCCAATTGCACTATCAGCTCTTTCTATAATCTGTTGCATACCAGTTTATCGTCAACTTACAATATTGTATTTGATGTCCCTGTTATACCGTCAATTCATACCACTATTTGTCGTCGGTTCATCGTTAATTTATGACATTGTTTGTGACCTTCCAATTACACCATCAGACTGCTATCTGTTGTGTACCAATTCATCATCGACATATGCTATTGTATGTGACGTCCATATTATACCATTAATTCATACCATTATCTGGCACCTTTCGATTCATCATCGATTTTAATCATTTTCTGTGATATCCCAAATACATGGTCAAGTCACATCATTATCGGTTGTGTACCAATTGTCTCTGACGTCCCTGTTTCACTGTCAGCTCATATCATTATCTGTTATGTACTATACACCATCAATTTATGCCATCGTCTGTTACGTCCCAGTTATACAATCAGATCATAACAATAGTTGGTATGTTCCAGTTACACCATCGATTCATGCCCCAGTCAACAGCGTTCCGATTACATCGTCCTTTATACCATTAAATGCTGTCTCCAATTACATCGCTGATTTGTGTCATTAGCTGTGACGTTCGAGTTAGTATAATATACCCTTGTCTGTGGTGTCCCAGATCTATTGCCAATTCACACCATTTTCTGTGGTGTCCCAATCATACATCGTCTTATGCCGTTGCCTTTGGCGTCCTATGTACATTGTCAATTGATATCACTGTCTGTGTTCCGACTGTACCGTCAAGTATTACCATTGTCTGTTGTGTCCCAGTACATCGCGAACTTTTGCCATCATCCGTAATGTCCTAATCACATTGTCAATTCATAACTTTGTTTGTTGCGTTCCAATGACATAGTCCATTCCTGCTGTCCATCTGTGAAGTCCAAGTTACACGTCAGTTCGTTCCGTTCTCTGTCGTTTTCCAGTTACACCATCACTATTCATGCTGTTGCCTAATGTGTCCGATCTAGACCTTCATTTTATACCATAATTTGTGGTGTCACAATGAGACAGTCAATTGATGCCATTGTTTCTGATGTGCATCTCCTTTAGACACGGTCATACCAGGCTCAGCAGCCGCTCCTGGGTCTCTTGATTAAGAAAATAAATAAAAGGAGACGAGGGGGTCGAGAGGGTGGGGGAAGGTGAACAAAGTGGGTAGTTAGGAGGGGGCTGGCGTGGGAGGAGCAGGAAGGAGGAGATGGGCGTAGGGTAGAGGTATACAGTCTCCTCCCTGTCTCCCTCAGACATTCAATTTGCAATCCACGCCACTATCTTCCGTCTCCGCAAATGGCAATGCCCTCAAGCTGTCTCTATCCGGACAGACATGATGCTGTTCTGTATGTGTATGTGTGCGAGTGTTTTGGGTGGAAGGGTGGAGGAGGGGGCAGGCACGAGTGATTACAGGGAGGGGTGGGGGTGGGCAGGGAAAGATTCCAGTGTGTCTCCAAGGAGAATTCCTTTTAGATTATTGGTGCTGGCTATGATGTTTTGGTATGGTGTAGGTGACATATCTGGGGTGCTGGTCTTGGTGTTCTTGGCAGGAGGGTGGATTTTAGGCGCTAGCATGGGGTTTCTTGATATGGATGGTGGAGTGTGAATATTGTGATAAGAGTTCTTAGTGTGAAAGCTGGTGTAGGTGTCCTTGGCATGGATTATGGATTGTGAATGCTGGTATATGGGTTGTATGTATGAATTATGGCATGCAAAAGCTGGTGTGGGTATTCTTGGTATAACAGATGGATTGCGAATACTGGTACATAGGTATTCTCGGCTTGAATTCTGGATTGTGAATGCTAGTATAGTATTCTTGGTGTGAAATATAAACTATGAATGCTAATTAAGGTGTTCTTGGTTTGACTAATTGAATGCAAACGCTGGTTTTGGTGTTCTAGGTATGAACGATGGACTTTGAATACTTGTACAGGTGTTCGAAGTACGAAAATGGATTTCAAATGCTGGTATAGGTTCTCTTTGCATGAATGCCGATCGAGTGTTCTAGGTATGAATGATGGCTAGCGGTGTCGGTATCAATGTTCTTTGAATACTTCATGGGTGGTAGATAGTGGTGTTGGAAATGCGAAGAATTGGGAATTGGGCCTGTGAGCAAGACCTAGCAGACGCCTGCCCATCGACCCAACGGACAGCTCAGGCCTGGAGTGCCCAATAATATGATCTGTATATGACCAGGACGAGAAGAATGATGGTGATGACGACGATTGTGAATTCTGGTATTGGCGGTATATGTGTTCTTGTAATAGATAATGGATTTTGATTAATGCTGGTACTGCTGTACGTGGTATAAATGAGAGATTATGACTACTGGCTTTTGTGTTCTTGGTATTGATGAAGGATTGCGAATACTGGGTTACATGTTCTTGGTATGAATGATGGATCCTGGATGCCGTTGTAGGTATTCTTAAATATGATTAATGAAATTCGAATGCTTGTTTAGGTGTTTTTACAATCAAAGATGGAATGTGAATGGTGGTTTAGGTGTTCTTGACATGAAATGATGGGGTTTGACCGCTGGTTTTGGTGTTCGTGGCATGCATGACAGATTGTGAATGCTGGTTTAGATGTTCTTGGCATGAATGATAGATTGTGAATGCTGGTTTAGGTGTTCGTGGCATGAATGATAGATTGTGAATGCTGGTTTAGATGTTCTTGGCATGAATGATAGATTGTGAATGCTGGTTTAGGTGTTCGTGGCATGCAGGACAGATTGTGAATGCTGGTTCAGGTGTTCGTGGCATGAATGATAGATTGTGAATGCTGGTTTAGATGTTCTTGGCATGAAATGATAGATTGTGAATGCTGGTTTAGTTGTTTTTTGCATGAAATGATAGATTGTGAATGGTGGTTTAGGTGTTCTTGGCATGAAATGATAGATTGTGAATGGTGGTTTATGTGTTCTTGGCACGAATGATAGATTGTGAATGTAAGTTCTAGTGTTTTGATGTGAATGGCGGATTGTTCATGCTGAAATTGATGTTCTTGGTTTCGGTCTGTGTAGTTGGAGCTTATTTTGGGGTTGGTGATTCAAATGGTGGTTTGTAGGTGTTTGTATCTCTGTTCTTGGGAGAAAAAGTGGTGGGCTGAAGTTGTTAGTTTCCGTGTTTTTGAAATAGGACGTGGATTATAGGTGTTTGATATTTTCGTTCTTGGAACAGGCCGAACGTGAGTTGCAGGTGTTGGTATTTTCGTTCTTGGAATAGGACTTGAGTTGTAGGTGTTGGCTCCTGCGTTCTTGGAATAGGCGATGGCCAGCAGGTGATGATGTAGGTTTTCTGAAAATCTTGGTTTCGGATAAGCAAAGAACTGGGAGCTGGGGCTGTGAGTGAGATCTGGATGATGCCTGACGTAGGCAACAACCTCTTCTTCTTCTTCTGTGTGCGCAGGCTGATACTCCTGCGGACACTCCCTATATGGACAGGCAAGTATTAATCCCATCTACCCAAGAAAGGGAGTGGAGTTTTGTGTGCATGACCGTTTTTTTTAAATCCCGCCATTAAGGCAGCCATACTCCATCTTCGGGGAAGGTGAATGCTATGTGTAACGTGTCATCCATACCAACGGCAAAACTGGCCTTCTCTTCCGAAAGTTGGTGAGGTGCAAGACGTTACGCGTGCGTTCACACACGGAACCTGGGTTTATAATCTCATTCGAAGGACTGTACGGGAAATGGAGTCAGAACTAATGTTAACTCCGAGGGAAAAATCCGCCTGTACCGAAACGGCCCGGCGGAGATTCGAACCCGCAACCCTTGGATTACGAGTCCGGCGCTCTACCAACTGAGCGATTCTGGCCCCCGTAGGCATCAACCAAACGGGTGGCTCATACCTGGAGTGCTGACTCATATGATCTGTCCATGAGCAGGACAAGAAGGAGTATGATGATGACGACGATGAATACGATGACGTGATGTAGTATACTTGTGGTTGGGGTGAAAATGAGCTGATGGTGATGCTGACGTCAACGATGGCAATGAAGAGGATGAGGGTGAGGAGGTTTACTGTACTTGCTCTGAATGTCATGGTCGAGAGTCTGTATGTGTTTCAACAGCTTATCCATAGTGATGGTGATGGTGATGGAGGTGATCGTCATGATGACGATGAGGAGGAGGAGGAGGAGGAGGAGCAGGAGCAGGATTATAGTGATGATGATGATGATGATGATGATGATGATGATGATGATGATGATGATGATGATGATTACAAAGTAGTCTTTTGCAATGGACCAAAGGGTCAACAGTCCCTGTCACTCAAAAGACGACAGGTGATGATCACGTTGATGGGAATGAAAATGTCGAGGAAAAGGGGAATGGTGATAAAGCTGAGGACAACAACAACGACGAGAACGACGACAACGACGATGATGATGGTGACTATGAGGAGGAGAAGGGGGAGGAGGAGGAGGAGGGGGAGGAGCAGCAGCAGCAGGAGGGAATGAGTAGGAGAAGGAGAAGGAGAAGGAGGAGGACGAGGACGATGATAACTCAACCCACATTAAACCTCAAAATCCACAATGTAAGACTCTCCCAGCAACAGAATTCTGATGATGATGCTGAGAAGGAA
>CM065741.1:49619512-49629512 GCA_033310375.1 Conus canariensis | reverse complement strand
TCTCTCCACACACACACACACACACACCTGCAAACGCATCTCTCTTAACAAATGTTTGAAAAATGAGGTTGTATCTGTTTGGCACATTGTTTTCATGATCAACTAAACGATTACAGTTTGACAGGCATATGATCTGATTCAATCCACTCACATACTGTCAGCTCGCATCCATCAGACAACAAGGAGAATAATTCACAAGACATCAAAAAGTAATCGTTCACACTGCATCCACTATCTGACACAAACGTGTAGCGACCACTTCGATCGCCATAACACGTACCATTTAGAATACATTAATCAAGAGCAGTGCACATATTTAATAACAATTTGCCATAATTATTCAAAGATTTGTCTTCTGAGCATCTGTTAACACTAGGCGAGTGACTGGACAGCCCGACATTCAAAACATCACTATGGGAATTTTCCTAACAGTGATGAGAGAGATCTGAAGTCCTGCTGTTCAGATCCCCACACAATAAGACATACATATCACCATGAGCCAACAAGCAGTCAGTGACATATTCTTCCAGTAATGCAATACCATTTTCGCTGTCAAAATAAAAAAGCGTATAGAATGTTATATGATTTAGATAAAAGGGGTAGAGTAAACTGGGTAACAAAGGCAAAAGTTAAACTCTATGAACTTGGGTTTGGGTATGTGTGGGTCAGTCAGGGTGTTGGGAACATGACTAGTTTTTTACGTATGCTTCGTACAAGACTGATTGACTGCAGGCGGCAAATGTAGAATTCACATATTTCAGGATAGTACCAGATTTGATTTGTATAGGCAATTCAATTTGCTTCACTGTGTTGCAACCTATATATCAATGAAAATGGACAGACATTTAAAGTTTATCATGACCAGATTTCGATTTGGGATATCTGATTTGTCTCTGCATCACTATCGTTACAAACAGCATAATGAACGAAATCTTATCTGTCCATTATGTAAAGATGCAGGCGAAGATGACGTCCATTTTGTATTTTGTTGTCCCATTTTGAAAAATCTTAAGAGACCAGCTTATCCCTACTAAGTATCTAAACCATCCCACATTATTTAGACATGTATTGCTTATGTCATCCGAGCGTGAAGATATCGTCAAACAGTTTGCTGTTTACTTATATAAAGCATTTAAAATTCGATCTGAATATTGTTGATAACTTTGTTATCAATCTTCCCATGTTTTTCTGCCAATTTCCGTTTTTCGATAGTGAACCTTTCCTGCGCCTGTATTCTATGTTGTTTATGCACCCTCTTCAAAGGGGGCTATGGCCTTGTTGAATAAATTATCCGTATCCGTATCCGTATCCGTCTCTCTCTCTCTCTCTCTCTCTCTCTCTCTCTCTCTCTCTCTCTCTCTCTTGCCGACGGGAGACAGAAAGGGAGGGGGTGGAGTAAGAAAGAAGGTGGGGGGGGGGGGGGGGGGGGGCAGTGGTGGTAGAGAGTGTGCGCAGACCGAAATGAACCGACACCTCCCTCCTACACCCCCCACCCCCACCCCGACTCGTCCGCGCAAGTGATCGAAACTAGAAAGCGGGGAGGGGGGAGGGGGGTGGGGGTGAAGGGGAAGGGGGTGGATGGGTTGGAGGGAAGAGTCAAAGAAGAGAAAGGGATAGCGTAGAGAGAGAGAGAGAGAGAGAGAGAGAGAGAGAGAGAGAGAGAGAGAGAGACAGAGAGACAGAGAGACAGAGACAGAGAGACAGAGAGAGAGAGGGGGGGGGGGGGAGGAAGGGAAATGTGGGGAAGACGTAGGCTAGGGGGAACGTGGGGTGTTGGAACTGAGGCGGAGGTGAGAAACTCCGCTGACTAATGAAAGGAGGACGGAGAACTACCAGCCCCGTCAATCTCCGGGACATGTTGGACACCCCAGCAGTGAAGAAACGTCCGGCTGAAATCGATGACGAGAAACGAATGTACAGGGTTCGTTCTTCATTTCTTTTTTTCTTCTCTTTTCTGTTCTTTTCTTTCTTTCTTTTCTCTCTTCCTTTCTTTCTTCCTTCCTTTCTTTCTTTCTTTCTTTTCATTGTTTCTTTCTTTCCCTCTTTCTTTTATTCTCTCTCTCTCTTTCTTTCCCTCTTTCTCTCTCTCTCTCTCTCTCTCTCTCTCTTTCTTTCTGTCTTTCTTTCTTTCTTTCTCTCTCTCTTTCTTTTTTCTCTTTCTTTCTCCTTTCTTTCCTTTCTTCTTCTTTCTCTCTTTCTTTCTTTCTTTCTTTCTCTTTCTTTCTTTCTCTCTCTCTCTCTCTTTCTTTCTTTTCATTGTTTCACCTCCTATTGACCCACTGTCTCTGAAATGCTGTTTCTCTCCCTCCCCCCCCCCCCTTCCACCCCTACCCGCTTGTGCTACTCCCCATGGGCACCACCTCAAGATTGCTTCCTTCACCTATCGCCATTGTCTCGTTGTTAGCGTCACGGACGGACTTGCCAGCGAGGAGTGAGGTCATGGGTGTGATTCCCATCAGAGCCATAGTGTTGTGTGAAATTTTCAGCCCTGGTCTTGACTCCAGCCCAGCATTAATAGTGATGTGGGCCCACGTGGGTAGATTGGAACCACACAGTCGGGTTTCATCCACTTAAAGGGCCCTTCTCTGCGAGTGTTGCTCAAATTCCCCCCACCTAATTTGCTGGTGTCTGTATCTCCTGGGCTTGTCTGACACCGGCAGACATGATGACAGGAAGTGAAGGGTATAGCCCTGTCCTTAACTCTCTGACGAGACTGGAACCCCATGGCGGTGTCTTCATCATTCTCATTGACCATCATGAAGTGGTGTCTTCATCAGCATCATCATTCTCATTGACCATCATGAAGCGGTGTCTTCATCAGCATCATCATTCTCATTGATCATCATGAAGCGGTGTCTTCATCAGCATCATCATTCTCGTTGACCATGATGAAGTGTTGTCTTCATCAGCATCATCATTCTCGTTGACCATCATGAAGCGGTGTCTTCATCAGCATCATCATTCTCGTTGACCATCATGAAGCGGTGTCTTCATCAGCATCATCATTCTCGTTGACCATCATGAAGCGGTGTCTTCATCAGCATCAGCATTCTCGTTGACCATCATGAAGCGGTGTCTTCATCAGCATCATCATTCTCATTGACCATCATGAAGCGGTGTCTTCATCAGCATCATCATTCTCGTTGACCATCATGAAGTGGTGTCTTCATCAGCATCATCATTCTCATTGACCATCATGAAGTGGTGTCTTCATCAGTATCATCATTCTCATTGACCATCATGAAGTGGTGTCTTCATCAGCATCATCATTCTCGTTGACCATCATGAAGCGGTGTCTTCATCAGCATCAGCATTCTCGTTGACCATCATGAAGCGGTGTCTTCATCAGCATCATCATTCTCATTGACCATCATGAAGCGGTGTCTTCATCAGCATCATCATTCTCGTTGACCATCATGAAGTGGTGTCTTCATCAGCATCATCATTCTCATTGACCATCATGAAGTGGTGTCTTCATCAGTATCATCATTCTCATTGACCATCATGAAAAAAGTCGAGTTCTGTGGCACTTTTTATACCCTGCTCTGATCCTACCCATAGTTTCAATTTGCTCTCCATCCCCCATGCCTTTGCTGTGTTAGTCAAAGTCATTGGTTTTATGTGCACTACAGCCAGACGTATGTAGTGGTGCCTTCTCTTACCATGACTCTGCGACTGAGAAACCATTGTCCTCAGTAGACGATTTTGTAGATGGACCAGAAAGGGCCACATTGAATATTGCCAGAGTGACTCAACCTCAGTGCAATATCTCCTCTTAGAAGTTGCCAACTTTACATTGATTGCTCCCTGTGAACTTCCAGTGCTTGGGACTGTGACGGGTCATACCAGAATGGCTGTTCAAGGCGAGTCTGGAATGAGCAGCCTGGATGGGTTGTCACAGGGGAGGTAAGATGGAGGAGGGAGGATAGGGAATTTAGGCAGAGGTTACAAAAAAGGGAAAAAAAACTTTCTCACAGAACAATTGACAGCTTGCCTTAAGAATGCCATGAAGCCTCCTATCACAGTGTACCCAGCATTCCTGCCGCCTTGATTCTTAATTCAGTTTCCAGGTAAAGTACATCACTGATGTGTTTGTTCTTCACTATCACAAATTACCTGGTGGATATTTTTGTTCTGTCCTAAAACGCCGAGAGGAGAGTTCGTCGTCCTACTTTTGTCTCAAAGGTCTGTAAAGCCCGTGGTTGAAAGGGCACATAAAGTATATACCAATCACAAGAAAGCTGACAGTCCTTAGGCACTTGAGTGATCCTACATATAGACAAACATGTATTTCAATCAATCAATCAATCAAGAGAGAGAGAGAGAGAGAGAGAGAGAGAGAGAGAGAGAGAGAGAGAGAGAGGGGTCTATTTCAAGTTCTTTCTGCTGTTGTCTCTCAAAAATCTTGGATGCAGACACAAGCTAAGATGCTGCCTTTAGTAATGGCCCTGAGACGAAAATGGAAATCTATGCAAATAATGCTTTGGATTTCTTTTCTTTATGTTTCTTTTACTCTTCCTTCTTTCTATCATTCATTTTGTCTTCGTTGTTTCCCCTTTTTATGAGTTGATCGCTGCTTCCTATGCCCCATTTAGCTCTGTTCCCCACAATAAGAGATTGACACAGGAGATGGATAAGTAAAGAAGCGTCAGAAAGGAGGAGGGAAGGAGTCCAGTGGGGAGAAGAGGAAGGGAACAATGGAGGTTGACGTAGGTTTGGAGGAACGTAGGGTGTTGGAACTGAAGCGGGGGTGAGAGACTCCACTGAATAATGAAAGGAGGATGGAGAACTACCAGCCCCGTCAATCTACAGGACATGT
Organism: Conus canariensis; assembly: GCA_033310375.1. NCBI lineage: Eukaryota > Metazoa > Mollusca > Gastropoda > Neogastropoda > Conidae > Conus > Conus canariensis. The sequence goes on along the minus strand of CM065741.1, from coordinate 49,624,693 downwards.
TGGACACCCCAGCAGCTTTCTTTCTTTCTTCTTTTTTTTCTGTTTCGCCTCCCACTAATTCATTTTCTCCACAAATTTTGTTTCTCTCGTCCACATCTTTTGCCCCTATCACCTCCACTACTCCCCATGGATACCACATCAAGATTCCTTCTTTCCTCCACCACCATAGTTTGTATTGTTAGTGTCACGGGCTTGCTGGCAAGGAGGGAGGTCATGGGTGTGATTCCCACCAGTGCCATACAGTGTGAACATTTTCTGCCCAGAGTTAATAGTGTTATGAGCCCAAGTGGGTAGACTGGAACCACAAAGTCGACTTTCACCTGCTCAATGGATGTGTCTCTGACAACGTTGTTTGAATTTTCCCCCACCAACCCTGCAGGCCCGTGCAATGCCAGTGTCCATTATGAAAGGAAGAGAGGAGTACAGCCCTGTCCTTTAGCCCCTGATCAGAATGGAAGTCCATAGTGTCATCTTCATCATCATCATCATTTTCGTTGACCATCATTTAAAAAACAAATCAAGTTCTGTGGTAATTCCATGCCCTATTCTGGTGGTGCCCTTAGTTTCCATTTTCTGACTGCCCTCATGCCTTTGTAAAGTTTATCAAAGTTGCGGTATCATGGACGCATGTAGTGGTGCCCTCTCTTACAATGGCTCAGCAACTGAGCTGTTATTATCGTCAGCAGACGGTTTTATAGCTGGACCAGAAAGGGCCTCACGAGCATCGTCAAAATGACTCGACCATGGCGTGGTGTCTCCTCTGACAGGTTTCCTCACGTCGCATTGATATTGATTGCTCCCCGTGAACTGCCAGAGCACGGGACTGTGACAATGCGTGCCTGAGTGTGGCTGTAAAAGTGGAAAGCCAGAAAAAGCAGCGTGGAGTTAATGTCACAGATGAGGGAAGAAAGGGGGGGGGGGGGAGGGAGTGAGGAGGGAAAAAAGGTAGAGGTGAAACAAATGGAAAAACAAACTTCTATTCATGGAGCGATTGACAGCACGCCAAAAGAATGCCAAGAACTATCACAGTATACACCGCATTCCTGACGAGTCCATTCGTTTATTTCAGCGTTTCCTGGCAGAGTAATTCTTTGACGTTTTTGTCCTAAACCATCACAAATTACATGTTAGATATTTTTGTTCTGTCTTAAAACACCGCCGAGCGGAGAGTTCGTCGTCCGACTTCATTCCCAAAGGTCTGCAAAGCCTGTGGTGAACAGGGCACCTAAAGTATCCACCTGTCACAAGAGAGCTGACAGTCCTTGGCCGCTTGCGTGATCCTACATATACACAAACATATATTTCAATCAATAAACGAGAGACAGAGAGAGAGAGAGAGAGAGAGAGAGAGAGAGAGAGAGAGAGAGAGAGCAAGAGAGGAAGAGAGAGAGAGAGCAAGCGAGAGAGAGAGAGAGAGAGAGGGGGGGAGGGGGTTAAGGGAGGGGTGGAGGGGTTGGTTCTTTTTCGAGTTCTTTCCGTTGATGTGTCTCGTAAATACTTGGATGCAGACACCAGCTAAGATGTTGCCTTTAGTTGTGCCCCTGAGACGAAAAGGGAAGTCTGTGCTGATAACGCATTCTTTTTCTTTTCCTTTTCTTTTCCTTTTCTTTTCCTTTTCTTTCTTTCTATCCTGTCTTTTTTTTTTCTTTTTTGTGCGCTTTGCTTTGGCTTTCTTTTCTTTTTTTTTCTTTCTTTCTTTCTACCCCATTTTGTTTCTCTTTATGTGTTTGCTTTTTGTCTTTTGTGTCTTTTTTCCCTTCTTTTCTGCTTTCTTTCTTTTCTTTCTTTCTTTCTTTTCTTCTCTTTCCTTTTCTTTCTTCCCTTTTCCATTTTGGTTGTCTCATCCTTTATTCCGCATTAGTGGCATTACCATCCTGAAAAAAAAAGTTCTAGGCACTTTCATGCCTTGCTCCAGTGATACCCTTACCTTTGATCTGCTCTCCTCTCCCATACCTTCACTGAGTTCATCCGTATAAGAGACTGAAACAGGAAAAGGATAGAAAACAAGTGTCATAGGGCAGGAGGGCGGGGGGGGGGGGGGGGGGGGGGGGGGGGGGGGGGGGGGGGGCAGAGCGCGAGAAAAAGAGAAGGGAAGAGGGAAATGGGGAGGGGGGAGGAAGACGTAGGCTAGGGGAACGTGGGTGTTGGAACTGAGGCGGAGGTGAGAAACTCCGCTGACTAATGAAAGGAGGACGGAGAACTACCAGCCCCGTCAATCTCCAGACATGTTGGACACCCAGCAGTGAAGAAACGTCCGCTGAAATCGATGACGAGAAACAAATGTACAGGGTTCGTTCTTTCTGTCTTCTTTCTTTTCACTTCCTTCCTTCCTTTCTTTTTTTTCCTCTCTTTTTCTTTCTCTCTTCTTTTTTTCTGTTTCACCCACTCTTTCTTTTTATTCTTCTTTTTATTGACCCACTCTTTCTATGTGTGCTGTACCCCCCCCCCCCCCCCCCCCCTCTGCCTCAGCCATTCTTCTGCTACTCCACCTTGGACACCACATTGCGATTCGTTCTTTCAGCCACTGCAATGGCCTTGCTGTTAATGTCATGGACTTGCCGGCGAGGAGGGAGGTCGTGGGTGTGATTCCCATTAGAGCCATACAGCAATGGTCCCAACTTCTGCCCAACGTTAATAGTGTTATGGGCCCAAGTGGGTAGAATGGAACCACATAGTCGAGTTTCATCCGCTTGAATGCATGCATCTCTGAGTGCTGGAGAAACATCCCCCGACCGACTCTGCAGGTGTCTGCAGCTCCCGGCCCTGTTTGACACCAGGATACATAATGTAAAGAAGTGAAGGGTACAGCTCTGTCCTTTAGTATCTGATCAGAACGGAACGCATGGAATGCATCATCATAATCTTCATCATCATCATCATCATCATCATCATCATCATCATCATCACCATCACCATCATCATCACCATCATCACCATCATCATCATTGGCCATCATTAAATATAAATAAGTTCTAGGCTCTTTCGTGCCCTGCTCCAGTGGTGCCTTTAGCTTTGATTTACTCTCCGCTGCCACGTCTTTGCTGAGTTGATCAAAGTCGTTAGGACCATGGGCAGTACTACTAGATGTATGAAGTGTTGTCCTCTCATACCGTGGCTCAACGATGGAGCAATTCTTGCCGTCAAGAGATGCTTTAGTAAATGAATCAGAACTGGCCCTTCTGAGCAGCACCACAGTGACTGAGCCACAGTGCGGCGTCTCCTCTGATAGGCTGGCTTAAAGCAACTTGATATTGATTGCTCCCTGGGAACTGCCAGAGCTCAGGAGTGTAAAAATGCGTTCCTGGGTGGGTCTGTGTAAGAGAAAGCTGGAATGAGCAGGCTGGAAAAAAATGTCACAGCGGAGGGAAGGAAGAGGGGGGAGGGAACAGGGAAACGAGGCAGAGATGAAAAAGAAAAAGAAAATTAAAAAATCCATTCAGTCATGGAGCGATTGCCAGCACGCCATGAGAATGCCAAAAAAGCCTCCTGTCACGGTACACCGTGCATTCCTGCCGAGATGATTCGTTATTTCAGCGTTTCCTGGCAGAGTAAATCTTTGACGTTTTTGTCCTAAACCATCACAAATTACATGTTAGATATTTTTGTTCTGTCTAAAAACAAGCCGAGAGGAGAGTTCGTCGTCCGACTTCATTCCCAAAGGTCTGCAAAGCCTGTGGTGAACAGGGCTCCTAAAGTATCCACCTGTCACAAGGAAGCTGACAGTCCTTGGCCGCTTGCGTGATCCTACATATACACAGACATACGTCTCAATCAATAAGAGAGAGAGAGAGAGAGAGAGAGAGAGAGAGAGAGAGAGAGAGAGAGAGACAGAGACAGAGAGAGAGAGAGACAGAGAGAGAGAGAGAGAGAGAGAGAGAGAGAGAGAGAGAGTGGGGGGATCTGAGGGGATTTCTTTTTTTAACTTCTTTCCGCTAATGTATCTCATAAATACTTGGATGCAGACACAAGATGTTGCCTTTAGTTGTGGACCTGAGATGAACATGGAAATATGTGCTGATCATGCATTGCTTTTCTTTTCTTTCTTCCCATCCCATTTTTGCCTTTTGTGTTGTTTTGCTTTTCTTTTTGTTTTCTTCCATTCTTTCTCATTGTTCTGTTTCTTTTTTCTTTTTTAAAATTTGTTTCCTTCTTTGTTTCTTTCTTTGATTCATTTTTATTTCTTTTTTTTCTCCTTTCTTTTCCTCATCCTCTGTTCCTCACTAGTGGCATTAATCCCATGCTGCTCATCCCCTGCTCAGCAGGACACAGCTACACCCAAGTTCGTCCCGTCCTCACAGTCCTGGTACCGGCAGTCTAGAGGGAGCGATCGATATCAAATCCTCCTGAGGCAACTCACCAGATGAGACACATCACTGCTACCGAGTCCTTTGGATGACGTTCTGTGCTGCCTGCTCTCCTCCCACATACAGAGGATGCACATGACGTTTTGTGCTGCCTCTTCTCCTCCCACGTACAGAGGATGCACATGACGTTCTGTGCTGCCTGCTCTCCTCCCACATACAGAGGATGCACATGACGTTCTGTGCTGCCTGCTCTCCTCCCACGTACAGAGGATGCACATGACGTTCTGTGCTGCCTGCTCTCCTCCCACACACAGAGGATGCACATGACGTTCTGTGCTGCCTCTTCTCCCACATACAGAGGATGCACATGACGTTCTGTGCTGCCTGCTCTCCTCCCACATACAGAGGATGCCATCTGCTAAACCCTACAAGTGACGACAATAATTGTTTTGTCTCAGAACTGATATGAATGGGTGGCAACCTCCAGAGGGCGCCACCACGTCTGTCCAAAGACAATCCCCGTAGATTTCCGATACAGACGACTCTATCATGACATCACCGAGGGCATAGACATGGAGGGGAAATCCAAACCGTAGTCACCATGACAGCAAGGTAAGAAAGACCACAGAAATGTGCATGTTTTCCTTGGGGATCAATGAGAATCTGTCATGATGGTGTATCACTCCTTTATTTCCCACCACATCATGAACAGTTATACCCATAAAAGAAAGAAAGAAAAGATCACCTCCCACCAGTAAAGCCTCATCTGATCGGTAAACAGTCATGCTGTATGTTATCTCCCAACTGAAGTCTAGGCACTGTTTGGTGGATACGATTCCCACCTCCCCCACCATCCACACTATCTCCTCCTCCCTTT
>CM065741.1:49609512-49612012 GCA_033310375.1 Conus canariensis | reverse complement strand
AACGTAAACGGAGAGTGAGAGAGTGAGAAAGGTAGATTGTTATCAGAGAGAGAGAGAGAGAGGAAGAGAGAGAGAGAGAGAAGAGAAGAGAGTCGGGTGCGCAACGGGGCCGGGTAAGGGAGGGGGGAGGAGAAGGAAAGGGAGATAACAGATTCTCTCAGTGTATGTTGCGTAAGTCTGAATTGTGCAATGAGGCATCCTGAGTAATGTCCCCCCCCCCCCCCCCCCTGCAAACTCTTGTAGATGCCTGTAAAGCCATTTGCCGAAGCAAGGGAACAAACTGGGAATCTCTAATGTACAGCCAGACAAATGGAGCAGACGACTAACAACGTAGAAGCGACACGTTTCTATCTCTCGGATTCACGCAATAAGACAGACAATGCAAACAGACAAACCTAAAGGCGCATGAAGAACGAGAGAATGACTGAAATGAGGGGAAGAAACTCGTTTCACTGAATAGGGATCGTTGTTGTGAGGGTGATGTTTTCTTGGGTTGGTAATTAGAAGTTAGGGAACGGGACACGTAAGTGACCCAGTAGTAAGGGTTCAGAAATTATTTCGTTAAAAAGAAGGAAGAATTTCATTCGGAGTTTCACCTCTGTGGGCCCCTTGCACTAACAACTGAGCGAAAGGTAATAGCAACGCACATTCCCTTGAGGATGTAGTCTACTCATTCTTTCCAGCAGCCGCGCGCATGGCACGTGTTGTCATTCACAGAGCCGGTTCCAGTTAGCGCAGCCTTCAGCAAAATTTCCACACATTGGAATAATATGCTAATTATTCTACTTACGGGCATGCTGGTTCTCTCCCTCTCGCTGTCTCTCTCATAGTGATCAAGGATATTGCGGACAGAGGCACTCACCCTGTTCTCACTGAGCGTCCGTGAAGCAGACGATGCTATAGTATGCATTCATTCATTCATTGGAGGGGGGGGGGGGGGGGGGGGGGGGCATTTTCGGTTTCATTACGGAAATCGTATTTTGTTTTTAAGTATATATTTTTTACTCCCAGTTCTTATAGAACAGGGAGTACTTTACAATGGGAACGAAGAAATGCTGCCTGTGTCTGTCTGTCCGTGATTAAAATGTGTTCCACTCGCTCCAGACAAAACTTCTGGGCCGATCTTTCTGAAAATTTGTAGGTATGTTCATTATGGATCACGGATGATGCCCGATGTTTTATTTTACTAGAATAGCCGTTACTAACGGCTATAACGGCCCAAAACGGTTTTTCTTCTTTATGGCTCAGTGACGAAATACATTATGATGCATGTCAAAGATCCCCTACGTTCTTCTGACACTGTTAAGATGGTCACACACACACACACACACACACACACACACACACACACACACACACACACACACACACACACACACACACACACACGCCCCTCCAAACCGTCCCCCTTCTCTCTCTCTGTGTCTGTGCTCTCTCTCTCTCTCTCCTCTCTCTCTCTCTCTCTCTCCTCTCTCTCTCTCTCTCTCTCTCTCTCCTCTCTGTGCGGTGTGTGTGTGTCTGTGTGTGTTCTCTGCTCTCTCTCTCTCTCTCTTTCTGTTCTCTCTCTCTCTCTCTCTCTCTCTCTCTTGTGTGTGTGTGTGTGTGTGTGTGTGTGTGTGTGTGTGTGTGTGTGTGTGTGGTGTGTGTGTGTGTGTGTTCTATGCGCTGTCCCGCGCTCTGTATTCTATGCGTGGTCTCTCTCTCTGTTCTATGCTCTTCTCTCTCTCTCTCTCTCTCCTCTCTCTCTCTCTCTCTCTCCTCTCCTCTCCTCATCAAAACAGACTGACTTTTTAGTAGGCGTCATCTCCTGTGCCATCATGGTGGCATTCATTATTCCCACACCCCCCGTTGTTCCGGCTCCTCCCAAGCACAGCTACACCCAGCCAGCTATATCCTGTCTCAGCCCAGCCAAGGGCCCTCAGACCACCAACAGTGTCGACTGTCCACCAGAGGAGACACGGCAAGGCTGGTGAAGCACCACGGTGGTGGTGACCAGTGGGTCCTGTTCTGATGCAACACGGGCCACACGCCACAATTAGGATTTTGCGCTAAAAATACTCTATATTCCATATACACGTTTTGAGGCCTATCATAAGTTTGAGCCAGTATAAACTAATAACTGATCAAAAGAACAACACCCCACCACTTATTTCCTTTGTTGGGGGGGGGGGTGGGGGGGGGGGGGGGGGGGGGGGGGGGGATTTCCACCGACGAAATCACAATATTCGAATGCATGACCTTTCCCCATAGCTGACGTCACGTTTCAGGCCTTTGCACTCATCCGTGGAAGCCCCCAAATAGTCCCATTCCTTTGATTTTAATCGGTCTGCTTTGAACCACTTGGCTCCAACCTTGATGGCCATAGGAAAGAAAATGAGCAGCATCAGCTTTTACACACAATGAACATTCTCGAAACAACTTTTACACACAATGAACACTCGAAACAACTTTTACACACAATGAACATTCTCGAAACAACTTTTACACACAATGAACATCC
>CM065741.1:49594512-49597012 GCA_033310375.1 Conus canariensis | reverse complement strand
TATATAATAATGAAGTAATGTTTTCTCCGTGTGGTACCATGTGATAGCTGTTGTATATAACGCATAACATAATTGTGTTCACTGTAATGATCCTTCAAAATATAGATTTAAACAGACTTAAGCATTTCCCAGCTGAGTGTACACACCAGCACCGAAATCCCATCCATCAGTGTCTTTATATTTCTTTAACAATCAAAAGAAAGTTAATTATATGTTCTTCAGCCCGCTACCAATATGACATCGCTACACCACAGCCGTGCCCCGCCGACCAACCAACAAACCAACCTACCAGCTAAGTTGCCGATCGGCCTACGGGTCCCAGCCGCGGCATCGCCATGCCAGACAAACAGCGGGCCACAGGCTACAACCACACTCAATGATATTTGAATACCTTATGAAATTACCTACACATCCTGAACATATCCTCTCATGCACGTATTAAATCCAGGTATCTTATGATTTTGATTATCAATTTTCAAATAATACTTCATAATTGATCCAATTAGTGTTAAATTTTTGCAGATTCAATTGTACAGTTGCTATGTATTTTTCAAGATTATATCTTCTCTTTAGTATTTTTAGAAATACTGTTATTGAAGGCTTACATTTGTTTATTTTACAGCTAAAAATGTAGTATTTGGCTATCAGTATTATAAGATCGAATGTAGTATCAGTTGTGGAATTGTCATCTGCTCCAAATATTATTGTGTTTTCAGTCAGAGACAGATTATTCGCTATTAAACACTTTCCTTTTATTACTTCTTGCAATGATTTCCAGAAATCATTGACGTGTATGCATCTCCAGAACATATGTTCAATGCTGTCTTTTTCCTCTTCACAGAAACTACAGTTATAACTTTCTACTATTCCCATTTCTTTCAGAGCTACATTAGTTGCAATTATTCGATGCACTATTCTCATTTGCATCCATTTTAGCTTAATATCCTTAATTTGATGAATTTTTCTAAAACATTTCTTCCAAGGTATCTGTCTATTCAGCTTCTCCGTCCATTTTGCACAACAGTTTGGTTCCCAGTTATCTTTTACTATAATTCTGTAATAAGTTTTGGAACCTTTATCTACAGAATATATTTTCTTTAATGCTGTGCTGACTTCTGCTTCAATGTTATCTTTTATCTCATTCTCAAATCCTTGTTCCCTGATGTATCGTTTAATGGATAATATACACCCACCATAAGATAGGAAATCTATTTCAATGTTATACTTTGTTCTAAATTCCTCATGGGATAGTGAATCTCCATTTGCTTGAAACAAATCAGATACTCTAAATACATTTCTATTGTTCCAGTTTTTGTGTTTTATTAGTTTATTTCCTATTTTAAAATGTTCATTGTAAAGGTTGGTAGAGTGTGATAGAAGAACAGCCATAGTTGCCCATGGACAGGTAGAGTGTGATAGAAGAACAGCCATAGTTGCCCATGGACAGGTAGAGTGTGATAGAAGAACAGCCATAGTTGCCCATGGACAGGTAGAGTGTGATAGAAGAACAGCCATAGTTGCCCATGGACAGGTAGAGTGTGATAGAAGAACAGCCATAGTTGCCCATGGACAGGTAGAGTGTGACAGAAGAACAGCCATAGTTGCCCATGGACAGGTAGAGTGTGATAGAAGAACAGCCATAGTTGCCCATGGACAGGTAGAGTGTGATAGAAGAACAGCCATAGTTGCCCATGGACAGGTAGAGTGTGGCAGACAGTGGAAACAGAACAGACAGGGAGGGAGTGCGAGAGAGTATATACATGAGGATGGATAGATAGTGGAAGACGGTACTCATACACCAATAGACAGTGACAGTCGTGATCAATGGAAATAATAAAAGGATGGAGGAGCTGATAAACAGACTGACAGAGACAGTGATAGACAGATGTGACCGGGGGAATAGGCACATGGAGTAATAGACAGCAATCATTAAAAAAAAAAAAAATCAAATAGACACAGGGACAAAATTTCATAGGCAACATCTATCTTATTTGCACCGAAGATTAAGCGAACTAGACCCAGCCAGAAACTGAGTGAGAGAGACTAGGTTATGCAAACGTTGCTGTTCACTTCTGTCGATTCGTCAACCCACGCGAGTTGCTACATCAGGTCAACTTCCTGATGATTAACATCAGCATCTCAATTTACCTGTTGGGACAAAATCACTGGAGGGAAGTACGTAAGGATGAGGGATGAGGAGGGGTGAGAGGAGGGTGAAATCACCCCCCCCCCCCCACACCCCGCCCCCCCCCCCACACCCCCCCCCCTCCCCACATCCCCACCCCCATCCACCTTCCGTCCGCAGAGATCCAAGTTTTAGGACGTCCACGTTTGAAGAGAAGTAAACCTCGGTGCCTTCTTTTCCAGCGTGAAGAAGAAGGAAAAAACGGAGTTTTTCTTTTTATCCATGTATTTCTTGATAAAAAAAAATACAACTAGGATAATTAGCCCATGACAGCAAGGGGGGTGGAAAGGAGCAAACATTTCCACGTCTCTTCTT
>CM065741.1:49569512-49584512 GCA_033310375.1 Conus canariensis | reverse complement strand
TTGTTTTTTTTTTTTTTTTTGCATTTCTTCTCTTTTCTCCCCCCCCCATTCCGCCACCCCCCCCCCCCCCATTCCGCCACCCCCCCCCCCCCTCGCCTTTCTATCTTTCTTTTCTTTTCTTTTATTCCGGGGGGGGGGGGGGGAGGGGAGGACGTTATCTGCTCCGTTGGACTCCAAACTCTAACTATTCACGCACAGTTTTTTTCTGCCCACCCAGACTGATTTAACAGTCTTCTGTGGAAGGTTACAAAGGAAAAGGTTGAAAGTCCCCTAACATACGTCTGCGGAGACAGCGGGAATGGGAGGGAGGTGGACGGGGAAGGTGGGGGAGGGGAGGGGGAGGATGGGTAAGTGAACTCCATGAGGTTCACTGTGTCTGGGGTGCGGCAGTAAGGAAGGCGGAGGCTAACCTTGTCTTTCCACCGCCTTAACCTTCCCTGAAATGAATCAAGTACTCCTTTTCTGTGTGCTGGACAGTGGTCAGAACTCGCCACCCTCAGCTCAGCAATCGAACGTTTTGACCATTGTTTGACCGGGACGTCTGTCCTAAACGGACAGAGCAATTTTTGAAGTCACTGAGGAGAGGCATGCATGCTTGCATGGCGTTCTCTCTCTCTCTCTCTCTCTCTCTCTCTCTCTCTCTCTCTCTCTCTCTCTCTCTCTCAGGAGGCAGATAAGCTGCAGCTGATAGTAAACATGGAAAAGACGAATGTTATGATTTTTCGAAATGGAGGTCACCTATCAGCACAGGAAGAATAGTTTTATGGGGGATAGAGAAATGACTGTCACTAACTCCTATAGATCTCTGGGAATGTTATTTACCACAAGGCTAAGTTCAATCATGTCTTTTGGGGCAGAATCAAACAGAAAAGGCAAAAAAGGTGTGACTGAAATTTTCAAAATCGTTACGGAAGTTAGGTTGTCTAGACTCAAGCCTTTTTTTTTGAAACTTTTCGACTCTCAGATAGAACCCATTTTAACTTATGCAGCGGAAGTTTGGGGACTTACTGTCAATAACTGCATGGAAAAGGTTCACACATTTGCCATTAAGCGTTTTCTTGGTGTGCCATTACATTCATCAAATACTGTTTTGTATGGGGAATCAGGCAGGTATCCATTGTATATAAAATCATTCGTGAAGTGTGTAAAATGTTGGATAAAATTAACAAGATTACCCATGTGGAGACTGGGTACACAGGCATACGAAATTCATCTGCTGCAAGCAGAGGAGGGTAAACAAGACTGGGCATTTCAAATCAAGAAAGCTTTTGGCAGAACATGGATTGGAATTTGGAATTTGGAACTGGAGAATGTTATATTTGTTCATTTCTCTAGTTCTTGTTGTTGTGTAGATGTGTTCGGTACAGGGTAAATAGACAACCTTGGAGCATCCTTTTTGGGGGGTGCTTCCTTGTTTGTTCTGTGTGCTCTGTGCTGTCATGTCTGTTAGGCGATTGGGTGTCGTAAGCAGCATTCCTTTGGAGTTATGTTTTCTTGTGGGAGCAAGAGTTACTCTACTTATTTGTTGTTTATTGTTTACTGTTCCCTGCCTCATTACATATTTCGGTTTTTAACTGTCCTGTGTGTTTTCCAATGAGGCCGTTTAGGCAACGTGACAGTTTTAGGAAGCTATAATCATATCGACACTAATATAATGTACAAGGTCAAAAGCATTCATAATTCAGTCTTGGTCTGCTATCATCAGCATGTGTGGGTACCAGCTGGAGAAAAAATCGTTATATACACAACTTTATTTGAGCAATATACTCTCCAGTTTCATATCTGTATTTCAGTGCATTGAGAAATACCTGTAGTCTGCTTTCCTCCACAACTCTTTGTCAGTCTGCGTTAAAGATGGCTCAGCTTTCACTGCATCCTGTAAGACAGTGTTGCTTTTCTTCCCTTCTTCCTCTTCCCCCCTCCTGCCCCCAACCCCCGGCCCCTGCCGCCTCCTTTATCCACCTTCCCTCCTCCTCTCCCTACCCCTCTTCCCACACCCTTGCAATCCCTTCCCCCTACCCTCCATCCCCTCCCCTCCCCCCCCCCCCCCAACCCCGTCACCCATCCCCCACTGCTTCCAGCAACCTTCCTCCGCTCCGTCGACAAAATGTCGACGGATTTTTTTTCTGTAAAGATATCATGAAACATTCCATGTTCTCTCAACTATAGGTTTGTTTGTTTGTTTGCTGTTTGCGTGTACGTTTCGGGGCAAGACATCTTCTGTACCTTATAGGCCGTGTCTATAGCCGTGATGGCCGGAGTGGAATATTCGCTTGCGTGACTGTTTCTCATTTCGTACTATTATTAAATCTTCGCCGGAAGTCGTGGGTACGTATCAACTGACCTCAAGTCAGGATTTTCACTCGATAACTGAATCAGTTTTAAAGAATTCTTTACAAAAGGTTTATGAATTTATCAAGAAATCATGGTTCTGCACACTTACCAAAGACTCTGTCTTTTTGTCAAACAAACAAACGAATAAGCAAGGGAAAAAAACTTTATTCCTTCAGGAAAAGAAAGTATGGGTCACTGAAGACCACGGATCTACGTCAAGGCTTTATTCCTATAAAGAAAAGGGTCACCACAAAACCCATGATCTACGGCAAGGCTTTATTCCTATAAAGAAAAGAGTCACCAGAAACCCATGATCTACGGCAAGGCTTTATTCCTATAAAGAAAAGAGTCACCAGAAACCCATGACATACGGTAAGGCTTTATTCCTATAAAGAAAAGAGTCACCAAAACCCCACGATCTATGGCAAGGCTTTATCCTATAAAGAAAAGGATCACCAGAAACCCACGATCTACGGCAAGGCTTTATTCCTATAAAGAAAAGAGTCACCAGAAACCCATGACATACGGTAAGGCTTTATTCCTATAAAGAAAAGAGTCACCAAAAACCCACGATCTATGGCAAGGCTTTATTCCTATAAAACATTTTTTTTTTAAATGGCATCGGAGACCCACGACGTACGGCAATGAGTTATTCCTTTATAGAAACAATGGGTCCCAGGAGATCCAGGACGCATGATGCGCAACATATTTAGCGATCAATTGTGAAGATGAAGGCAGCGGTTTTCCATCTTCCGATTGTCGAGTTAACACTGTGATCTATTGTAACGGGATCTAACACGGTTGAAACCAGACCAGCAGCACAATTTGACTGCAACGATTCCTGTAATGCTCACAAGATAGAAAGACAGATTGAAAGAAAGAAAGACAGAACAGAAGAAAGTAAGAAAGAATAGAAAGACAGAGAGAAAGAACGAATAAAAGAAAGAAAGAAAGGCAGGCAGGACAGACAGAAAGAAGAAAGAAAGAAAGAAAGAAAGAAAGAAAGAAAAAGAAAGAAAAGACAGAAAGACAGAAAAGAAAGAAAGAAAGAAAGAAAGAAAGAAAAAGAAAGAAGAAAGAAAGAAAACAGCAAAAACAGAAAGACAGAAAGAAAAAGACAGAAGACAGAGAGAAAGAAAGAAAGAAAAGAAAGAAAGAAAAAGACAAAAGAAGAAAGAAAGAAGAAAGAAAGAAGAAAAGAAGAAAAATAAAAAAGAATGAAAGACAAATCGATATCAACAAAGAGATGAGAGCAGGCGGTGGTGGTGAGGGACATGTTGGTCTGCTGCCCATGTTACGACTCAGTGCGGGTTGAACCTGTGTGCTTTCAAAGTGTGTTTTGCATTCATACGGCTGTCTGAGACAGCAGCCACGTTTGATGGAGTGGAGAACGAGGAGGGTGGCGGAGAGAGAGAGAAAAGAGAGAGAGAGAGGAGAGAGAGGAGAGAGAGAGAGAGAGAGAGAGAAGAAGAGACAGACAGACAGGACAGATAGAGACAGACAGACAGACAGACAGACAAACAGAGAGACAGACAAACAGAGAGAGAGAGAGAGAGAAGAGAGAGAGAGAGAGAATGAATGAATGAATGAATGATTTATTCAATAAGGCCAAGGCCCGATCTGAAGGGGGTCAAATCTATGAGAAGTAAACAACAATAAGAACATCAAAATCAAAATAATCAGTTCACTGAAACAATGTAAAATGTACAAACATGTTCACTCTGCTCGCCCTTATTGAGAAAAGGCTCTGGTACGTTGAAATGATTTATACAGATAAATTGCAAAACTTCTTATTGTATTTTCATTTTTGTTGACAATAGCAATACTAAACGAAAACTAGATGGTCTACAATAACATTTTGATGGAATAAATTTACTTCTTAGGTCATGTAACACTGGACAGCCAAATTATACAAAATGAATTTCATCTTCACTTGCTGAACGACATAAGCGACATATGGCAGTTCCATTTCCGCCATAACTATATCTCTGGGAGTGCACGGCAATGTCAGATACGCCAAACCTAAACTTGGTTAATGCTGCCCTTACAAAACTACACAAAGACAATGAAACGTATGGTTCAATCAAGTGATTGACTTTAAACACTATCGTTGTTAGCAGTATCATTCAGTAATACTATTGCTAGTATTGATACTACCACTGGCATTGACATCACCATCGCCTTCGCCTCTGGGACTGTTGCCACGGCAACCCTGCTGTTTAAGAATCCTCTAACCCACTGTCCTTTCTCCCATACCCATACTTATTGACACAGATTGGTAGTAATCTTGTCCTTTTTTTTTTTTTTTTTTCTTTTTTTTTTTTCTCAGTATTTTGACCATTATTAGTATTCCTATCAGTAATATTATTATCTTCATTACGACTTTGACTCGCTCACTATTTCCCTTCCAACAGCCTCGTTCTCATTCAACGCCTTCTTCCTTGCGCTGAACCCTACGAAGTGATCTGAAGCGATCAAAGCTAAGTGAATTTTCATTGTTTTATTCGTTAATGTCTCACCTGATGAAGACCTATGAGGTCGAAACTAGTTGTGTTTCGTCTTGTGACTCGTTTGTCCACGTTCTCTGGGCGGTTCGCTAACATTTATTTAAGATTTGTTTAGATTTCCGCCTGCAGTCCTCTCGCTTTGCAACTAGATTTAAACAATCTGTACAATGAAAATCTGTCACTCGTCCGAATGTGGGACTCCCAATCCTGCCACCTACAATCTATAATACGTTGCTTGAAACAAGCCAAAAAACTATTTGCACACCCGACACCCTGATTCATCCATACGTAATAAAAACCATAATTACATAAGCAATTATGTACGCTACTTGCCTATGTTTGCTTACCTCTTTGATCGAGTATATACATATTCTTATAAGCCAGAGCAGGTAGTCTGTTATCATTCATTTGAACTACCTTTAACCAGTACCTAATACTTTTCATGTAAGCGTTTAAGTAAATAGGATATCTTCCAAGTTCTCCGTATATAAAATCATTGGGAGTCTTTTGATCAACATGCAAAAAAATTTTTCATAGCAAATAAATGTACCTTTTCAATTTCTTGATTATTATTCAAGCCCTAAACCTAAAACTAAGCTTAGTTGAAAAATATAATCCCAAATATTTATATGCATTCACCACAGACATCTGACTACTTCCAT
Source organism: Conus canariensis (assembly GCA_033310375.1). Taxonomy (NCBI): domain Eukaryota; kingdom Metazoa; phylum Mollusca; class Gastropoda; order Neogastropoda; family Conidae; genus Conus; species Conus canariensis. The sequence continues at coordinate 49,579,009 of CM065741.1, read as the reverse complement.
ATAACCATGTTTCACGTGCCGCTAGATACCCACCTTTACGAAAAACTATGATGTTAGATTTTTCCATGTTCACTTTTAGCTACAGTCTCTCTGCTGCCGTATATAACTGATTTAACTGATTTTGTAGACCAATTGGAGTTTCAGACAATAACGCAATATTATCTGCAAAAAGCATAATAAATATTTCTACTAAATCAAATGTTACTCCATGTTTACCATTTTCATTAATTTGTTGAGCCATATCATTAATAAAAAAAAAAAAAAAAAAAAAAACGGGACTACACACATCGCCCTGTTTTACTCCTTTGTACATTTTATTAGATCACTAACTCTAGCACCACATTTGATTCTAGCTTTGACATCCTGATACATACTTTCTATACAACAGTAAAGTTTTCCTTTTATTCCGCTATTTCTAAGTACTGGCCATAACAGTTTTCTCGAAATCGAATCAAAAGCTTTTTCAAAATCTATAAAAGCTACGTACAATTTTCGATTATTTGCGAACTGCTTTTGTACAGCTGCCAAAAGAGTAAACATATGATCAGTCGTTGAATAATCTTTTTTAAACCCAGCTTGATGTTCACCGGTGATATTATTCATTTCAGCCCAGTTTGAAAGTCTACTGTTTATCACTGAACTATAAAGTTTACTTGATATATTTACATAAGGAAATTCCCGTATAATTGTTAGTATTGTTGACTTCACCTTTTTTATATAAAGGCATAATCATAAACTCTGACCAGCCCTCTGGATACATTCCTTTGTCAAACAGCGCATTGAACAATTTCACTAAAACGTCAACAGCACATCCCCCAAAATTCTTAAAGAATTCCCCCATGTCATGAGTCGGCCGAATGTTCTCGAGCATTTAGGCAAATTAAGGGTAGTTTTGCGGTTGTTGAGAGCAAGTTCCTTGGGTTCTTCAAGTGTGCGAACTCAGACATCACCAGTGGGGAATACCCCAAGTCGTATACTGAAGGAGGGACAATTACTGGGAAGTGTTTCGCATGTCCGAGGGATAGTGACAAGTAGTTGCCGACCTGCCGGTCCATGGTGAAGGAGAATGTCCGCCACTGGCTGGCTATTCACTGGGTTCTCCAGTGGGGCTGAAAGGAAGGCGATCGTGTCAGGTGACTGTCACGGGAAGGTGACCGTCGGCCTGCAGGCAGAGTACAGCGACCATTCAGTCGTCCTTGTTCTGAGGAATGAATGGAAGGCTTCGGCCTATTGAGTGGTTTGCACCTTGTTGTCTATAGAGGTAGTAATTACTTGAAGCATCAGTCCTGGCTGGTAGAGAAGTCCAGGCTGTTAGTACAATGGGTAGCTCGGGGGATCGAACATGAGTTGAATAGGAGGTCAGGCATTAAGCACTTGGTACCCAAGTCTTTGTTGGCGCTAGCAGCTGTTGTGTGTGTATGTGTAGGTGACTAATGATTCCATTTGGCGGAATAAAAATAACTTGGGGATCTATTGGTACAAATCGTGTGATGGGTGTGTGCCAGTGATTCCATTGGTTGAACCAGTTAAACTCGGGTTCTCTCTTTCTTTGAGAACGAATATAAGGTGCTTGGAAAACCAAGAAGTGTGTGATTCACTTAAGGGAAAGTGAACTCGCTCGTCTTGCTGAGGGCTCAAGAAAATACAGCGAGAAGCAGAGGTTTGCTGTCGCCTCGTTGTCTCCTGGGTGGGGACGTAAGACAGTGGAGGTTGCTGTAGCCTCGGAGCCGACGACGAGAAGAATTGTCTGCCGTGTGGGGACGGTCGACAGCAAGACGTGTTAGCCTGTTGGAGCCTAGACAGGGAACTGCCAGACAACGGTGGGGTGTTTGCAGCCAGAGAAGACCTGTGGGAGAGGCCGACAGGAGCCCTTTCTGTGGAGAGGGTGAAGTGCAGTGGAGTCCAGGAGACTCGGTCTGAGGGTGCGACTCCAGCTACGTTGCCAGTGTCCCCCAACTGGGATTTGGCCAATCGGGAGGACACAACAGTGTGGCAGCTTCAGCTCGTAGTCGCACAGTGGGATGAGAGAAACTGACGGTCAACCAAGGAATGCTGGCAAGTTATGGACGTTTTATTTGCTCTTAAGTTTATAGGTGTGCAAACAGGATAGTGGAATATTGTCTTTCCTGGTTAAGTAAGAATAACTGAAGAACAGGGATGCGATTTATGAGATTGTCTGTATGATGTTTACATTTTTGTATGATACAGATAAATGTGTTGTGTAGTGACGGGTGGGGGCTCGGAGTCAAGTTAAATAAAGTTTGATTACATTCTATGAAATGCTATTGGTTTCCCGTCACCTTTGTGCGGGCCCGATGTGAGTGACAGAGTGCGTGTGCCTATGCGAGAGCGCATTTTGGTTGTGACGGCGTAAATATTCTGTCTATACCCCCATGCATCCTGCATATGATAATCATATTTTAATAACGAGGGGGAGCGTCGGAGACCCGTCACACCCTATCAAGCCATCGGGCCCAGGAGCTTTTCGATTTTTCAACTTCCTGATTGCTGATAAAATTTCTTCCTTTGTGACAGGTTGGTCCATGTAATTGATGTACACGTCATCTGCAACATTCTGAACTGCTTGAGGCGGGTCATCTTTCTCTAACACTAATTTAAAATGCTGGTGCCATTCCTCAATAGTAATATTATTTCGAGGCCGTGATCTCTTTGTATACTGAGCGCAGTGATTTACAAAACTCTTCTTGATTATTCGCAGAATTAAGTATTTTCATAAACTGAAAACCATTATACAACTTCTGCTTTCTAAGCAATAATTTTTTATATTCTCTCCTCGCTTTACAAAAAGCTGCCCCATCTTCTTTATCAGACGTTTTCCTAAATATTCTTAAAAGTCTGCGCGTCTTTAGTTTCTCTGCTTTGCATTCTGTATCGTACCCGACATTCTGTCTGTTTGAACTGTTAACGCAAATACGCCGTTTCATACAGTCTGCAACATCTTTCACAATATCATTGAACATGTGCAACGCATTGCTTACATTAACATCAATAAACATTGTTGCTGATGAAAGCTTTTCACGAATGTGCTCGGAGTTCATCATATCACAAAAATGTTCAGCATGATCATCATTCCACACAAATTTTTCTACATATTCCTTTTCATCAAAACTTCCAGCTACACCTAATCCAACATCGGACATGTCCATACAGAATTCCAAAGGCATATGGTCGGATTCAATTTTATTTGTGACAAACATACTACAATGTTTAGTTACATAGTCAAACAAATCATACGAAGATACAAAGTAATCATTTACGCTATGACCTGAATCAGAAATATATGTGAAACGACCGGTCTGGTCGCCATTACATACACCATTTAACATAAATAATCCCAGAGTACTACACATGTTCAAAAAAGATTTTCCATAGGCATTCAATACTCTGTCCTCCGAACGTCTGTTGACAGTCACTCTATCACTGTTCTTAAAATAAGCGTACATCGTAACTTCATCACTGTACTCAGGGATAACATTCCTGTTCTGGCATTAAAGTCACCACTCATCAGTAACGACAACTCTTGTATAGATATAAAATAATCAGTTAAACAATCTTCTAATTGGCTAATTCCATTTTCAACATCAAGTGCGGCATAGTATGGTGAGTGTTCTGGAGGAACGTATGCACAAATATACAGAACATTTTTTGAAAAATTAAATTATGTTTTGTCAAGTACAAACAGTAAAAAATTCCCGTTACCCCGCGTCGAGTCGCTTCACATTTGCAACAAGGCTATTTTTAATCAAACATATTACCCCCCCTGAACACCTTCCCTTGTGTGACAATTTGACGGCAGGCTGAATGAAAGCCGTGTGCTCAGTGAACACTGTATTGATGAAATCTTCCACGAAAGTTTCTACCAAACAAATAAAATCAAACGAAGATACATATTGTACAAAAACAGAATCTAAAAGCTTAGACATTAAACCGCTGACGTTCCAGTGGAGAAACTTGTATTCTTTATGTTTGTTATCATCCGTAACTGAATTTTCCGATTTGTAATCAAATTCATCTTCGGTATTTGTCAGCCCATAACTATTTCCCGAAAACCCCACGTCACTCGTGGTCACACACGCACACGTAACACTGTCCATGGTCAACATATCCGCACGCGCCGCGCGTGGCAGTGAATTCGCTGTAATGGCATGAATTGTCTGATCACTTCCACGTGCACAGAAGCTACGCTGTCTTGTCACACTCGCTGACACTGGTGACTGTCTTTTTTTGTCTACCTTTCTTACACTGAGTCTATGGGCAAAACAGCGTCGGTTCTTGATCCAGGGGCGGCCACTCCTCTAGGTGAGCTCGATGATGCCGGTCTCCTGCTCGTTAAGGACGAACTTCTTTCCGTCTATCAGCAGGTGGTCATAGATCATCGTTGCCCGTTTCTGCTGGTCCTTGGCCGCCTTAAGGTGAGCAGACAGCTTCTTCCTGATCGTTCTGACCCGCGGAGAAAAGTCCTCGCCGATGAACACATTGCTTCCTCGGAGATTTCTTTTCGCTTTCAGAATTTTCACTCTTTCCTTGTAGAATGTGCATCGAGCAACGATGGGCGAGTTGGGTTTTGCACTCAGTCGGTGAACTCTATCAAAACTTACGTCGTCGCTCAATTTTAACTTGTTGGAAATCAAGTCTTTCAGCAAGTGTTCACAATCTTCGCTAGTCTCATTGGCCTGTCTGTGTATACCGTGCACAATAATGTTATTCCTCTTAGAACGGTCCTCTAACTCACTGGTCTTCATCTCCAAATTTTGCACACTGTCTTGAAGTTTCTTGTTTCTTTCTGCCAGCTCATCATTTGACCGCCTAAGAGACGCCACCTCACTTTTCAGTGTTTCGACCTCCTCCTTCAGACCGACAAAGAATTCTTTAATTTCGCTCAGGTCCTCTCGAAGGCTATCAAACTTATCGCTCATGGAAGACAGCATGGACAAGGCAGGTTCAAAAACAGTGTCACTATCAACTCTTTGCTGCATGGACGACTGTGCACTGTCCCCTGGCTTCTCTGGCCTCTCTCCACACTCAGTCTCCGGCCAACACTGGAGCCGGTCAAACATGTCTGCTTGCTGTCCCTCTTGGGAGGTCCGGTGTAACGAAAAGTTTTAACTCCCCGAATGGTTTAACTCCCAGGGAGTTAAACCGTTCATGTGTAAATTTTAACTCCCTGGGAGTTAAACTAGAATATAAAAAACTAACTCCCTCTGTGTTTCAGTTTGACTCCAGGGGAGTTATTCTGACATACCACCAGAATGACTCCCACCCACCACCCACTCCCCGCTCCTCGCTACCACCCATGCATCTTATATATTTTCGAAATGTGTGTGTGTGTGTGTGTGTGTGTGTGTGTGTGTGTGTGTGTGTGTTCTTACACTAACTTGCCAGATCAAGACTTGTCAGGTAGAATTGTTTCCTTCGATATTATTGGTTTCTGTGAATTAGTCACGTGTCCTGAATTTTATTGAAAAATGTGTGTTTTTCTGATTGGCTGGCCGACTTTCATTTTTAGCTTGGCACACGCACACCACCACACCTGTGACGAGTCACTTGACAACTTCATCAGATCGGTCCCAAGCAGCCACCCTCTTGTACAAATTGTACAAAAACAGGCACCAACCCCACCCCCACCCCCCACCTCACCCCCTTTCTCTATCCCATGTGTCTCACACACAAATTTCTAATCTATGCCAACCCTGTTTCTCCTTCCTTCTCTCCCAGATGTAGCGAGTCAACACAAACAATTTTACGTCACGTCGCGACTACTCGTCATTCTCTCCCCACTTTCCTTACCCTCTCAACACCCCCCCCCCTCCCTCACTCCCTAATTTGGCGGCATGACACAATGAAAAATTGAAAATTTTCCATTTCTACACCATTTGAGTGTAATGGCCTACACTTATGGGTGACTGTTTGATAGTCGCATAGATTCCATGAGAGAGAGAGAGAGAGAGAGAGAGAGAGAGAGAGAGAGAGAGAGAGAGAGAGAGAGAGAACGCCAAAGACTGAAGGTACAGTATTTCTACCAAAGGCATCATAATTCATGTATATACAGACTTTACATACAGATTATATACAAAAAGGCATAGTAAAATATCAAGGACATGCATAGATGAGCACATGAATATGTACACGGACATTTCCTTTCCCTATGATGATGATGATCATGAACATTAAATCCCCTTCTCCATTCTCTTACCGAAAGACACCTGGGAATAGGTGGGTGGGGAGTCATCTTAGTCATGATCAGATTAACTCCCCCTCTGTTACAAAGTAACTCCCTGGGAGTCAGAAAACACGTGTACACATTAACTCCCAGGGGAGTTATTCTAAAGTGTGAAAAACTGACTCCCCTTAGTGGGCAGGGAGTTAAACTTTTACACGCCTGGATTAACTCCCGGGAGTTAATCTGTACTAACTCCCAGGGGGTCACTCTGTTACAGGGTGGGAGTTAAGCCCCCCCCCCCCCCCCCCCTTAATGTTTAAAGAATTTGTTGAGACTTGTACAAAAAAAAGATTTTAGAACATTTTGAAGTTTTACTGAGTGGAGTTATTTTGGCACAGGGTGGGAGTCACTCTAGTTTAACTCCCGGGGAGTTAAAATTTACATATGAACAGTTTAACTCCCTTGGAGTTAAACCGTTCGGGAGTTAAAACTTTTCGTTACACCGGGATTTGCCTCGACGTCGCCACACTGGATCAAAAGGTTGCTGAAAAAAATCACAGTGAGGAGCAACCCCACTATGACACCGCCCGCTCGGCTTGTCAGAGAGAGAGAGAGAGAGAGAGAGAGAGAGAGAGAAAGAGAGAGATGAGTAATTAGGGAGGTAGGGAAAAGGGATTACACATCCAATAATTTGTCGACAAGAATAATTACAGAGTATAAGCTCGCAGCACAATAATCATCATGAAATCCAAATACGGGACTAAACGAATACAGATCTCAAATTAGCAAAGATCTGCGAGAATTTATAGAGCTCACAGAACTCCAAGAGTTGTAACCAAATCAGTACACGAGAGTCGGTGAGGTATACTTGGGATAATTTGAGAACATCGGGGGATGTGATTCCCTGTTCAGAAAACGAAACTCAGTGCCCGAACAACTATGTGTCCATCCACTTTGAACTGATTTTTTTTTCATTCCGCAAACTGAAATTATTTGGAAAGTCTATCAAGCACTAAACTTTTCGTGGAGATGTGTGTGAATGGGTATGTTTTCATAGAATAGCATTAAAAGACATACAGCTATGTATGGGAAAATGTGTCAGAGTTTTCCATTAAATTAAAGAAGAGCACTGTCAATGTGACTCTAAGTCTCCCTATGTATTTGTGTCATACGTAGAGTAGTAAGCGTGCGAAATTATAGATGAGAAAATAAAGAGAATTAAGCATCAGACACAAATTCCGTTCATAAACAACACACCTTTTAAAGTTGGAGGGTACAGAACATTTTATGAAAAACTTTACAATCATTAAAAGACTTTAAAGAAGTTTTAAGCCAGTTTTTTTTTTCCAGTTAAATCGAATTTTTAATGCAATGTCCGGTTAGGGCACAAGGACTCGAAGATAATGTACTTAGTACAAAGACACACACCACAGAATCCCAGAAGATAATGTACTTAGTACAAAGACACAACATAGAATCCTAAAAGATTCAAATGTCTTGGAGTCAGATTTATATATGATATATCAACATTAACAGGATTAAAGTATTCGATAAGATTTCGGAAATGAAAAATTTGTAGGTCAAATACGCTTGAAGGTAAGATTGCAGTGGTAAGAACTCTTCCAAACTTTGGGTGGGCTATTGCCCCCAGATACCCTCACAATGATATAAAGCAATTGCAAAACATGTTTAAATCTCTTTGGGATAAAAAAAAAAAGCTTGACAAAATTAAAAGAGAAAGCATACAGTCATAATATTGAACATGGACGTGTATACTTGTCAAGCACTCATGTTAACATTGAAATTGTCCTGGGTAATGAATGTATTAAAAACAATTCAAAGTGGAAGACTCTTCTTGCAAAACGTTCCCCAGAGTACAAAACGCTTTGGGTCAACGAAATCCTAAATCCTTAGTCAGTTTTAGAACACGTATTGAAGTCTTATATGAATCTACACATTCACAGAGATCTAGAGAATAACGAAAAGATTACAGTGGAGTTTATTGTCTTTTATAATGACAAGTTTAGACAAACATATCAAATTTTGCTTTAAACATGAGTAGAAACGAATGTGTTTTATGATGTGAAAATGATGGTTGTAAAATACTGAATGTTTGTTTGTTTGTTCATTTGTTCGTTTATTTGTTTGTTCGTTCGTTTGTTTGTTTACTTGTTTCATTTTGAAGCGTTAACAACAAATTTGCAAACACATATAAACTATTTCTATCATTTCGGATGTGCCCAGACAGTAAAAGACTATAACAGAAAAAGAAACATAAAATTTGCAAACAAACTAAACAAACAAATGAACAAAAAATAGCAAAGCGTAAAAAATTATGAAACAAATAACAAGTCGTCCGAAATCATAAGTGTTAGTGAACAATTGGAGACTGACTACAGTTTACTTCCGGATAAAACTGGCCTCTTTAGCATTTCAGATATGTTGCTCAATAAGAAAAAAAGGCACAAACCACCGTAAACTGGAGAACTACATTTGAAATGGCAGAGGAAATTAATGGTTTCAACTGAAATTTTGTCATAACGATTTTTGTGTGACATATCACTCCTAGCAAATCGGTCTAACAAACTGAATACAATAGACTCAATGTTCGTGAAACCGAACGAGACTCTGGTCGCGGCACCGCCATATATCGCAAAATTTCTGGAAGGAATTTCAATAATAATTATGTGGAAGGAAAGAACGAAAACTGTCAGACTGGTGTTTCACTTGGAATAATCCTGTTTGGCTCATCCAGAAGAGAGAGAGAGAGAGAGAGAGAGAGAGAGAGAGAGAGAGAGACAGAACAGACGAGACAAGACAGACAGACAGACAGACAGACAGACAGACAGAGACAGAGACAGAGAGAGAGAGAGAGAGAGAGACTTTGACACTTTGATATTTTATTGTCATTACCAAAGAGGTCTTTTGACAAGGGGAAGAGGAGTAACAGAACAATAACATTTCCCTCTTCCTTTCCTTGCGAACAAATAGGACACATCTATTTAGAGTGTTTATTAAAACAAAGGTTCACAAAAACAAATAAAATTGTACCATCTCCGTATGTCCTCGCACACAGGAGTAATACAGTAACGTTCAAAAAAAAATTTAAAAAGGAACCCCCCCCCCCCCCCCCAAAAAAAAAAAAAAAAAAAAAATTGCTAGACTTACGAGAGAGAGAGAGAGAGAGAGAGAGAGAGAGAGAGAGAGAGAGAGAAGAAGAGAGACAGACAGACAGACAGACAGACAGAACAGCAGACAGACAGAAGAACAGAGAGAGACACAGAGAGAGAGATAGACTGACAGACAGAGACAGAGA
>CM065741.1:49557012-49559512 GCA_033310375.1 Conus canariensis | reverse complement strand
CAAACGGACAAAGAAAAGAAAAAAAGAAAACTTAGGCCTTTACGGAAACAGTTATTGTGATTTTTGGTTTGACACAAATGCATGTACTTGTATTTCTCGCCATGTTTCATATATGTGTTCAATATACTTTCCAGATATGATAGCCTTTTGTAAGAACAGTGAAGCACGAATAAGCTCTAGAAAACTTTAGACATAGTCGTAGTGCATATGTTGGAATTTATGCATTTCAAAGATGCTGGCGTCGTCATTGTCGTTGTTGTTGTTGTTGTTATCGTTGTTGCTGTTGTTGTTGTTGTTGTTATTGTTGTCGTTGTCGTCGTCGTCGTCGTTGTTGCTGTTGTTTCCGTCGTCGTCGTTGTTGTTGTTGTTATCATTGTTGTTGTTGTTGTTGTTGTCGTTGTCGTCGTCGTCGTTGTTGTTGTTGTTATCGTTGTTGTTGTTGTTATCGTTGTTGTTATCGTTGTTGTTGTTGTTGTTATCGTTGTTGTTGTTGTTGTTATTGTTGTCGTCGTTGTCGACGTCGTCGTTGTTGTTGTTGTTGTCGTAGTTGTTGATGTTGTAATCTGGATATTAGCTGGTGATATGATACGCACTATCCATACTGAAGTCTGGCTGTCCATTCTGTGGGGTCTCTCTGCCCCTATTGCGATCCATGTGTTTTCTTTGTAACTGAAGGTTTTCATCTTAATACCAACATGATCTCACTGATGACCATGATCATCATCCAACAGCACTGTTCACTTTTCCAGTCATACTATCTGCATGAGTTTCCCTTCCCTCCTCCTTGTGCATATGTGTGTGTGGGTGTAGGTATAGGAGCTCCCCAACCCCCTCCCCTTTTTTCCTCCCTTTTTTATTTCTTTTCTTTATACTGTTCCCATAGCATTGATAGCCCTCCACTCATTGATCACTTCCATTTCTTTCCAACCATTATTATCAGTACCAACATCACTTCATTATATCTACTATCATTGTGATCACCACCCATTAGTGCTGTTTGCAATTTATTCATTGATCATTTCTATTCCTTGCTGCTATGATCAATCTACCATGATTACTACCATCACAATTATGTCATACCATTAGACAATAATTAAAACCAATCAACCAACCAGCCAACGAACCAACAAAAGAAACAAACTAACTTTCCTCTTCTACTATCCTCCAATTCCTCTTCCTTCCCCCCTTCTGTGTTTAGCCACCATTAATACTACTAGTAGAACGCCGGACTCGTAATCCAAGGGTTGCGGGTTCGAATCTCCGCCGGGCCGTTTCGGTACCGGGGGATTTTTCCCTCAGAGTTAACATTAGTTCTGACTCCATTTCCCATACAGTCCTTCGAATGAGACTATAAACCGAGGTTCCGTGTGTGAACGCACGCATGACATCTTGCACACACGTAAAATCCCATCACCAACTTTCGGAAGAGAAGGCCAGTTTGGCCGTTGGTATGGATGACACGTTACACACAGCATGCACCTTCCCCAAAGTTGGAGTAGGGCTGCCTTAATGGCGGGATAAAAAAAAAAAAAAAAACTGTCATACACACAAAACTCCACGCCCTTTGTTGGGTAAATGGGATGAATTCTTGTCTGTCTATACAGGGAGTGTCCGCAGGAGTATCAGCCTGCGTACACAGAAGAAGAAGAAGAATACTACAAATATTATCGTCATAATTATTATCACCAAAACGTAACAGTATTCTCCCCTTATTATTTAAATATTTTCATCACCATCATCATCACCATCGTCACTATTATCACTATTGTTATCATTATTATTATCGTTATTATTATTATCAATGTCACCATTATTATTTCAACTCCCATGGTTCCCTTCCCAACGGCCTCGTTTTCATTCAACACTCATTTTACGCCGAATATGAGAAGATAAGTGATGGCTCGTTCTTCGTTTTCATTGTCCTGAATGTTGTTTGTTTTACCTGAAGAAGACCCACGAGGTCGCAATGCATCGTGTTTTGTCCTGTAATCTGTTTGTCTGGATTGTCTGGCGGAACTAGTAACCTTTCTTTTTAAAATTTGCTTCAATTTCCGCCTTCAGTCACCTCGTTTTGAAACTAACTTTTTCTTTTAATCGTTTTCTTCTTCTTCTTCTTCTTCTTCTTCTTCTTCTTCCTTCTTCTTCTTCTTCTTCTCTTCTTCTTCTTTCTTCTTCTTCCTCTTCTTCCTTCTTCTTCTTTTCTTCTTCTCTTCTTCTTCTTCTTCTTTCTTCTTCTTCTTCTTCTTCTTCTTCTTCTTCTTCTTCTTCTTTCATAAAATGTCCGCCTTCAACCAGCTGAAGATTCTGAGACAACAATAGGAGTTTCCGGATTAACGGAGAAGTTGAAATGCTGCCTGGATCATCAGCTTATAGTGGGTTGGGGTGGGAAAAAGGGGGTCTGCGGCCACCCACTATTTTTCAGGCCTGGGGGGGGGGGGGGGGGAGGGGGGCGGAGGTAGACCCTACTCTATAGCGGGTGGGAAGGACTAAGATGAAGGAG
>CM065741.1:49527012-49544512 GCA_033310375.1 Conus canariensis | reverse complement strand
TTGATCTTTATAAAAAAAAAAATTGCAGCCTGTGACTGCGAAATAACCCTGGCAATCTCAGCAACATATAAACCATACACGACAGAACTGACATTATCACAGTTATTCATCTCAATACCTTTCTCCTGATAGAAAGAGGTCAACACTGGGCATTCAAACAAAAATTCTCAAGGCAAAACACTACGCGTTTCGACCTCTTAGGTCTTCTTCAGACAAGAAACAAAACAATCAGGGCAACGAAAATGATTCTCATTCAACGCCAATCTTGCGCTGAAGTCGATGAAGATCAGTGACTGGACGTTCATTTTCATTTTCGTTGTCCTGATTGTTTTGTTTCTTGCCTGAAGAAGACCTAAGAGGTTGAAACGCGCAGTATTTTGTCTTGTGAATCGTTTGTCCACGTTTTTTTTTTTTTTTTTTTTTTTTTTTTTTTTAAGCGGTGCGCTAACATTAATATTCAAATTGGAAATGAAATGAGGCAGGGAACAGTAAACAATAAACAGTAAACAAGTGGGGTAACTTTTGCTCCCATAAGAAAACCTAACACAGAGTAACTTTTATTCAAGACTGGCACAGCCTTTTAAACTTGAATAAAGTCAGACAAATACATAGACGAACAATCTATAGTGGGGGAAAAAACAAGCGCAGGCCAACAACTCAACTGTCTTCATAGTAATGACTTGGCAAAGATGAAGAGTTTTCATATCTGTAATATATTTTCTTAATTTCATGTTCCCAGTTTCTCCATCTTCAAACTCCCCCCCCTCCCCCTCCCCCCCCTCCCCCTCACCTCCTTAAGTCCAAATCTTTGCCAAGTCATTACTATGAAGACAGTTGAGTTGTTGGCCTGCGCTTGTTTTTCCCCACTATTAGATTGTTCGTCTATGTATGTATTTGTCTGACTTTATTCAAGTTTAAAAGGCTGTGCCAGTCTTGAATAAAAGTTACTCTGTGTTAGGTTGTCTTATGGGAGCAAAAGTTACCCCACTTGATCACTGTTTATTAATATTCAAAATTTGTTAAGATTTCCGCCTGCAGTCGCCTCACTTTGCAACTAGACTGTCATAGTTAAGAATAAAGAAAGGGCAAGAAAGAGGCGCAAGTTGGGGAGGGGGGGGGGGGGGAGAGGCCCGGGGGGGGGGGGGGGGGAGGAGGCAGGGAGAAAAGAGGAGGGGCATTAACTAATGACTCATAAACGTCGATGGAATTAAACCTGCTCAAGAGGGAGGTTACTCTTGTGAATCCCCATCCTCTCCACCTCCACCCTACCCCATCGCCTATCCTGCTTTTTTTTTTTTTTCCTCACCCAGTCCATCACCCTGGCCACAGTACAATTCAAGTTCCTCCAAGCGAGTTTCCTAGGAGATTCCAGATCTCGACAGCCACCACCAAGTTCAGACATCACCATGTCAGTCTCCATGACTCCACTGTCTCCACCCTTATTCTCCCTTCCCTCTTCCATCTACTTCTCTCTAACTTTCCTTCAGTCAGATCACCATACCCCAGTCCCGTCCCGGCCCCCCCCCCCCCCCCCCCCACTATCCCCGTCCCTACTCTCTCACGACGCCAGTCTGACCACGCCAGCCCCCCCCACATCCATTCAGATTTCTGCCTATCTCTTCTCACCGCCTCTCACCCCCACCCCCCCCCCTCCTTCCATCCCAACTCCACCCCTACATTTTTCATAGCCCCCCCACCTTCTCTCTCAATCGCCCTTGAAAGTGGCACTTGGAAATGCTGTTTCTCTCCTCTCTCTCATCGCTTCTCCTCTATCTTCTCTCTCTCTCTCTCTCTCTCTCTCTTCTCTCTCTCTCTCTCTCTCTCTCTCGTCAGCACTCTGGCCCCTTGTTATGTTCGACATTCCATGTGAAGATAGCCTGCTTGAGCCCATGGGTTAGGAAGGAATATGTAAAAAAGATGCAGTCCTCATTAGCCCATTACGTGAGAGTGTATAAATGTATACATACAGGGTCGAACTTTAATTAAGGACCACCCCGAAAAAAGGCCCTTTCTTTTTAAATTGGCCAAAAATACAAGCAATGCATTTTTTCGAAGAATTCGACTGGGAAAGGTTTAAGGGGTTAACAGAGTATTCCGCAAAGCTTGCGAAAGCTGTCTTATTGTCACGTGCGGCATGCAGAGGGGGGGTTGAAAGTTGCAGATTGTTGTCAAAATTGCTTGTTTTTTAAGCAAGAGTGAACACTGCTTCAAACGGTTTTGCACTGAAATTCCAAATGCACGTGCAAAAACCAACGCATTGCAGAGCATTTTACTGACTGGAATGCCCCTAAAAGCAGCCCAACGTGCATAATTCTTCATAACACAAAAATGCCTCCAAGACGCAAGCTGTCTGATTTTGACCGGACCCGGGCGATTGCATGACTGCAGGATCGAGTTAGCGTTCGAGAAGTGGCCAGAAGACTACAAGTGTCCCACTCCGTCATCATTCGGCTGAGAGAACGTTTTCAAGCCACTGGAACTGTCAAAAAGAGACCCCGTCCAGGCCAGCCAAAGAAGACCACTGCAAGAGATGACAGGTTCATCCGCAGACATGCTCTTCGGACCAGGACCACCACCTCCAACACCATCAGGCGTCGGCTCCAAGCTGCCACTAACACAGCAGTGTGTGAGATGACCATACGGCGGCGCCTCAATGCTGCCAACCTTCGAGCAAGGCGCCCAGTCCGGAAAACAAAACTGACTGCGGCCCACCGGGCACGTCGCCTGGCCTGGTGCACAGCTCATCGAACATGGACTCGGGCTCAGTGGCGGATAGTGCTTTTCACCGATGAGTCCAAGTTCCAGTTGAAGCCACGAGATGGACGCATTCGGGTGTGGCGGCGTCCTAGGGAGCAGCTGGCAGATGACGTCATCCAGGAGGTCGTCGCTTTTGGTGGTGGCTCCGTCATGGTATGGGGGGGCATCAGCAGTCACCACAAGACTCCCCTGTACCATGTGGATGGCAACCTGAACGGCCAACGCTACCTGCAGGAGATTTTACGGCCTTTGGTTGTCCCAGCACTCCAGTAGATTGGGGCTCAGGCTGTGTTCATGGACGATAATGCCACCCCACATCGTTGTCGAGCCGTGAACACTTTTGTGGTGCAAGCTGGCATCACCAGGATGCCATGGCCGGCAAACAGCCCGGACATGAACCCTATTGAGAACATCTGGGGCGAGCTTGGGAGGAGAGTTCAAGAAAATCACCCTGTTCCGGCAAATCGACAGGAGCTGCTGCACTACCTGCAGCAGGAGTGGGCAAACCTCCCCCAGGCACTCATTACAAGAACAGTCAACACCATGAGGCAGCGCTGTGTGGATTGTGTGGCAGCACGAGGGGGGCACACTCGGTTTTGATCAGACTGTAAAGAAACACTCTTTTTGTGAATGTCATTTTGGGGGGTAGTCTCATTCAGGCTCCCCTGTCTAATCAGAAAGAATGATTTTTTCGATGAAAGTGACAAAATGTTGTTCACTGATAATGAAATTAAACATTTATAAAGTTTCTGTCGTTTGTCAACATTTTAATACAGTTAGTGTTAGTACTATTCATTAAAGTGGAAGTATCAGTAGTAGTAGTCGTTGTCGTGGTACTTAATATTTTTGTTCTCTTTAATCAGTGATGAGTTATCCTTCTCAAGACAGGTTACTGTTGTGAGTCCAAATCCCCTCCACTCCCACCCACCCTACCCCCATCGCCTATCTTACCTGCTATTTTTCTCACCCAGTCCAACACCCTGGCCACAGAACAATTCAAGTTCCTCCAAGCCACGTTTCCCAGGAGATTCCAGATCTCGACGGCTACCACAAGTTCAGACATCACCATGCCAATCTCCATTACTCCGCCATCTACACCCTCCCCCCCCCCTTACTCTCCCCTTTCCCTCCCCCACCCCTCTCTTTCCTTCAGTCAGATCACCATACACCCATTCCACTTTCCAGCCCCTCCCCCCACCCACCCCACCCCCTATCGACTCCACCCTGTCCATTCCGATTTCTGCCAGTTCCATCCACCCCTCCCCCCCCCCCCCCCCCCCCGAGCTCTTCACCCACCTCTCCCTTTCCACGCCCCATCCCTATCCCCGCTTCCGTCTGGATCTCCCTTGAAAAGTTGCACGACATGGAAATGCGTTCTCTCTCTCTCTCTCTCTCGCTCGCTCGTCAGCACTCCGGCCCCTTGCTCTAACCAACAGTCTGAGGCAGCAGCAGCAGCACCAGCAGCAGTCACAGGCGTGATTTCTCCTGAGGGTTGGAGCCTTTGTCTGGTGGACATGTCCTGTGGGTTGATCTCCAACACTGTGGAGTGGGCAGACTGGGGCCCTGCACTATGGGTTCAGTCTGTTGGAAAATGTCAGGTAGGGAGACACACTCTGGCACGAGTCAGTGGCAGCCCAAAGTCCAGCACTTGTGCCCGCACACACACGCGCGCGCGCGCACCACACACACACACACACACACACACACACACACACACCACACACACACACACACACACACACACACACACTTCACACACACAAGCACACACCTGCACTCGCGCACACACACACACATGCACGACACACACACACACACACACACACCCTACACACACCGCGCGCGCGCGCGCGTGCGTGCGCGCGCACACACACACACACACACACACACACACACACACACACACACACACACACACACACTTAACTTACACACGTACTCACGAATGTATGCACGCAAACACACACACACACACACACACACACACACACACACACACACACACACACACACGCACGCACGCACCACACACAAAACACACACACACATACACACACACACACACACACACACACACACACACACACACACACACACACACACACACACACACACACACACACACGCACGCACACACTTACAGCGAGAGACAGACAGACAGACAGACAGACGTAGTCGTCTGCAGCAGACGGGCCTAGATCAGTCCCTGCAGCCCTAATCGGTGGCCTGGTGAAAATGGGAAGAAGATGTACAGAGATGTCAACAGAGGACGACGAGCAGACTGCGAACAAAGCTTCCAATGCACAAAGCCCCGAGCGATGGAGGGTGGGGGATGGGGGAGGGATGGAGAGAGAGAGGTGTGGGAGGCGGGAGGAGGGGGGCTTATCCAGAGCAGGCAGACTAAGATGAATCTCATGTTATCCAAACAAACATACCTAAGTGACAACCTCACCTGCCTCTTTTGGTTCTACGAGATGAATATGGGGAAGGCGAGGTACAGCAAAACGTGGCAGTGGAAGAGGACTATGGGTATTTAGGAAGGGAGGGGAAGGTGGGGGGGGGGGGGGGGGCTGCAAGGCTTCTGGTGCCCATCGTTCTCTCCATATCAGCACACGCAGAGCCCTGTGCCTTTGATACCAATCGCTGCTGACACTTCAGCCATTAAACAATCACTGATTCGCCTTCCATGCCACAGTAGGGGAGTTAATTGATAACATCCAGTAGAATCGGTCAAGAGAAACATGTTCTATTTATTTGGCCGGTAAGTGTAAACTGAAGCTTTTTTGTCGTTTGTCTGTTCTTCCTCAGCACCTTACAAAACAGACTTTGCTTCAATCAGACTATCAGTATCATACAAAACAGACTTTGCTTCAATCAGACTATCAGTACAACAAAACAGGCTTTGTTAATCAGACTATTAGTGCCATACAAAATGGGACTTTGTTTTAATCAGACTGTCAGTACATACAAAATAGACTTTGCTTTAATCAGACTTAAGTATCATACAAATTAGACTTTGCTTCAATCAGACTATCAGTATCATACAAATTAGACTTTGTTTCAATCAGACTATCAGTATCATACAAATAGACTTTGTTCAATCCGACTATCAGTATCATACAAAATTAGACTTTGTTTCAATCCGACTATCAGTATCATACAAAATAGACTTTGTTTCAATCAGACTATCAGTATCATACAAAATAGACTTTGTTTTAATCAGACTATCAGTACCATACAAAATAGACTTTGTTTTAATCAGACTATCAGTACCATACAAAATAGACTTTCTTTTAATCAGACTATCAGTACCATACAAAATAGACTTTCTTTTAATCAGACTATCAGTACCATACAAAATAGACTTTGCTTTAATCAGACTATCAGTACCATACAAAATAGACTTTGTTTTAATCAGACTATCAGTACCATACAAAATAGACTTTGTTTTAATCAGACTTCTTGAGTACCTCAAACTAACAAGTGTGACTTGTTGACAAACGCACGACTTCTGCCATAGAATGGAAGCAGTGTTCTGTTGGTGGAAGAGGAGAGAGAGAGAGGAGGAGAGAGGAGAGAGAGAGAGAGAGAGGAGGAGAGAGAGAGAGGAGAGAGAGAGAGAGAGAGAGAGAGGAGAGAGGAGGGAGGGGGAGGAGAGAGAGAGAGAGGAGAGACCGAGAGAGAGAGGAGAGAGAAGACGAGAGAGACAGAGAGAGAGAGAGAGAGGAGAGAGAGGAGAGAGAGAGAGAGAGAGAGAGAGGGGGGGGGAGGAGAGAGGGTGGATAGGCTGGAAGGGAAGAAAGGGGTCTGTTTATTCCTGTACTAAACGTACCAGGGAATAAACACTAACCCCGTTGGCAGTCAGGTGTAGAAAAAAAAAACAAACAGGTTTCAAGTCTGACCAGCACAGGCGTGGGACTGACCGGTGTGACGTATTTACAAACAGCACGATTTCAGCAATAGGATGGAAGCATGGCCATACTGGCTCCTCCAACAGAGAATGCTGTAGTCCTGCAGTGGATCCCTTCTCACTGTGGCATTAGGGGGAACGAGGAGGCAGACCGTCTGTCCAAGATCAACAGCAGGCAGGAACAGTCAGGGCATCCGATGTCCTCAAGTGAAGCAAAAATCATCCTGAGGAACAACTTCGGAAGAGCGTGGCGTCAACGCCTGGATATTGGGACCGAAGAGGACAGCATCCACCAACTGACAGAGCAGCTCAAGTTACCATCTTCAAACTGCGAACAGCTCCTCTCCCATCTCTCACGTCTCAAACTCTCATACCGACCAGTGCCTTGTGGCACAGGCTCCCAAACTCCCACCCACATCTCACAGTCTCTGCCCTTCCTTTCAAGCCTTGAGACGCCAGACGTGGCCCAGTCCGGTTGAAGTCCAGGCGAAGGTGTGGGGACCGGTGGGGTCTCTGCGGCGGACTGTGGACTTCGCCTTACTGATAGGATTGAGGATCTAGCAAGGCCAGGAATGCAAAAGAAGGAAAGAATGGAAGCAGCATATTCTTTGGGGTCCCTGACCCTGTTTCCCTTCTGTATCTCTAAAAGCCTATCTCACTGATCATGAAATAAAAGTATTTCCAGACTGGCCATCAAGTGTCCCATATTGACAAGTACACAGTATGGCATTGGTATCAAAGTGAGGTCACTGTAAGCGGAAATTGAAACAAGATAAAACAAACAAACAAACAAAAAAATTCATGTACTGACAAACCAAAGAATCAACAAATTACAAAACAAAAGCACAACGTGTTTGGACCTTGTTGGTTTTTTCATTCAAAACAAACAACATTCAAGTCAATGAAAACGAACAGACAGTCACCCATGTCTCAATCTGGGCGCGAGAATGGATGTCTGCTCGTCTTTCGTTTTATTGTCTTGAATGCAGTTTTCTTGCCTGAAGAATCACCAAGGAGGGCGAAACGCGTAGTGTTTGTTTTACTTAAATTTGTTTATATTGTTTTCGTTTCTGTGGCCAGCAATTTCTTTTTTTTTTTAAATCACGGTATGACGTGTTTATGCAAACAAAACAGCAGCAGCAGCAACTACAACAAATAGCGAAAACACAATCTAAAAAAAACAGCAGCTTGTGTTTCAGGGAGGCTGGGGGATGTCTTTAAAGACTTCACTATCAGGAGAGGTATGTAGGGAGATCCGGTGTTGTTTTGTTTAGGCAAAAGAAAACAGCCGAAGAACCAAAAAGCTCAGAGAATGGCAAATCTTCCGCGGCTGGAGGAGACCGACCTGTTTGTAAGGCACTGTTGCAGACTCCTAAATCGATACTTCCCAAATTGCTCATTGATCATCAAAACATTCGAACGGATCAAAATTGAGAAAGAAAAGGGGTTAGATACCGCCAAGGATACAGACCAAGAGATTACAGGACAAAACACGGATGTTCTGTATTGTGAAACATTTCTTCTGCGCTGACGCCTTTCCCACAACTGGAAACCAGCCATATGTAGTCTATTGGCGGATAGATCGCCTATTGGAGCCCAGCCATATGTAGTCTATTGGCGGATAGATCGCCTATTGGAGCCCAGCCATATGTAGTCTATTGGCGGATAGATCGCCTATTGGAGCCCAGCCATATGTAGTCTATTGGCGGATAGATCGCCTATTGGAGCCCAGCCATATGTAGTCTATTGGCGGATAGATCACCTATTGGAGCCCAGCCATAGGGTTATGTTTATGGCCATTGGCGGGGATAGATCGCCTATTGGAGCCCAGCCATATGTAGTCTATTGGCGGATGATCGCCTATTCGATCCTGAAGAATTCATACACTTACCCGAATTTTGTCGAGCGTACCGCCAATCCATTTGTCCTAACTTATCCGGATACGAGTTTACCGGAATCTATTTACCCATACGATTTAGTCGTATTTTGTACACATGTTTGGCGAAAATATGACGAACACGACGAACTTAAAAAAAACAAGTCGAAAAGAATTCTAGAGACGAAATTCTTGAGCTGCAATTGTACTTGCGGATTATAACCATGGCGGGTGCTTGACCAAAGAGCGACAACTTTTGCCCGCTTCCACGCGCGAAATCGCGTCATGATGGGTCTGCTTCTTCGACAGCATGGCCTTAAAATGGAGGGGGAAAAAACGGCGAGACGGCATGAATGTGTGCTGAAGAAGTCATGAATCAGCTTTGAAAGTAATTTGTGTTAGAAAGAACCTATTTTTAACGTGCTTAATGCCAGATCAGGAAGTTACTATACCTGGAAGGAGAAACCTCTGTTGTGTAATGGCAGGTGGAAAATAAAACGAATTGCTCCCCCTTCCCTCGTCCTTTTTTTTTCGTCAAGAAATTGAAATTATCTACATACTCTTTGTAGACAATACGTTCATTTTTTATTGTTGAAAAGTACACCAGTAGCATTTTTCAAACAGGTCGGCTCATCGTGAAAAGACCTTCTGTCCAGCCCTCCTACATGCCGGCCCTGATCAGGAAATAGAATAGCATCTGCTGTGATTAAAAAAAAACAACTATGTGTCCTCTATTGACCAGTATTAATTAAAACAGTCAGAGATGTCCGAGATGTCCCATCTGATGTGATCTACGAATTTCTGAGAGAGAGATCAACATTTTTCGTCTGATCTAAGACTTTTGGCAACATTTCCGATGTGTTTTTAGAAGGTGTAGTTTAAAAGGCTGTGTGATTTTTTTTTTTTTTTAATGACTTGTGAGTTGACTTCAACGCGGTGACAGCCCTGATATGGCCTTTTGCAGTCGGCTCGGCTATAAGCAACATTACCTTACCTCACCTCACGTATTAAAACAGGCGGAACAATACGATAGAAACAACTTGCAGCTGATTCTGTTGCTCACCGCCATGAAAATAGGGGACTGGTCCTCTTCAATCCCCCCAAAAAGCTCACCCGGCTAATTATGAAATAAACGGTTTTCAGTCTGATCGCTGTGCGTCCCATACTGACAAGTGCGGCTGGTGAAAACAAAATACTTCTTTAAAAAAAAAAAGAAAAAGAAAAGAAGTCACCATAATAAACAGAAGTACTTTTGTCGTGGCTTTGTCAAATTCCTCCACCAAGACAATCATGGTACCCAATCTGACGGGTATTTGCCTCAATCAAACACGTATACGAACACAAGGTCAGTAATACATAGGAGATTTGTTTTTCATTTCTGACTCTATACGAACACAAGGTCAGTAATATATAGGAGATTTGTTTTTCATTTCTGACTCTATACGAACACAAGGTCAGTAATATAAGGAGATTTGTTTTTCATTTCTGACTCTATACGAACACAAGGTCAGTAATACATAGGAGATTTGTTTTTCCATTTCTGACTCTATACGAACACAAGGTCAGTAATACATAGGAGATTTGTTTTTCATTTCTGACTCTATACGAACACAAGGTCAGTAATATATAGGAGATTTGTTTTTCATTTCTGACTCTATACGAACACAAGGTCAGTAATATATAGGAGATTTGTTTTCCATTTCTGACTCTATACGAACATAAGGTCAGTAATACATAGGAGATTTGTTTTTCATTTCTGACTCTATACGAACACAAGGTCAGTAATATATAGGAGATTTGTTTTTCATTTCTGACTCTATACGAACACAAGGTCAGTAATACATAGGAGATTTGTTTTTCATTTCTGACTCTATACGAACACAAGGTCAGTAATATATAGGAGATTTGTTTTTCATTTCTGACTCTATACGAACACAAGGTCAGTAATATAGGAGATTTGTTTTTCATTTCTGACTCTATACGAACACAAGGTCAGTAATATATAGGAGATTTGTTTTTCATTTCTGACTCTTCGAACCATGTCAGTAATATATAGAAGTTGTTTTATGACATAGGAACCTGTTTCGTTGCTGAAATGAAGTTTTGATCAAAACCTGTTAACTAAACTTGACGTTCATCAGGACAAAGTTCGTTTCCAGACTGAGATCTATAATGAACCCTTCCCTCCAACTCCCCCCCCCCCCCCCCCCCCCCCCCCCCCCCCGCCCGCTCCCGGCATTAATTCAATAAGGTTTTGATTTGTCCGGGTTTGTGTGGCCCGAAGCATAGCTGCGTATTATTTATTTTGCAAACATATGTCATGCAGACGAGAGACAAAACAAATTAGCATGGACAGGGCGACACATTGTCTGTATTCATAAATATGTAAATTTGTTCTTCAAGTCTTTGCGATGCTAAAACATGGAAAGAAAATAGAAAAAAAAAAATAAACACCACCATCACCACAAACAACAAAAACAAGGACATACCGATTACAATAATGTTCAGTGACTTGGCTGCCATTTGGTGAAAATCAACGTAAAAGTTCAGTCCACAATTAAGACAGTCTTCCTAACAAGCACGGTGAAGTCGGCTCGAATGAGCTCCCCTTGTTCGGCCATATTGGATTACTAATACAAGTTATCAGACCAAGTACAATATTACCGACGCTTGTATAACCAGTCTGAACACTGCTTAGTTTTTCTTACGAAAGCTAGACGTTGGTTTTCAACGTCTGGATTTTTATTCTTCTTCTTATTATTATTGTTATTATTATTCTAATTATTATTATTATTATTATTATTATTATTATTATTACTAGCCGGTGTACCCGGCTTCGCTCGGGTATATCTGTACAATAATTTTCTGGCCACCCCTCTCTCTCACCACTTAAAAGACAATACAATAAAATTCAGCTTGGGTTTGTTTCGTTTTTCCCATGCCGAACCAATTGCCCCAGCTCCTCCTATCTACTTCACCCAATTTCTTCGGACGCCCACTTCCCTTCTTGCCTCTCAATCTGTTTTCCCTCACGAATTTTTTTCCATAGATACACAGTCCATAGAGGGATGCTGTACTTTGTGAACTTACCGATGCATTCTCAATTCCTCGATTGAAGTGCTCCAAAATGACAACTCTGTAGGGGCCGCCATAACCTAGTGGATAAGGCGCTGGACTCATGATCCAAAGGTCGTGGTTTCGAATCCCGGCTTGGTCTTGGAAATTTTGATGTGGAATGTTTCCAGCTAAAATGACCGTAGTTCACCCCGATGTCCACCCTGGCCCCGCAGGTGTCAGTCTAATGTGACGGACCAGCCGTCTGCATATCCTTGATTTTGGCACGGACGTTAAATCCAACTCAAACATGACAACTCTGTGAAAAGACTGCATTTTCACGATGTATCATGTCTATTGGAGAGCCTCTGGGTAGACATTTCTGGTCTCCCTGTTTGGCGCAAGTATAGTCAATGTTTCTGCGTTTCCAGTTCGTGATGCTGCAACGTAGAACATTCCATGTGTAAAACACGGAACGGTCAGGTCTGCCCCACGGGATGAAAATGTCGGACCCTGGCTCTTGATGATTATCAGAGCGAAAGCTGGTTTCATGGGAAACTGAAGCCGTCAGAACTGGAATGGCAGGGGTGAGTCCATGGGTTCCAGAGGAATTCTGGGGAGCAGCACCGGTTCACCTTTGTGGGGGCCACATGATATTTTCGCTTCTACAACGTTCCTGTGCAGTCTGGTGAAGACACATCGGGTGCCATTGATCACCTTTGGCGGGTCCAGTGAGCGGAGAATGATAATAGGGACTCCAGATTTCAGCAACAGTTCATGTGGTGGAAGTCCAGAAATCTCAATGGAGTTCAGGAGTTCTTGTGGATAAAGGACTGCCTCATCATCATTCTTGGCCGTGTCAA
Organism: Conus canariensis; assembly: GCA_033310375.1. Taxonomy (NCBI): domain Eukaryota; kingdom Metazoa; phylum Mollusca; class Gastropoda; order Neogastropoda; family Conidae; genus Conus; species Conus canariensis. Next base: position 49,532,052 of record CM065741.1, on the reverse strand, counting down.
CAGATCTGTACAGTTTCCTCTCCAGGGAAGTCAGCTACGATTTTTCTGTTCAGCCTGTTGACAGTCTCGTTCAGGGAGGAGATTATGGCCCTTTCCGCTAACCAGTCTGAGTCTGCACAGTGAGCATGAAGATCCGGGTAGACTGCTTCTATCAGATCCTCCTGGCTATCAGACAGGCGTTGACAATGTTGGCTCTGGTGCCGTTGAGGACGACAGGGAGGATCTGCCTGAAGTCCCCACAGAACAGCGTTGGGATGCCTCCCATTGGCCTGTGCACTTGGGTGATGTCCTGCAGCGTAGAGTCCATGGCCTCGTAGACAGCTTTGTGGGTCATGGGAGCTTCATCAATTATGACGGTTGCAGCCTCTTTGATGACTTTGGCCAACGTTGACCCACGCTTGACAGAGCAGGTTGGCGTTTCTTGCTTGTCGGCATCCAGAGGGACCTTGAAAATGCTATTTACTAGTCCGCCCACCCGGCAAAAGAGTAGCGGCAATGACACTGGAAGCAGTGGCTAGCACTATTTTGCCTGTGGAGCGGATCCTGTTCAGGATAAGATTCAGGATGGTCTTTCCTGTCCCTCATGGAGCATCAAGGAACATTATGTTGCTGCTTGCTGTGGGATCCTGCCTCTGCTCAACCATGGTCATAAAGCTGTCGTACACGTCTCTCTGGTCAGCTGTCAGCTTCTTCAGCTGGTCATCAGCTGCTGCCCGGATTGCAGTAGTGTCGTAATTGGTCTCGCGGTAGTATTCTCGAGGCACAGTTTGTTGTTGTGTGACTGTTGGCATCCCATACTCCTCTGTAGCTTGCCTCCAAGAAGGAAGAGTTTGTCCTGAATCACAGTAAGAGCTTGGTTGTAGATGGCATCTGTGTACTGCGCTTCATAATAGACATCTCTTCGGACTTGGAAGAGGAAATCTTCAGCAAGATGGTCTCTGAAGAGGTTCCACAGGTTGCCTGGGTTACTGGGGTTGAAAGCCACCAGGATAATACAGAAGTCACGCAGCAGTCGGAGTCTCTGAGAGATGGAGGCTTCCTCCAGGGCAAGTTGTAGAAGGCGGTCATCATCTAGGAGTCCAAGAGCATTGCAAGCATCTCGAAAAATGTTGTGGACATAGCCGTTGACAATCTTCAGCTCCTCGTACGAACGGGATCCTTTCATAACGTTGAGTAGAAGCCTCAAGAAGTAGCACTCTCCCTGGCGAGGACTGATACTGTACAATCGCCGGATTGCAGTGCCCCTTTGTCGTTTCTTCCACATATTCTGAGTGGACATCAATGTGAAGTGCTCAGGGACTTCCACGTACTTCAGCTCTCGTGCTGTAGGGTCTTGAGAGCATAGGCTAAAGATGGCGGTAAGGGTTGCTTCTGGGGGAGAGCCTTGTGCTCTTTGCGCTGCGTTGTGTGGATTGAAGTAGACCCATTGTCCATTCTCCAAATGGACAGCTGTCTCTGCACCATGGGGTGGCGCTCATGCATGACAAATCCCTGGAGTCTCCAGGTCGCCTCGATGCTGCCAACGTAGCGGGCATTCTGGTACATTTGGATCTCATCAATGACTGGAGGTTGTTGAGCTGTTCCTTCACCTGCCTGAGTGGCTTGGAGTTGGAAGACGGCTTGGTCTGTGCCCTTGTGGACATACTTCAGGACGTACTTGATGAATTTTATGCTACTGCATATTTCCACATTGATGTGGCAGTTGAACTAATGTAGGAGGTAAGGGTTGTAGGGGACAACCCACTGGTTGGTGACGATGATTTCTCTCTGCCCAAGCTTCACAGTCCCAGTATGTCCTCATTCAGACTCCTCACGTCTCCTGTACTTGGGGTAGCTGTCCTCACCCTGCTGTATGACCCTTCTTGCCTCTCAATCAATTTTACCTCACAATTGTTTTTCGTAATACGATACACAGTCGATAGAGGGATGCCTGTACTTAATGAACTTACCGATGCATTCTCAATTCCTCGATTGAAGTGCTCCAAAATGACAACTCTATAGGGGCCGCCATAACCTAGTGGATAAGGCGCTGGACTCATGATCCAAAGGTCGTGGTTTCGAATCCCGGCTTGGTCTTGGAAATTTTAACGTGGAATGTTTCCAGCTAAAATGACCGTAGTTCACCCCGATGTCCACCCTGGCCCCGCAGGTGTCAGTCTAATGTGACGGACCAGCCGTCTGCATATCCTTGATTTTGGCACGGACGTTAAACCCAACTCAAACATGACAACTCTGTGAAAAGATTGCATTTTCACGATGTATTATGTCTATTGGAGGGCCTCTGGGTTGACAACATTTCTGGTCTCCCTGTTTGGCGCAAGTATAGTCAGTGTTTCTGCGCTTCCAGTTCGTGATGCTGCAACGTAGAACATTCCATGTGTAAAACACGGAACGGTCAGATCTGCCCCACGGGATGAAAATGTCTGACCATGGCTCTTGTTGACAGACAAAAATCAGACGGTATTGCAGAGCATCATAACTTCGGTGTATTTCTGAAATCCTCTGCAGACTACCATCTCTAAATTTAGAAATTAACGGTTTTTAACGGTCAATTTTAAGTTTCTGTTCATATTAGTTGTCTATCATTGATCAGCGTGTAAAACTGCACCTGTATACCAAATTTCATCAAGAAAGGTCTAAATTTAGAAAATAACGGATCTTAACGGTTTTTAACGCTCAATTTTATAGTTTCCGTTCGTGTAAGTTGTATATCATTGTTCAGCGTGTAAAACTGCGTCTGTATACCGAATTTCATCAGGAACGGTCTAAATTTATATAATAACCGTTTTTAACGGTCAATTTTTAAGTTTCCGTTCGTGTAAGTTGTATATCATTGTTCAGCGTGTAAAACTGTATCTGTATACCGAATTTCATCAAGAACGGTCTAAATTTATAGAATAACGGTTTTTAACGGTCAATTTTAAGTTTCGGTTCGTGTAACTTGTATATCATTGTTCAGCATTGAAAACTACACCTGTATATCAAATTTCATCAAGAAAGGTCTAAATTTAGAAAATAACGCTTTTTAACGGTGATACCATCTCTAAATTTAGAAATTAACGGTTTTTAACGGTCAATTTTAAGTTTCTGTTCATATTAGTTGTCTATCATTGATCAGCGTGTAAAACTGCACCTGTATACCAAATTTATCAAGAAAGGTCTAAATTTAGAAAATAACGGATCTTAACGGTTTTTAACGCTCAATTTTAAGTTTCCGTTCGTGTAAGTTGTAATATTCTTCATTGTTTCAGCGTGTAAAACTGCATCTGTATACCGAATTTCATCAAGAACGGTCTAAATTTATATAATAACGGTTTTTAACGGTCAATTTTAAGTTTCGGTTCGTGTAAGTTGTATATCATTGTTCAACATTGAAAACTACACCTGTATACCAAATTTAATCAAGAAAGGTCTAAATTTAGAAAATAACGCTTTTTAACGGTGATAAATAACGGTCATAAAAACTATCGAATGACCAATGTTATTCCCAGTATGTCCTTCTAGACTCATGCCAAGTTTGGTGGCGATCCGAGGACTCCCTTTGCCGCCAACATCAGAAAAGATTGTATTTTTGATCGTTTTTAGGGGGGTACGTGTTGTTAACGGTTTTTAACGGTCATAAATAACTGTCGTAGAAACTGTCCAATGACCCTATGTTACTCGGGAGATGTCCCTCTAGGTTCGATGTACCTGTGCAATGTCACAACGGCCATTTGATGAAAAGCAGAGGAAAAAGATGTCTTTGAAACCGTTATAACAGGTTTTTTTAACGGTTTTTAACGGTTTTATTTCTTTAAAGATTAGCCCAAAACCATCCTCGGGTCACAACAGACATACCTGCTAAATTTCAAGAAGATCGGGTTTTAAACAGTTTCTTTTATAGGGTTTGGTGTTTTTAACGGTTTTTAACTGTTATAAATAACGTTTTTTAACTGCCAAATAACGGTTTTAATTTTAGGGAAGTAGTCCTGTACCTGTGCAATGTCACAACGGCTATTTGAAGAAAAGCAGAGGAGAAAAGATGTCTTTGAAACCGTTATAACAGTTTTTTAACGGTTTTTAACGGTTTTATTTTTTTAGAGATTAGCCCAAAACCATCCTGGGTCACAACGGACGTACCTGCCAAATTTCATGACAATCGGTTGAGCCGTTTTTGAGTCTATAGCGTACACAGACACACACCACACACACACACACACAGACAGAATTTGCCATTTATATATTAGATTATTATCATTATCATCACCATCATTATTATTATTATTATCATCATCATGAATACTTATACTTATATCATGCCATTTTTCAAAATGTGTTTTATAAACACACACACACACACACACGCACGCACGCACGCACGCACGCACGCACGCACGCACGCACGCACGCACGCACGCACGCACGCACGCACGCACACACATTGCAGGTACGCGCGCACACACGCTCGTGTACGCATTACACATTCCTGAACGTACTGTCTCTGTTGTGAACCAAATAAAGAAGATTTCACTGAGCATCAGAATCTCAGATATTAAAGATGGAAAGATGGAGGCATGTTGATTGCGTCCATGTGAACTAAGGCAAATTTTACGTATGTGACCTTTGCCAAAAAAACTAGACAATAAACCAGGCTTACAAACTGATCAAGCTATATAAGTTTTAATCTCTAGCAGTGCGCTAGACATTGCTGGTCTCTTTGGTACCGACACAAAGTGGACCGTAGCGAACTGATCGAAAAGAGTTTAATTTCTAGTCTTCCTAAGTTATTTTGATGACAAATATTCTTTTAAAGAAAAAAAAAATATTACCTAAATGTAAACCTATGCAAAATAAATGTTAGGTCATTTTTTCAAAGCCAGAACATGGACAATTATGAGATAATTATGCTTGCAAGAATCGTCTCTTCCAATGTAGATTACTGAAGAAAAAAAAGTTAACTTCAGTTTATAGTCATTCTTGGTGTATGTTTACTGTGTGTAAAATGAATATTCACTGACTAATCATATTCCTTGAATGCTAATACCTTGCATCATAGTGTAC
>CM065741.1:49492012-49512012 GCA_033310375.1 Conus canariensis | reverse complement strand
TCATATAATGGGGATGGGGATACGAACGGAAATCTTAAAGTGACAAAACACAACGGTTTTGAGTTCGCCATATAAGCGACAATCTCTGCGTGTGCGTGCGTGCGTGCGTGCGTGCGTGCGTGTGTGTGTGTGTGTGTGTGTGTGTGTGTGTGTGTGTGTGTGTGTGTGTGTGTGGTGTGTGAGAGTTTGCGCGCGCGCGTTTACGCACGCGAGCGTGCGTGCGTGCTTACATGTGTGTGAGTGAATGTGTGTGTGCGTGCGTGCGTGCGTGCGCGCGCGCGCGCGCGCGCGCGCGCGTGTGTGTGTGTGTGTGTGTGTGTGTGTGTGTGTATCTCCGCGCGCGCGCGCACGAGTGTACGTGCGTGCTTTGTGTGTGTGTAACTGTATGTGTACGTGTGTGTGCTTGCGCGTGCGCGTGCGCGCGTACATGTGTGTGTGTGTGCGCGCACGTGCGTTTGTGTATGTGTGTGCGTGTGTGTGTGCGCGCGCACGCCTTTTGTATCCCCCTGTCACATCAGAGCTGCCATTAGTAATAGCATAAAATGGTTCTTAGTATTCTCAGTATTTTCTGTGTCCAAACTGACATTGATTATTGACCGCATGAGTAAGAGAACTCCTTGACAGGAAAAAGCTGTTAGATAGGAAGCCTTTCCTTAGTGCAGTTTTCAACGGATTGAATTAAAGTGACTATCCTGTGTGTGTGTGTGTGTGTGTGTGTGTGTGTGTGTGTGTGTGTGTGTGTGTGTGTCTGTCTGTCTGTCTGTCTGTGTCTGTCTGTCTGTCTGTCTCTCTGTCTGTCTGTCTGTCTGTCTCTCTCTCTCTCTCTCTCTCTCTCTCTCTGCCGTAAAAATATAAAGTATTGGTTTCGACTTCTTGAGATGCCCCAACACAGACTGCCCAAACAAGCTTATCGAATGCTGTTAACCTTACACAGAAATGGTAAAGACTGCTGGGCCTCGGAAATCCGGAAAGTTCTCTGTAGGAGTGGATTTTATTTTGTGTGGCTTCAGCAGGGAGTCGGTGATGTTCCCGCTTTTTTTTTTTATATGAATTAAAAGAAAGGTTGTTGGACATGTATAGACAGAAATGGTCTGGATCTTTACATGGAAAAGAACGATACGAGTTATATTGTTCATTGAAGAATGCTTTTGGAAAAGAGTTATACTTAACAGGCATAGAGATTTTTTTTTTTTTGCTTTAGAGTCGCCTTAACACAACTTGGGATTGGTGTTTCTCTAAGAATAAGAACCTTCATAGATTCAGTGCTAACAGCGAAGGAAGACGCTGTGTATTCTGTGGAACTGTCATAGTGCCTGTCATGTGTTCACCATCGGTTACTGCTCTACTCAACCGGACAGTTGTACAAACATGTCACAACGTGTCAAGGTTTACTTTCCGTGCAACGAAGAGACGGAAAGCGAATGCATCATAATTTTTCTTTGTAATGAATTTATAGCATTAAAACTTTTTCCCTGATGGATGTAAAAAAAATTATCTGCTTGCGTCTATGTAATTCTATGTTGATAATACGTAATAGCTTACTCGTTGTCTAAAATGTCATGCCATTGCTTTCTGTGTTGAGATGTTTAAACATTTGGCACAATTTGTTTGTTTGTTTGTTGTTTTTTCCCCCACATATCTGCTCCGTACAGCCCAAAGTCCCAGTCAGCACCCACTCCACCACACCCCCATCCCTTCGGTGCCCCCCCCCCCCCCCCCCCTCTTATTTTCCCAATTCACCAGAATTATCGTTGCAGTGATTATTATTATTATTATTATTATTTCGTTGTATATGGGCCAGTGGCCCAAATACGTATAAACGGCTTTGAAATCTCTCTCTGCCGTTCCAGTGCCCGCTGCACATTCTTTGGGCGTCAGAAAGACGTATGATCTTTGTTCAGAATTAAAACATTTTCCACATTTCCATGTTTCACTTTCAGTGACCACATCGTCGGTAGCTTAGGATATCGTGGACATTTGGATGTTTTCGTGAGTGCATGATGTAATGTATTTTGTAAGTAGTGTCAGAGTAAATGCTTCCCCTTCCCCCTCCCAAATAAACAATCAAAAATGCATACAACAACAACAACAGCAGCAAACAAGAGCAACACCACCTTGACAACAAGAAAGAGGTGAAACAAGTTGGGAAGGGAAACAACCTTTGATAGACAAAACCAATCTATAAGTCTGCAGTCATCTCCCATGTTTTGTTCTGCAGTGTCGGGCGAGTGTCCGTACATATAATATTTTCTTTTCTTTTCCTTTCTTACGTGACTGCGGTTTGTGAAATTGACGAGTTGTCCACAATGTGCACATACGTATATTATGCATGTCGCTCACAGTGTATGCTTAGGCAGCTTGGTTCTGTCAAGCATGTCCACTTGTTTGATTAGTCACAAATGATGAACACGTTGTTTTACTCTGCTGTGTGGTAAGACGGGTATATACATGACCAAAGTTTGTCCTGAATTGTCATATTTTTTGCATTCATATCCTCTCCTTTGGTTGGTAGCTGCATCAATGATAAAATCTTCTCAGACTGCAATTCAACGCAAGCTCGAACAGTTACACAGACACACACACGCGCGCGCGCGCGCGTGCGCACGCACTCTCTCTCCCTCTCTCGTTCTCTCCCTCCCTCCTTCCCTCCCTCCCTGTGAGTGAGTGTGTGTGTGTGTGTGTGTGTGTGTGTGTGTGTGTGTGTGTGTGTGTGTGTGTGTGTGTGCGTGCGCGCGCGCGCGCGCGCGCACGCGTATGCGGTGTGGATGTGTGCGGTGTGGATGTGTGCGGTGTGGATGTGTGCGGGTGTGTGTAAGAAAATATAACTCATACGTTTGTTAGAAAAATTGCCAGTTTTTGCCCCATTAAAATCATAATATTGAAATTGTTATCGCATGTGGCGTTTATTATTTGAGACATCGTTGTGTAAGGGATGGCTGAACATGTTACACACATTTTTAGAATACTGTCAAGTTTGGTAGTGTTTTTACCCATGAAATAGCTGAGGAAACAAGAACTTAAAGTTCACAGTGGACACACGCACACACACACACACACACACACACACACACACACACACACACACACACACACACACACCACACACACACACACACACACACACACACACACACACACACACACACACACACACACACACACGCGCGCGCGCTGAAACAGGGTAATGAACTCATGTTTTTACACTTACGAAAACTGCATTATCAACGTTAGTCATTATCCATTTAGATATATACAAAAGAGGAGAAAAACCATCCAACCAGCAGTAGCAGCAACAACAGCCGCAGCAGCAACAACAGCAACAGCAATAACAGCAGCAATAACAACAAGAAAACGAAGAAAAAAATAACCACAAGAAAACAAACAAACAAAAGACAAAAGAAAACCAACAAACATGGAAAAGCACACTACAACTGCCTAGCAACGGAATGAATACACTGATTTTAAACTGAATTTTAAACTGGACGTGCGGCCTCTCCTTGTTGTACACAGTAACAGAAGAAACAGTCTGAGGCAGACGAAAAGCCCCCCTGCGCCAATCTCCTGCCCGTCCCTCTGCCTTGCATCCTGCTTCCACCTCCAGCCGGCCCCATCCAACACTCCGACGGAGTCCCTGCCATGTCGCAGCAGCCGCCCTCTGCTGATGGGTCACCCATGGACGACGGCTCGGCCTCCCACCTCGCCGGTACTGTTTACAGCCCGTTTGCTGGGTTATGCTGTGAAATCTGGTGGAAATGCATTTCAGCTTGGATAGTCCATAGGGGAGGGGATGCTGGGGTTGGGGTGGCGGTTGAGGGGTAGGCTCCGGTGTGTGCCTGTCGGCATAATTATGGTCGTCCGTGCACTGATTGTATTATCGTATTTTAAGCTGATCAACGTTCTGTTCTGACATACTTATATAGTATGTTCCACGTACGCACGCATGCGCGCGAAAGCGCGCGCGCGCGCGCACACACACACACACTCCACACATGCACTCTCTCTCTCTCTCTCTCTCTCTCTCTCTCATATACACACCTGCGCGCGCAAACACACGTACACGCACACACACACACCACACACGCGCGCGCGCGCGCGCGCGCACACACACACACACACACACACACACACACACACACACACACACACCGTACGCGCGCATTCACGCCCGCCCGCAGGCTTGCATGCATTTATCAGCACATGTACACACATTAATGTTTCCATTATTTCTCGAAGTTTTAAAAGTGTGTATACATTGTGTGGGTGGGTGGGTGGGTGGCTACGTTTGTGCGTGTGCGGTGTGTGTGCGTTCGTGTGTAAGCACGTGCGATGTGAACATGCGGCGTGTCTGTCTCTCTCTCAGCGTCCGTTTCCTTTCTTCGCATTCTCTCCCCCATTGGTTACCTCCATGCCTCTCCTCTCCAGTGTTACTCGGCCCCTCTCTCTCTGTCCCTGGGTTTCTTTCTCTGTATTCCCTCCCCCGTCCCTCCCATTCTCCTTCACCATCTCCGCCGTTATTTTTTTACCTTTCTCTTTTCTGCCTTTGCAGTAGCAAAGTTGCATTTCTCCGAACTTTAATGTGTGAGAGTGCTTTTTTGAAAATTACATTGTAGGTTGCCTTTATAGTGAATTTGACCTTTTTATTATTATTATTATTTGCTCTGTTTGATTGTTTTACCGCTTGTACATGAAATGTACAATGGTATACGCTCATTATTATGCGCACTGTATCCTCCAGAGTCCCAGTGTGGCAGGTGAAGAAATCTTTTTGTTCGCAGAGTTACCTCCACAGTGACGTTCGTTAGTCAGGGGTTTCGTTCTGCTATGCGCAAGCATCTTTATTTTTTGATTATTATTTATTGATTTCGTTTATTTATTTACTTATTTATTTATTTATCTATTGTAATTCCCTTCAGGATTTATGTCTGAGCGTAGTTGTTACTGACGACCACGTGGATTCCTTCATTGTTGTTGGAGGCACAAGGGGGACCGCACCCAACCCCCACTCCTCCCTCCCCTAGTGTTGAGTGCTGTGGGATTGCACTCCCACCTCCCCCCCCCCCCACCCCGCCAACTGCTAGTATGGGGCGAGGGGGAGGGGGGGGGGGGAGGAGGAGGGGCTAGGACACAAAGTTTGACATCGTTGTGACGCTTTCCGCTGGTTTGTTCATTTTCTTTCACAGCCCTGTTTCCAACAGTGCAAACTGGTTTTAAATCAAACGGTACCGAAGTTTAGTCTGTTGAAGAAGATATACCCGTCACAAAGACTCAAACATACATACTTTTTTTTTCAACATCGCAGACGGCAGATTAAGCATGTGACAGTCTGTTGAAGATGCCATCTCTATAGATTTTTGACAGATATTGAACGTACAATTTCTTTCCCCAAGAATCAAAATCATTGGTCAGACTCTGGTTTTTTTTCCCCTGTTTTTGTTTTCCCCATAAGTGCGAAAGAACTTTTGATTCATGGTGAATGAACCATAGCTGAAATGGCATTTACTGAGTCATGAATATATCGTGCTCCCCCAAACGGACAGGAGTAATCATCTTGCAGTCTCGTTGTTATTTACTTTTCCCGCTCAGCGCCTGGTTTAAACTAACTTCTGCACTTCTGAGGCAGAAGGAGGAGGAAGGAAGTGTTTATATCACCATTTTCCTTGAAAAATGACCTTCGCTTTTGCACCTCAGATTTTGGAAGGTCATGGGTTTTAGTTGTGAGGACAGAAGTAGGAAGGAGGAGTGGACAGGTAGAGTGGTGGCGAAGGAGGGGGCGTGGGTGAGTGGAGGAAGGTAGGGTGGGGGCTGAGGGATAGTGGGAAGGCAGGGGAGAGCAGTCACAAACACTTGGCTTTGACATTGAACAGTTCAGTCGTGACGGAGCCTAGTGTTGGCAGTCGGGCTGTTAGCGATAGGAAAAGAAAAAAAAACAAACTAATCGGTGTAAATAGAATTAGAATGCAACCACCGGAAACTGACTCTTTTAACATTCAAAATGACCACCTAGCCAAGACTGCGTTAATCCATAGTGTCATTACCAGGCAGAATTGGTCGAATTTGTTGTGTGTCTTATTTCATTCAAGATTAAATTTCTCACTGCTAAGTGCAATGAATCAGCTTAAAGGGCGAGTCTTGTAAGTGTTTGAAATAACTCCGCCAAACAACATGGACAAACGAATAGCAAGACGAAACACGACGCGTTTCAGCCTCCTAGGTCTTCTTCAGGCAAGATACACAACACTCGGGACAACGAAAATGAAGAACGAGCAATCACTTATCTAAAGGTCGAGGATAAGAAATCGCGAAGTCAGACCACTTTGTCTTGTACAGTGCCATCCTCATAGCCAGTAGTGAAGCTGGCAAAACTAGAATTCAGAGACCCCTCTGCTACTCGCTCATGATCAAACGTGTTTCACTCCGTCAAGGAGAAAAGCGAATTAGATAAGTAAATGCCTTGAATATTCTACAAACGGCACGTAAGAAACGCACAATTTGCACATTTAAGTTAATGCAGACACAACGTCTGTTGGAATGCTTCCACTGCTGCCAGCAGGTTTGTTCGGCAGTTGAGAACAGTACTTCTCTGGGTCCCACCCGCGCCTTCGGGTGTATCTTCTTCTCTTGTTGGAAAGCAACCTTTTCACAGGGTAGTCATCAAGTGCGGTTTTGGGTAACGGTCCCTTAAGCTTCATGCCAACTTTTTCTTTTTTAAATTTTCTTTGGCAGTGGCGTTGAAGAACATGCATGGTTCGTGTGACAGTAGAACGTATCGGCAGTGTCTAATCATCACAGGCGTGAATGCAAGTGTGATTAACGAAGCTGAATTCAGTTGGAAAAGGGTGAATACCTTCTGCAGATTTGCTGTACTTTGTTCCTCTCCAGGGCCTCTCGCTTTCGGGACGTTCCAAGAAAGTTGGCAGATATGGCTGAGTGTTTTCAGCTCCAGGGATGACACGCTCTTGCAAGGGGTCTTTGATGACATATGCCTGGTGGGTGTAAAGGAGCTTGACTCTCTTGATATACACTAGTAACCCTGTGCGCGCGTATGTGGTGTGTGTGTGTGTGTGTGTGCGCGCGCGCGCGCGCGCTATGTGCTCTCTCTCTCTCTCTCTCTCTCTCTGTCTGTCTGTCTGTCTCTCCTTCTCTCTCCCTCGTGTGTGTGTGTGTGTGTGTGTGTGTGTGTGTGTGTGTGTGTGTGTTTCAAGTGTAGGGATCTTTGTTGGGAAGTGAATAGAGTATAGATTTATTCCAGAGAGAAAAATATCTTTCAAAAAGCGAGCCTTTATTTGAAGGCAATTCCAATACATAGATGAAAAATGTTCCAGAGAAAGAAAAGATTCTTTAAACGGGGCGAGTCGTTATTTGGATACAAATCAGTTACACAGATAACGAAAAATGTCCTAGAGAAAACAATGAAATCTTTAAGCAGTGGATCTTCGCAGTCGTTTTGTTTTGTTTAATGCAGCGTCAATGTCCTTTTGCCAGACTGTTGGGAGAACGTGCTCCTTACTTTAAAAAATGCTTCTAGAGAATCCCTTTTACCATAAACAAGAAAAAAGTGTACACAGGTACATAGCCGTATGAGTGGAAATCAAGGTTTTACTCGGACATGCCTGTATTACCTGACATGCTCTAGTCTAGCAAGGGCAGGTAATCAAAGCGGTATCTCGGCTTGACTCCATGTGGCAAACCATTATACAGGACAGAGTTAAAGGTGGAACCTCTGAGTCAGACCAAAGAAGTTCAAGAGGGACTATGATTGGTGGATGCAAACCTCTAACCTTTCGTGCCCGACTCAAGGGGCGGAGACATTCCTGACTGATCATATATGCATCATCGCAGCCCTACATACTACTGTTAAGTGAAAAAAGAAACTGATGACCTAACACACTCCTCGACGGTCCATGATTAAGGAACTGTAAATTCAGATTCTAGCAAATACACAACGGCATTTCAATGTCTTGGCCTAAGTATTCTGTCATTATGCAAAATTTAAAAGTTCATTTTCATGGTTTTTTCCAGAGGATGATCGAATTTATGAAGCATGACACGGGCTACAAGCACGAACAAGCCGACCCACCAAGAAGATCATACTAAAACATGCAGATTATGTTGTTTTGTTTTTCTTTTAACGGACAGAAGAAGGAACAATCTTTTTTATTTTCAGACATGGGTGACAACAGATTGATAGAAAATAACGGTGGAAACGCGCGCGCGCGCGCGCGCGCACACACACACACGAAAAAATTACGTCCAATATTTTCCTGACTTTCTGCCTGCCTTTGTTCGTTGTAATGCTTTTGTTTGTTTTCCTTTCTTTTTGCTGAATGTTTGCGGGTTTTTTCTTTTTTTTGTTTTTGTTTTTCTATATACAGTGGATGTATTTCTATATTAATTCATTTGGGGGGGTCCCGAAATGCCCGCTTCTTCTGAACTCATTTTGCCGGAGTTCCACTTTACCTCATTAATCATGAATCAGAGGTCAGGTCTATGGTAATCTATAACACCTTGAAATATATTTAACAGGTGTTTGCTGCATATGTTATTTGCGAATCTCCATAACCTTTCTGCCCGAGTTCACTTCATCTCAATGGTTCTTGATCAGAGTTAGGTCTGCTGTATCCCATGGGCATCCCTAAATTATTACACAGGAGCTTAATCTCGTGCTGCAGGTCTCGTTAGTAAACCAAGTTTGTGTTCATTATCTCATCTACAACCCCCAAAGGGTTAAAGGAGTAAAACTGAAAGGACGAAGGAATTACAACCTGTAGACGTTGATTGTGAAAAGTATATATGTGCTTTCGTGGCATTCTCCGCATTCCAAAAGATTAAACTCAAAAGGATGAGAAAAGTTGATTCCGTAGATCCATGCTAATTGTACACCAGTAGAGTTTTCACTGGTGTTCTCCAGGCTTCAAAAGGGGAAAAGACTAAAGATCTGATGAATGAAATGTGATACATATGTAGTCATTGACATCGAAGGTAGTGCCAGTTGTTATGAAAGTGATCAAGAGCAGCATCAGTTATAGAAAACCATCATTGTCGTCACATCCATTTTCATCACTCTAATCATTATAGTTAAACCATAGCCATCACCATTGTGAAATACCGTTTTACCTTGTGAGTAGAAACGAATTGTTGTTCTCCAAACCATTACATTTACTTTTGTATGTCTGTATCTATCTATACCTATGTATGACATGTCTGGCTATCTATCTGTCTATCTATCTATCTATCTATCTATCTATCTATCTATCTATCCATCCATCTATCCATCCATCCACCCACCTACCTACCTACCTACTTGTCAGTATATCTGTCTCTGTCTGTCTATCTATCTGTCAATCTGTCTATCTGTCTGTCTGGCTGTCTGCCTGCCTGCCTGTCTGTCCATCCATCCAATCCATCCAACCATTCATCCATCCATCCATCCATTCATCAATCGATCCTTTGAGTTATTATCGATTTTCGATCTGTCTGTTCATCTATTAATTAATCAAAACGTCTTGATCATAGCGTCTAAGGTAAATGATGTTCTCCTCCTGCATCACCAAGTTTGACCTGTCTTCAAGGATATTGATAGAACAGCTGTCATATGGACTGATGTGAAGCTTTCTGTTTTACTCACTGTCCTTGGTGACGGTTCTGTCGGGGTCGTGTGTCATCAGCTGTCTTGTAACAAAACTGAAGTTAGTGTACTTGTAGTGTCATGTACCTCTTCCGCTGGAAGCCTCCATCTTGAATGCAAAGATGATCTGTACAGTATATTTCTATCTCTGTATGTCTATCTATCTATCCATATATCCATCCACCTATCTGTCTATCTATCCATCTATTTGTCTATCTATCCATCTGTCTATATATCTATCTGTCTATCGATCTATCCATCCATCCATCTATCTGTCTGTCTATCCATCTATCCATCTATCTATCTGTATCTATATATCCATCTACCTATCTATACATATATCCATATACCTACCTAAGTACCTATCCATCCATCCATCTATCCATCTATCTATCCATCCACCTATCTGTCTGTCTGTCTATTGTGTTAAACTGGAAATGAATGTGTGTGGTGCGCACAGACCCTGATGATGTCCGAGCAGTCGAGTCTGAGGAACTTCCCTGTAGAGGAGGTGGCGCGCGAGCTGACGACTGCGCTGCAAGGGAGCCGCGAGGAGACCCAGCTCAAGGCCTGCCGGGCCCTTCTCCAGCTACTGGACGCACTGCCCCACTCGGTGCACGTTGTGAAACAGTACGTGCCTGTCTTGGTGGAAAAGGTAGGTGAACTGAAGTGATGGTTAGTGAGGGGTGGGGTGGGGGGGGGGGGGGGTACGGGGATCGGGAGGGAAGTAGGAGGAAGGGGGAGCCGGAGGAGAGATGAAGTGGCGGCTTGGGGGTTGGGGCGTTTTTACCCGAGTTGTTGAAGACGTTGGGTGATGCTGGGCTCGGTCTTGTTTGATTGTGGTATGAGGTGGAGCTCTGGGATATAGGAACTTGGTTCTCCTCTCTTTTCCACGCGCGTTACTGTCTGGCCTGCCTGTATCCTGCAGAGACATCAATTCATCCTTCTCCATGATCGTCGCTCGCAGCATTACATTCGTCTTATTTGATGTTGATGGTCACAGCTGAAAAACTCTCATGTTGCTGATATCATGGAGGATCTGGTGAAGATACTGGAGAAAATGTCGGAGAGACTTGCAAAACACACACACACACACACACACACACACACACACACACACACACACGCACACGCACACGCACACACACACTATCTATCTATCCATCTGTCTGTCTGTCCCCTTCTGTTTTGGAAATTCTCCACGCCATTTTCCGTCGTTCAGGGGTTTCTGTGCAAGCGTGTTCCGATCCTTGTTCTGTAATCGCTTGGAGTTTCTGATCATGCCTTTTCTTCCTGCTTGTTCTCCTCCGTTAGGGGTTTGTGGGTGAACTTTCCCCTTGCTCTCTGTCAAGGGTTCTTGGACAAGCTTTTTCTCCCGTTTGTTCTCTTTCATCAAGAGTTCATGACTATGGTGTCCCCACCCACCGCTGTCTTCTGTCGGGGATTTGTAGAGGACCTTGCACCCGCGTTCTCCTCCATCGGGGGTTTCTGGTTTAGCTTTTCCTCCTCATTGTTCTCCTCCCTCACGGGCTTTTCTGCAAACAGTTTCTCCTCGCTCTTCTTCATCTTGGGTTTCAGGGCAAGTTTTTAATCCTCTTGTTCTCCACTGTCCGAAGTTTATATATATATATATATATATATATATATATATCTGTGTGTGTGTGTGTGTGTGTGTGTGTGTGTGTGTGTGTGTGTGTGTGTGTGTGTGAGTGAGTGTACATGCATGTGTATATCTATGCTTGTATGTTGTATGTAAGTGCGTACGTAAAAAAATAGGCAACCAGTTTTGTCTGCTATGTATGTATGTATGTATGTATGTATGTATATATGTACGTACGTATGAAGGAACATACATACACACATTACATTACATTACATTACACTACATTACATACATAACGCCTGAAAAAACTGGTAGCCTGATTTTGCTCATAACCGTAATTTTGTCTGCCAGACTTCCGAAAGGATTCTGGGTCCCGCGAGAAATACGGATACTTAGCTGAACAAATTGTCAGAATCTTCAACTAGTTGAAGGCGGACATCCAAGAAAGAAGAGGAACAAAAACCTGGTTTCTAATTTTGTTAGCAGCAGTTACGCACACTTATCTGCAGTGGGTTTTTTTTTTTTTTTTTTTTTTTTTTTTTACAATGGATTGTTACCTTTGATGCAATAGATTGATATATCACAGTATTTTAGCGGTTGACAATTTTCAACGTTGCATGTGTGAATGACACCTTGACAAGTCGCCAGGTTTAAAAGACATTTCATGCAGTATAAAAATCATGTTGCTGGGCATAGATCACCTTAGAGTTTAAATGCACGAATTTCACTAACCGCAAAATCAAGTGTAGTTGCTGTTGTTTGCTGGTTTCATTCTTTCTTTCCTTGGCATTTTCTTTTTAGATTTGTCTCTTATTGTTGGATGCATTTTTGGGTGGTCGTTTTCTAAAAAAAAAAAAAAAAATCTTTATCCATGATCCATGCACGCAGCATCACATTTGTCTTCTTTGATGTTGACGTTCACAGCTGAAGGACACATATGTTGCTGATATCATGGAGGAGCTGGTGAAGATACTGGAGAAAATGTCGGTGGCATATGCAAAACAAATCGCCCAAAAAGTAAGTCCTCTCTACTGATTGTAAACGACGATAAATCCTCTGCACCACTGAAGGTGTTGTATACGTTGTCTCTGCTAATGGCTGGTAAGTACGTGGAGGGGATGAAAAGCATTATTTTTATTTTCAAGTATCCGTCCGGGCTACGTTAGAGTGAAAGCTTGTAGACGGATCTTTAACTGCGGTAGGCACAGTTTGATGTGTTCACTTCGGAACGGTGGAGCACTTGCGCGCGCGCGCGCGCGCACACACGCACACACACACACACACACACACACACACACACACACACACACACACACACACAGAGTATCTGTCTGTCTGTCTGTCCTTGTCTGTTTGTCTGTCTGCTGCCTGTCTGTGTGTCTGTCTCTGTCTGTCTGTCTCTGTCTCCCTCTGTCTCTTTTTGTCTCTGTCTTTCTTTCTCTCTCTCTCTCTTTGTCTCACTCTCTCTCTCTCTCTCTCTCTCTCTCTCTCTCTCTCTCTCTCGCATCCACACACGCGCATGCACTCGCACACGCCCGCACATATGCTCACACATACGCACAGTGCGCGCGAACGCACACTCAAACACACACACACACACACACACACACACACACACACACACACACACACACACACACACACACCTCTCTCTCTCTCTCTCTCTCTCTCTCTCTCTCTCTCTCTCTCTCCATCTCTCTCTCTGTCCGTTTGTCTCTGTCTGTCTGTCTGGCTGGCTGGCTGACTCTCGCTCGCTCTCGCGCGTACACACACACACACACACACACACACACACACACACACACACACACACGTACACACACATGCACGCGCGCGCGCGCGCCGTACGGTACAGTTTGACCCCTTTTGCCTGTCTATCGCTTGATAATGAACCCGTGCAGTGAGTCCTCCACGTGACGCAAGCCATGGTATGAATCAGAGCAGACTTTCCATCGTTGGGATTTGGGTGTGAGGGTTGGTGCCTGTATAGTGCGAGCAGCGATTCCCATGACTACGGAGAAGTACGGGTTTATTCCTATATAGTTTGAAAAGGACGTGTAGATTTACTTCGAGAGGGCCACGGGACGCATGATGCCCAGCCCTCTACTGCCCTCCGTTTGTCTCTTGCACGATACCATACTCGGTTTATTTGTTCGCCTCACGAATGCCACCAAAATGGAAAACCGGTTGTTATACCAAAGAGCAGTCACTGCTATCATGTCTGCCATGCCACCAAACTGGAAAACCGGTTGTTATACCAAAGAGCAGTCACTGCTATCATGTCTGCCATGCCACCAAACTGGAAAACCGGTTGTTATACCAAAGAGCAGTCACTGCTATCATGTCTGCCATGCCACCAAACTGGAAAACCGGTTGTTATACCAAAGAGCAGTCACTGCTATCATGTTTGTCAAGCTTTCTTTTTGTTGGTCATTGAACAAAGGGAGTGAACTCTTATTTCCCTTTTTCTCATAGCCACAATTCCAGATCGAAAAAAAAGCTGAACGCGCAGCCCTGCCCACAAAAGGAAGGTGATGTGTCCGCGCGTGCAGTCACGGAGAATCAACCGCTGCTGCTGGGCTACACGGTTATCTTTTCCCTGCTTATGCTTTAAGAAACAACCTTGTTGCGAAATAGTTTAGCAAAGTCATTTAAAAAATTGCGAAATAGTTTAGCAAAGTCATTAAAAAAAAAAATCACAAAGTGTCTTCAATGCACTGGTTGACAAGGACAGCAATGGACTCACAAGGTCAAGGTGACAGCGAAATATGAAAAGATGGAAACAAATGATCAAAGTGAATAAACACCTTTTCGCAGCAGATACAAGTCCTCCTCCAGGGGCAGGCGCGAGCTGAAGCCGTCACATCGTCTTCAAGTTCACCGTCAACCTCGTCCTAAGCAAGTTTGGAGAGAAAAAAGTGAAGAGACAAAAATCACATCACATCGGGCCGCCATTACACATTGGCATCTGTCAGGGAGCAGTTATGTCCCTTAACGTCTTAATGGATGGCCCTGTGTGCGCCTGCAGTCCCTATGTGAATACAGCGCAGGCATCCACAGGTGGTGCGGGACTGCTCCTAGCTGGTTGGTGCGGTAGTTTAGGACAGCATTTCACTGGGTTCCACTCTTATCTTCGGGCGTTTCTTTTCCTTCTTGCAACCATCTTCAGAGGAATATTTGAGATGTAAGTTCATAGCATCACCAACCAGCAGAGAAGACACGCAGCATCAGCTGGTCGAGAAATTGTACACAGGGGTGATGAAGGCGCTAGTCTGGCAGGCACGTGCAGCCAGAACATTGGTCAGGCCTTCAGCATTTTCCATGAGTTAGCTGGGAAGGCCAGTGTTTTCTAGTCGTCTTCGAAACATGAGTGCCCTCGTACTTGTTTGGAGAAACTTAGGAAAATTAGACACTGCCAGTAGCAGCATGACGATGAGTGAACTCTGCTCTCCGCCTTATCAGTAAAAATCGCACAGCTTCTAGTCTGAAATGAAGGCGAGGTTACACGGAAGTGTCGGCGCTGTGTGACCTTAAGCCAGTCTCCGTTATGTACGGTTTGTAAATTTGGTCTTACATGGTCTTAAAAGTTCGTGAATGTTATGCTCTGTATTTAAGTACGAATCCTGTGTAAGATTTTTACTACCTAGCGGTGTTGTGTCAGTGTTTAGTGCAAAGTGTAAATGCTGCGTAAATCCTCTCTGCTGCTAAATGATAGGTTATGCAGGTCTTCTCTATCCGTTGAAGATGTTTAAGTCTTCTTTATCAAATTGACAGTCTGTGTTAGCTTTCTGTACCCACTGGATAAGTGCAAATCTTGTCTGTCAGTTGCCGATGATATGAAAGAGAAGTTTGCTTGAGCATGTTCAAGGCCTCACCACCAACCTGATATGCTTTCAGCACCAACCGGAGAAATGCAAATCCTCTCTGTCGGTTAGGGTTGGTGTGAAAGAGGAGTGAAAGAGTTCGTCAGTGTTTTGTGTTTATTACCTGCTTAGAGTTCCACTATCTCCGGGTTTTGTTTGTGTTTTGTTTGATTGCCTTTCTATGTCCCCACTACCTGTGCAGTTTCTGACGGGGGGGGGAGAGAAGTGTGGTGGACCGAACATGAAGTGATGGTGGGAGCAATTTTGATAGAACTTGTGGTGTGAATGAGTCTTTGGAACTATGACAGAGTCTAATCCACTTTTGTTTTTAATTTTGTGCATAGATGGTTATAAGATACCTGGCAAATGATTACACTTCTTTTCTCTTACTATTACTTGTTGTGAAACGAAGAGCACAGTTCACTACTAGAGGTATGGCGCTTTGTAAACGCTTACCATTGATGATGTTATTGCCTTCCCCCGTCCTGTTATCTGTGTCATTTCTGGTCACTGCCTGCTCCCCGTGCTACTCGCTATGTGTTATCTGCTTTAAGTCTGTTCTGTGCCCCCCCCCCCCCCCCCCATGGCTGGCTGACTGGCTGTACTTTGCAGGGTGGCTTGGATGCAGTGCTGAAGACCGTGGATTTCCTGAGTACGGGCGTGGTGCCGAGGGCCACGAGACTGGTGCTGAGCTGCATGCCGTGGGTCACGGCTGAATGCTTCAGCCTGGTCAGAAACCACCTGTCTGTACTGGGAGCTCTGTTGGGGCATTCTGTGAGTGCCTGCCGTGCACGGTGCGGTTCGGTTGTGCGAAAGGACAGGGCATGGAAATAAATGCTGTCGTTGTGTGATGCATGTTGTACTACAGGACACGGAAGCGTGATGTCATTGTGTGTGATGACGTGTGGAGTGCTACACAACGCAGCTTTTAATCGTCAGTGTGTAGAGTGTAGGACACAACACGTGTCAGCTTAACGTTGGTATGCTGTGGATATGACACGACACGTGTCAGCTTTACGTTGGTATGCTGTGCATGTGACAAGACACTTAGCAGATTTCTCATAGTTTGTCACGTATAGGACGCAACATACGGGTACCTTTACGCCAGCATGTTATGTATAGTAAACGACACGTGCCAGCATTATGTCAGTATGTCACGCATAGTAGCCGGAATAGCTCAGTTGGTAGAGCGCCGGACTCGTGATCCTGAGGTTACGGGCTCGAATTTCGGTATAGGGGGATTTTTCCCACGGAGTTAACAGTCGTTCTGACTCCACTGCCCATACAGTCCTTCGAATGAGACTATAAACCGAGGTTCCGTGTGTGAACGCACGCACAACATCTTGCACACACGTAAAATCCCATCACCAACTTTCGGAAGAGGAGGCCAGTTTGGCCGTTGGTATGGATGACACGTTACACGTAGCATACACCTTCCGCAAAGTTGAGTATGGCTGCCTTAATGGCGGGATAAAAAAAAACGGTCATACACACATAAATGTTAGTAATGGTCAAGTTATGACCGCTGAACATTAATAGAAGAAGAAGAAGAAGTAGCACAACGTAAGGGTACCTTTACGCCAGTATGTTATATAACAATAGTGAACGACACGTGGCAGCTTTCTCATAGTCTGTCATGCATAGTACACAACCTACGGGTATTTTTACATCAGTGTGTTGTATATAGTAAACGACACGTGGCAGCGTTATGACAGTATGTCATGCGTATTACACAATGTACAGGTTCTTTTACGTCAGTATGTTACATATAGTAAACGACACGTGGCAGCTTTATGTCAGTGTGTAATATAGAAGACACAACACATGGTAGCTTTATGTTAGTTTGACGTAGAAAACACACCATACGTCAGCTCTGTGTCAGTATGCAATGAAGAGAACACAACACATGACAGGTTCATGTCAGTGTGTAATGTATAGAACACAACACATGACAGGTTTATGTCAGTGTGTAATGTATAGAACACAACACATGACAGGTTTATGTCAGTGTGTAATGTATAGAACACAACACATGGCAGCTTTATGTCAGTATGAAATGTATAGAACACAACACATGACAGGTTTATGTCAGTATGCAATGTATAGAACACAACACATGACAGGTTTATGTCAGTATGAAATGTATAGAACACAACACATGACAGGTTTATGTCAGTATGTAATGTATAGAACACAACACATGGCAGCTTTATGTCAGTATGAAATGTATAGAACACAACACATGCCAGGTTTATATCAGTGTGCAATGTATAGAACACAACACATGACAGGTTTATGTGAGTGTGTAATGTATAGAACACAACATATGACAGGTTTATGTCAGTGTGTAATGTATAGAACACAACACATGACAGGTTTATGTCAGTATGAAATGTATATTTTTTACACAACACATGACAGGTTTATGTCAGTATGAAATGTATAAAACGCACACATGACAGGTTTATGTCAGTGTGAAATGTATAGAACACAATACATGACAGGTTTATGACAGTGTGCAATGTGTAGAACACAACACATGACAGGTTTATGTCAGTATGAAATGTATAGAACACAACACATGACAGGTTTATGTCAGTGTGAAATGTATAGAACACAACACATGACAGGTTTATGTCAGTATGAAATGTATAGAACACAACACATGACAGGTTTATGTCAGTGTGAAATGTATAGAACACAATACATGACAGGTTTATGTCAGTGTGAAATGTATAGAACACAACACATGACAGGTTTATGTCAGTATGAAATGTATAGAACACAACACATGACAGGTTTATGTCAGTATGAAATGTATAGAACACAACACATGACAGGTTTATGTCAGTGTGCAATGTATAGAAACACATGACAGGTTTATGACAGTGTGCAATGTGTAGAACACAACACATGACAGGTTTATGACACAGTGTAATGTATATAACACAACACATGACAGGTTTATGTCAGTGTGTAATGTATAGAACACAACATATGACAGATTTATGTCAGTATGAAATGTATAGAACACAACACATGACAGGTTTATGTCAGTATGCAATGTATAGAACACAACACATGACGGGTTTATGTCAGTGTGCAATGTATATAACACAACACATGACAGGTTTATGTCAGTGTGTAATGTATAGAACACAACACATGACAGGTTTATGTCAGTGTGTAATGTATAGAACACAACACATGACAGGTTTATGTCAGTGTGTAATGTCTAGATCACAAAACATGGCAGCTTTATGTAAACGTGTGATGTATTGGACCTAACATACGTCAGCTCCATGTCGATTTGTAATGTATAGGACACAACACATGGTCATTATGTTAGTGCGTAATGTGTAGATCACAACACATGGCGGCTTCATGTCGGTATATGATGCACGGTTGTTGTTCGTCCGTCGAACGACGAGGACCACTTCAGTCATCTAGGGTTGAGGGTGGGTGGGTAGGTGAGATGATTTGTGGATACGCAGGTGGCTGATCAAGCCGTTGCGTGCACGGAATGTGCAGTGACAGCTTGGACAGGCACCGTGGGAGACCAGCCCTTGGTTGCTGGCGCGGGGTTTTCTTGCCTGTCTCTTTTGTGACGTTGCAGCTGTTCTCCTTTTTTTTTCACATAAATTGGCATTTTTGTGGATAGAGTAGCGCCATCTAGCTCGATCCATAGCAGTTTGGAAAACTAAGTTGGATGTATATGGTACAACATGCGGCGGAAATATGTTTGCTACCCATCAGTTCGCTTCCAACGTGCGGAAACTGTGTGCCTTTGCTCAAGTACAGACTGTATTTGTCATTAGTTTCAAAGTGCAGAGTGTATGTTCCTTTGCTTTTAAAATGCAAAACGTATCCCTTTGTTTCAGGGGAACAGAATGTATTTGCCTTCGCTTTTAAAATGCAGAATGTATGCGCCTTTGATTCTAAAATGTGAAATGTGCGCCTTTGCTTTTAAGATACATAATGTATTGGTCTTTGATTTTGAAATGCAGAATGTGTGGCCTTTACTTTGAAAGTACAGAACGTGGAAGTTACGTCAACTTGTTTACAGTACAGAATGTGTGGCCTTTACTTTGAAAGTACAGAACGTGGAAGTTACGTCAACTTGTTTACAGTACAGAATGTGTGGCCTTTACTTTGAAAGTACAGAACGTGGAAGTTACGTCAATTTGTTTACAGTACAGAATGTGTGTGCCCTTTACTTTGAAAGTACAGAACGTGGAAGTTACGTCAACTTGTTTACAGTACAGAATGTGTGTGCCCTTTACTTTGAAAGTACAGAACGTGGAAGTTACGTCAATTTGTTTACAGTACAGAATGTGTGTGCCCTTTACTTTGAAAGTACAGAACGTGGAAGTTACGTCAACTTGTTTACAGTACAGAATGTGTGTGCCCTTTACTTTGAAAGTACAGAACGTGGAAGTTACGTCAACTTGTTTACAGTACAGAATGTGTGTGGCCTTTACTTTGAAAGTACAGAACGTGGAAGTTACGTCAACTTGTTTACAGTACAGAATGTGTGTGCCTTTACTTTGAAAGTACAGAACGTGGAAGTTACGTCAACTTGTTTACAGTACAGAATGTGTGTGGCCTTTACTTTGAAAGTACAGAACGTGGAAGTTACGTCAACTTGTTTACAGTACAGAATGTGTGTGGCCTTTACTTTGAAAGTACAGAACGTGGAAGTTACGTCAACTTGTTTACAGTACAGAATGTGTGTGGCTTTACTTTGAAAGTACAAACGGGAAGTTACGTCAACTTGTTTACAGTACAAATGGTGTGCCCTTTTCTTTGAAAGTACAGAACGTGGAAGTTACGTCAATTTGTTTACAGTACAGAATGTGTGTGCCCTTTACTTTGAAAGTACAGAACGTGGAAGTTACGTCAATTTGTT
>CM065741.1:49469512-49487012 GCA_033310375.1 Conus canariensis | reverse complement strand
CTGATTCAAACAGCAGTAAACGATCTGAATTGAACTGGGTCAAACAGCAGTAAACGACCTGAATTGAACTGGGTCAAACAGCAGTAAACGACCTGAATTGAACTGGGTCAAACAGCAGTAAACGACCTGAATTGAATTGATTCAAACAGCAGTAAACGACCTGAATTGAACTGGGTCAAACAGCAGTAAACGATCTGAATTGAAGTGGGTCAAACAGCAGTAAACGACCTGAATTGAACTGGGTCAAACAGCAGTAAACGATCTGAATTGAATTGATTCAAACAGCAGTAAACGACCTGAATTGAACTGGATCAAACAGCAGTAAACGATCTGAATTGAATTGATTCAAACAGCAGTAAACGACCTGAATTGAACTGGGTCAAACAGCAGTTAACGACCTGAATTGAACTGGGTCAAACAGCAGTAAACGACCTGAATTGAACTAAACAGGAGTAAATGACCTGAATTGAACTGGATCAAACAGCAGTAAGCAACATGAATTGAACTAAACAGGAGTAAACGACCTGAATTAAACTAAACAGCAGTAAACGACCTGCATTAAACTTAACAGCAGCAAACGACCTGAATTGAACTGAATCAAACGGCAGTAAGCAACCTGAATTAAACTGAATTAAAGAGCAGTAAACAATCCGAATTGAACGAAAGTAAACAGCAGTAAACAACCTGAATTAAATTGAATTAATGAGCCGTAAAAAATCCAAATTGACTAAATTAAACAGCAGTAAACAACCTGAATTAAACTGAATTAAAGAGCAGAAAACAATCCGAATTGAACTAAATCAAACAGCAGTAAACAGTTGAATCAAACTGAATTAAACAGCGGTAAACAAACAGAATTATAGAGCAGTAAACAACCGAAATTGAACTTAATTAAACAGCAGTAAACAACCTGAATTGAACTGAATTAAACCACAGTAAACAACCTGAATTAAACTGAATTAAACCGCAGTAAACAACATGAATTGAACTGAATCAAGCTGCACTGAACAACCTGAAGTAAACTTAAAACATCGTGCGCACAGTTCAATAACACCAGCCAAGACAGATGCAGTGCGTACATTACATAGGCGCATACTTTTTTTTTTTTTTTTTTTTGTGGAAGCAACATCTCTATTGGAAAAGCAGCTTACTTCACACGGTGAAGTTTGTGATGCTGCATTAAAATGTGTCCTCTACTTTGCTATCTTTTCAGGATTCGCGCGAGAGGCCTGAAGAGTACGTTCTGATGGCCAGTCTGATTGGGTGAGAACTTGCGCGTGGATTGTATTTTACCTGGCGGTCCCTTCAGAACACCTATAGTTAGCGTTGCTGCATTGCAGTGGGGAGAGGGAAACTCGGGCTCTAAAGACCCATGTCAAATAAGTTTTGTGTGTAACTACTTTTGTCTAACTTGTGAGACTGGTTGGTCGTTTGGGGTCCTGTAGCGTTGTAATTTCGTGTTACTGCGTTTGTAAAGTTTGATATTTTGTAACTGAGCCAGAATCGAAAGCAGCTAGATGGTGGATATCATCAACCTGGTGAAATGTATGTGTGTGTGCGTGCATGCGTGCGTGCGTGCGTGCGTGTTTGAATAGTACACAACTTGTTTATCAAACGGTTTTCTCTATATCTTGCTGTGATAATTATGATGCCACCCATTTTTGTTTTTAATAAGTTCTTTCGTTTAGTTGTCAAAGTGGATCTTTTGTACAACATTTTGCCAGGAACAATTCTCTTGTCAGCTTTTTTCTTTTGCCTCATCTTTCGTACCACCTCAGTGCTATTGCATCCCTCATCTTCCGTACCACCTCAGTGCTACTGCACCCATGCTGCTCGTTCCGGCGTCCCGTCCTGCCGCAGCTCCGGTATGGGCAATCAACAGGAAGAAGTCAATGTCAGTTCGTCGTGAGGCGACCCACCAGAGGAGACACTGCACTGCTGCCGAGTAACTCCGGTGGTTTTCAGTGGTGCTTGTTCTGATCCAACAGAACAAGATGACATTTACTTTTTAAAAAAAAAGAAAAAAAAAACAAAACAACAACCGATGCTGAATGCTGACAAAAATTGCTTGTAAGGATCAAGTAGGACAACTCTAGCTTCAGTTATGAAATAATTACACGCCCGTAGCTCCAAACGAATACTACTTACAACTTTCTGCTATGCGACTTGGTGTCCTAAGTGGCACTCGTTTCAAGTCATTGGCGTGTGAAATTGTTTGTCATTCCATCTCTCTTTCTGTTTGCCCTTTCTTCTTCCTGGTACAGTGTCTGCAAGATGATTTTCGCCAGGTCAGATGATCGAAAGATGTCACCATACCATTTTGACTTTCATTTCTCGGCTGTTGTCAACAAGTCTTTAACGGATCTCAAGGCTGCCTTGAGTCATGTATTTGTGCTCTTCTTCATCGGTGATAGAGCTTTTGAAAGAGACGCATGCGGTGGGTCATGGGCATGTTAGGATTTGACGGAGCCCACCTCCCTCTGTTGAAATGAATCGTTTTGTTGGGTTACTTTCCACGTGGGTCGGGATTAAATGAACAAAATACACAGGGTATAAATATAGATATTCCTGGGGATGCTTTGTTAGGAGCGGTCTTTGTTGTGATGGAATATTTTTGAGTGGTAAATCCAGTAAAGAAAGACAGCGACAACGGCAAGAAGTCCTGAGAGAAGAAAAAGGTCCGTAAAGGGGTGGATCTATGTAGGGAGATACGACCAGTGCAAAGACAAAGAAATGTACAAAGAGAATGAAATTTTTACGGGAAACAAAGTCTGCAAGGTAAAACAGTCTTTGATGGGAGATAAATCCACTAGAGAGAGAGAGAGAGAGAGAGAGAGAGAGAGGAGAGAGAGAGAGAGAGAGAGAGATGCTCTAAGAAACAAGTTTAAAAGGGAAGGAGTATGCCTTGAGAGGTAAGTTATATGCTCCAAGAAACACAAGTTTAAAAGGGAAGGAGTATGCCTTGAGAGGTAGGTTAGATGCTCCAAGAAACACAAGTTTAAAAAGGGAAGGAGTATGCCTTGAGAGGTAGGTTAGATGCGCAAAGAAACAAGTTTAAAAGGGAAGGAGTATGCCTTGAGATTTCGGTTAGATGCTCAAAGAAATACAAGTTTAAAAGGGAAGGAGTGTGCCTTGAGAGGTAAGTTAGATGCTCCAAGAAACACAAGTTTAAAAGGGAAGGAGTATGCCTTGAGAGGTAGGTTAGATGCTCAAAGAAACACAAGTTTAAAAGGGAAGGAGTGTGCCTTGAGAGGTAAGTTAGATGCTCAAAGAAACACAAGTTTAAAAGGTAAGGAGTATGCCTTGAGAGGTAAGTTAGATGCTCAAAGAAACACAAGTTTAAAAGGTAAGGAGTGTGCCTTGAGAGGTAAGTTAGATGCTCCAAGAAACACAAGTTTAAAAGGGAAGGAGTGTGCCTTGAGAGGTAAGTTAGATGCTCAAAGAAACAAGTTTAAAAGGGAAGGAGAATGGCGTGAGAGGTAAATTGAATGTAGACGAGCATCAAAATGTTCCGGAGAAAAGGCGTGTGTAAAGGAAGGCAATGATTGCTGGAAGGCAAATTCAACGAGGGCGAAGACCAAGATGTTCTAGAAAAAAAAAATATATGGGTCTGTAACGGCATGAAGTATAGGCTGGAAGGGAAGTCTAATGTCGACAAAGACCAAAATGTTCCGATAAAAAAAGAGACTGTAAAGGGTCGGAATCTTTGTTTGAAGATAAATCCAATCAGGAAAAGGACCAAAATGTTCCGGTAAAAACCAGACTGTAAAGGGACGGAAACTTTGCCTGGAGATAAATCCAGCAAGAACAAAGACCAAAATGTTCCGGTAAAAACCAGACTGTAAAGGGACGGAAACTTTGCCTGGAGATAAATCCAGCAAGAACAAAGACCAAAATGTTCCGGTAAAAACCAGACTGTAAAGGGACGGAAGCTTTGTCTGGAGATAAATCCAGCGAGGACTAAGACCAAAATGTTCCGGTAAAAACAAGACTGTAAACGGACGGAAACTTTGTTTAGAGATAAATCCGACGAGGACAAAGTCCAAAATGTTCCGGGAAAGCCAAACCTGTATACGGAGGAAGTTTTTTTTTTTTTCCCCCTTTTTTTCTTTTTTTTTTTTTTTTTGAGGGACGGGGGGGGGGGGGGGGGGGGGGGGGGGGGAGGAAATCCAGTAAAGACGAATAAGGGTCTGTAACGATGTGAGGTGTTTGTTAGGAGGGATGTCTAATGTAGACAAAGACCAAAATGTTCCAGGAAAGCCAAATCTGTATACGGAGGAAATGGTTTCGTGCGTGTGTGTGTGTGTGTGTGTGTGTGGGGGGGGGGGGAGGGGTTATGTGTGTGTGTGCGTGCGTGTGTGTACGTGTGTGTACTTGCGCGCGCGCGCGTGTGTGTGTGTGTGTGCACATTTTTTTTTTTTTTTGGGGGGGGGGGGGGTAGGGAGGTAGGAAATCCAGAAAAAAGGCAAAGTGTTCAAGGAATGCCAAATCTGTCTAGGGAGGAAATGTTTGTCGTGAGGAATGTCCGGTGAAGACAAAAGACCAAAATGTTCCAGGAAAAAAGAGGCCTGGATAAGGAGGAATTGATTGCTGGGAGGCAAATTTAATAAAGAAGACAAAGATAAAAAATGTTCTGAGGGGAAAAAAATGACGGAACAGGGAGAAAATGTTTGTTAGGTGGAAAGTCAACGGAAGACAATGATCAAAATGTTTCAGGAAAAACAAGTCTGTACAGAGAAGACATATTTGCTGGGAGGTAAATTGTATAAATGTGAGCGTGGATGGTAAAGCTCTTAGAGCTTGGTCTCTAGCCGAGAATAGGTGCTGTATACGTATACTTGTAGAGTAGTCGTCGTAGAAGTAGTAGTTTAAGTCGTAATAGTTGCAGAAGTAGTAATAGTAATAGCAGTAATGAATACGATGATGGTGATGATGATAAATACCAAGATGTTCGCAGTTAAACGGGTCTGTTTAGGGAGAACAAGTTTGTTAGGAGGAAAGTCTAATGCAGAAAAAACCGAAATGTTTTAGGAAAAACAGGAGATGTATGGAATGTTTATTAGGGAGATAAGTCTAATGAAGACACAGACCAAAATACTCCGGGAAAAAACATTGGTTCAAAAAGAGGGGAGGGGATAGTTTGGATGCAAGTTCAATGAAAAACAAATCAAAATATTCTTGGTAAAATAACCAGTATAGAGAAGGAATTTTTTCAATGAAGCCAAAGAACAAAATGTTAACGGAGGAGAAAACTGTTATAGAGGGAGGGAATGTTTGCTGGGAAACAAGTCTCATGAAGACAAAGCAATATATTCCAGGTAAAACTAGTCTGTATAAATGAAAAATCTTTTTGCAGAATAATCTAATGAAGACAAAGAACAAAATGTTCATGGGAAGAAAAAAATCGTTGTAGAGGGAGGGAATGTTTTTGGAGAAGTGAGTCTCATGAAGAAGTATCATTTGGTGTTCCAGGTAAAACAAACCTGCATAGAAAAGAAATCGTTTTCGAGATCGATTCACTGAAGGCAAAGAAAAAAATGTTTCTTGGGAGAAGAAAAAAATTATAAAGCACACTTTGGGAAGTAAGTCTCGTGACCCCCCCCCCCACCCCCCAGCCTCCCCCCTCCCCCCAAAGTGTTCCAGGTAAAACAAACCTGTATAGAGATGGATTGCTGGGAGCTAAATCCAATAAGGACAAAAACAACGTTGTTCCTGAAAAAACGTCTATAACAGATTTCTTTCTTTGGAGGTCAAAGTGACGTAGACAAACGTCAAGATATTCCGGAAAAAAATACAGGTCTGAAAGGTAGTCTTCTCTTGGATGATCTCACCAGAGGTTTGACTATGGGAACTGGTGAAAAGTTGACATTGTGTGTCCAGGGAAATGCTGCCCCGACTTCCCACAGGTGACCTGTTTGCTATCGACCGTGTGCTGCAGAAAGGGTCAGGGGTGAAAGTTCAGATTGCCCACTGGTATAAAGAGAAAAGCGACCACAGCTGGTCTGAGTGCCATGACACTGAGGCCAGTTTTCTTGAGGTGGGTCTCTATGTGTCTTAGAGATGGA
This sequence comes from Conus canariensis, assembly GCA_033310375.1. Lineage (NCBI taxonomy): Eukaryota > Metazoa > Mollusca > Gastropoda > Neogastropoda > Conidae > Conus > Conus canariensis. Next base: position 49,480,947 of record CM065741.1, on the reverse strand, counting down.
GGGTGTGTGTAAACGAATGTGTGCCTATTATTTATTTATTATTTATTCGTCTGTCTGTCCGTCCGTCTGTCTGTACACACACACACACACACACACACACACACACACACACACACACACACATACGCGCGCGTGCGCACACACACACACACAGTGACATATGTATGTATAATTTGTGTGTATGAATATACATGCATATGTGTGTGTGTGTATGTATACAATTATATAGATATATATATATATATATATATATATAGAGAGAGAGAGAGAGAGAGAGAGAGAGACAGAAATGCACAAACACACACACGCACACACACACACACACACACACACACACACACACATATATATATATATATATATATATATATATATATATATATATTATAGTGTTGGCGACTAGCCAACAAAGTGGCAGTGGACAATGGATATTTTTTCCAGTTTCCAGGTCAATTGGTAGTGTAAACTTTAAAGTTGTCACTAGTAGAAAGAAACTCGTGGAGAGCGTGGCAGCAGAGAGTCCTCAGAAGAGAAGCCCCCTTCAAGCAAGTGTTTCGGCCCTTATCTCCTGACACTCTAGGGGGGTTGGGCCACACCCGGTTCATGACTCCGGATGTCCCTCTGCTGCCCCTTTTTTTCCCATCTTGGGACGAGCCATGGCTGGGATTCGAACCCATGACCCTCTGGACATGCTCATTTTCCACTTAATGACTCGCGCTTTAACCACTGAGCCACAGGGACACCTGATATTTGTAGGGAAATTAAGCCTTATGAAGTTCACTTTTGTTCCTCCTTGACCAGATCCAGCTTGAACACCTCTCTGCCGCTTCTGCCATTGCTTTCAGGGCTCTGGTTTTTTCCTTCCCTGCAACTGAGAGCTGTTTCATGAGGCTGTATGCAGACGTTCCTACAAACCCCCTAGCTCCAATTTCTGCAGTGAGGACTTTGACCTGATAGCCTTCTCTCCTCAGGCTGTTTGCCAGATCAGCATACTTTTCAGTCTTGTAGATTTGAGCTGCCTCCATTCTGTTCTCATATGGCACCGTGAGCTCGATCATGATCAGCTGCTTGGTTGACTTAGAGTGGACTACTATGTCTGGTCTCATGCCACTCTTGCTGATGATCTCTGGGTGACTCTTCCATTCTGGGAGGTCTGCAGTGCACTCCCAGTCATCTGCCCCGTCCAGCAGACTCTGCCTGCATGTTTCGAGTGGCACTGTTGTTCTTGGCCATGATTTGCTGCCTCCTGCCGTGAAGAATGTTGCGGGTGCTTTTGGAGTCCTGATTTTCCCTTTTGTGGTGTTGGTACTAGCCCAGACTACTTGTACAATTTCTTTGAGCACTTGGTTGTGCCTCCATGTGTACCTTCCTTGAGCCAGGGCTACTTTACATGAGCTTAGGACATGCTCCACTAATTAACGGGCATGTGGGTTTCCCGAGAACAGGTCAAAATATTGTGTACCTGCCCCCCCCCCTCCCCCCTCCCAGGCAGGGTAGTAAAACTCTAACGACCTGCCCTGGTAGGAGTAAGAAACCCAAGAACTGAACACAAGTCGAGTACCTCTGTCCTTCAGACACTCATCTTTTTTAACGAGGAGTTTACATACCACCAGAACGGTGTGTTGCTGACTAAGCAACTATCAAATCTTAAATAAATGTTGGCGAACCGCCAAGAGAAACGTGGACAAACGAGTCACAGACAAAACACGACGCGTTTCGACCTCTTAGGTCTTCTTCAGGCAAGACACAAACAAATAGGACAATGAAAATGAACGAGTTTGTCACTTACCTTTGATCTCTTCAGCCCAAACTCGTTCATTTTCATTGTCCTATTAGCTTGTGTCTTGCCTGAAGAAGACCTAAGAGATCGAAACGCGTCGTGTTTTGTCTTGTGATTCGTTTGTCCACGTTTCTCTTGGTGGTTCGCTAACATTTGTTTAAGATTTGTTTAGATTTCCGCCTGCAGTCGTCTCACTTTGCAACTAGATCTAAGCAACTATCATCTTCACTCAAACATCTTGTCTTTCAAACCTTTTAAACCTTTCTTGGACATGCTCTTGCTGTCATTATTATCATTATACGTAGTTGCAGCAGCAGTAGCAGCAGTAGTGATAGCGGTAGAGGTCATGAAAGTCTCTTTTTAACCATAAATTATTATTGTTATCAAGAGTACTTGCGTAGCGCCTATCCTCGGGTAAAGACTAAGCTCAAAGCGCTCCACAGTTCGTGCTCTAGTTCCAGAAGAGGCTGTCTGAAGAACTGTCTGCTTGGGCCACAAACATTTCCTCTGTCATTCAGTCAAATACCGGTCACCCACGTTTTTTTCTCTCATTCTTTTCAAATTTTGTATGGCAGATACTTGCTATGTGTATATCATCCACACCCAAATTCAAACTGGCCTTTTATGCCGAAACGCGCGCGCGCGCGCGCGCGCGCGCGCGCGTGTGTGTGTGTGTGTGTGTGTGTGTGTGTGTGTGTGTGAGAGAGAGAGAGAGAGAGAGAGAGATGTGATGTGTCCAGTGGCACACTGAACCTCAGTTTACAGCCTAGTTTGACGGACTTTTCGGAAAAATGGAGTCAGAACCAATGTGAACTCCCGAGGGGAAAATCCCCCGGTATCAAAACAGCCTGGCACAAATCCACCCACAACATCACCGGATCACGAGTCGGGATGGCTCGATTGGTACAGCGCCCGAGCTACCCCGACCCCAATGCCTTGTGAGTCTGATTGCCCAGACTGGTGACGGCGTTGTCCTCCGAAGTGCAGTGCGCATGGAGAGAGCCTGGATTCGTGGACTTTACTGTCTGCCTGTTGAGGGGTTAAGGGCTTTCCCTCGAACATGCTGTTACTAACGATCTGACGCAAACTCACCACGGCCTTGGGCTGGGAGGGGAAACGGAGACTTGTATTCATCATCACAGCCAGGCTTGAACTTGAGATTTCCTGTTAAAGGCGATGGAAGAAGGCGGGATGAGTGTATGCTGCTGTGGAGTCTCTTTCTGCTTAGAGGCTAGAAGCTTACTCTACATTTCGTGGAAAGTGCATTCCACCATCAGCCAGTCCCTGGAACTCAGACAGCTGGAGGGTTGGCCGAGAGCCTTAGCAACGCATTCAGACACGCATCGATGAAGAGGATGAGACTGGACGTCCTGGTCCCGCTGCTCCCGCTTCAGTCCACGGGGCATTCTAGGTGGAAGCCGTTAGGGCTGGAAAATCCCTCAGACAAACGCCTCTGACAGGAATCAAACCTGTCTGCCAGCTGCACGCCCTGCTAACCACATCGCTTCACCGCGGTGGCTGGTCGGGTCCACTCAAAGTGTTGCCTTTGGACTGCAGACATGCCTACCGGCACGGTTTTTGAATATGTTTCGTTGGCGCATGTTATGACGATATGCAAAATTGTAGGAAAAGGTCATAAAACTGGTTCCAGAGGGAAAATAGCAAAAAATGCTGTGTTCATTATATACTGGTTCTTGTTTTCAATTTGCGAGCACCACCATATTTGGCTTTCATTTTCGACACAATCCAAGAAAATCAAGCTTGGGTTTCAAATTGTTGAGTCTCCAATAGTAATCAAGATGCGCCTGTTGTAACTACTGAAATGCAGACTTCATGATCACTCCACATATATTATGGTTAAATGATTTTAAAATATACCCCCCCCCCCCCAAAAAAAAAAAAAAAAAAAAAAAAAAAATCACCATGTGAAAACTGGTCGCTCAAAACAAGTCTGCTGCTCCCCGTGTGTTGATACTACAGCATCGTTTTATCTTAGATGTTTTTATGTGTTGATCTGATCACTGACCTCAATGAATGGTAATGTTCACATAATCGATTGCTGAAACGAACCTGCCATTAGGCTTGGGAAAAACAATCTCACGAACCGTACAAGTGCACATCCAGGCTTCAAAATCACAGAAGCACGTTCTTGGCCGCAGACGTGATATTGCACTGATGTATAATACAATCGTGGGCTGAACACTTTTCTTCTTTTAACGAAGTATACAGTTTTCGGATGTGTGTTTTTGTCTGCAGATTTGATATTGCACTGATGTATAATACAATCGTGAGCTGCACAGTTTTCTTCTTTTAACGAAGTATACAGTTTTCGGATGTGTGTTTTTGTCTGCAGATTTGATATTGCACTGTGGGCTGCACAGTTTTCTTCTTTTAACGAAGTATAAACATTGCATTGATGTATAATACAATTGTGGGGTGTACATTTTTTTCACGAGGTAATACACTTTTTGGAAGTGTGTTTTTGTCAGCAGATTTGATATTGCACTGATGTATAATACAAGGAAGTGTGTTTTTGTCCGCAGATTTGATATTACAATGATGTATGATGCAACTGTGGGGTGCACAATTTTCTTTTTCACGAAGTACACATATTTTAGGGGACCAGTAGACACTCACACCAAGGCTTTTGCCGGTGGGCACGTCCGGAACCGACTTACAGTCTATTGGTGAGGTGGGGTTTTGCAAAAAGCATGAATGGCATCGGAACGAAGCAGGGGACGTGGCGTGTGACCTTGGTGAGTGTGCAGGACGCCTTCCTGGACAACGAGGAAGAAGTGATCCTGAACGAGGGGTCCACCGTGGTGCTCAGCGCCATGCAGATGATCGATGACGAGACGGGCACTATGCGCCAAGTTTATCGCGCCGCCCATCGCACTGACCGCCCCATCGTCTATGGCCCAGACAGTCAGTACAGGCAATGTACCCGGCATGCTTGTGAGTGTTTTTTTTTTTTCAGAGAGAGAGAGAGGCTGACACCGACACAGACACAGACACTTTCTTGTTTGTCCATTCAGCACTTCTTCCATAGAGCGACCACAATCAACTTTCTGATTCGAATGTCGCTGTATAAGCCCCACTTGAGCCCCATGGAGAAGTGGGTGAACGATCGTATTCGCCTATACCAAAGGCTTACATTTCGTATGAGCACATGCTCACTCAAACACACGTCCCCACCGTTCTTTCTCTCCCACCCCCGTCCCCTTCACTCTTCCTCTCCCTTGCCTTTCGGAATGATCCGATGTGTGTGTGATGTTGGTGGGAGGAAGGGAAGGTAGGAGCGAAGGAGAGAGAGAGAGAGGGAGAGAGAGAGAGAGAGAGAGAGAGAGAGAGAGAGGCAGGCAGGCAGGCAGGCAGGCAGGCAGACAAACAGAGATAGAGAGAAGTGTGCGTATGTTTGTATGCAGTGTGTGTGTGTGTGTGTGTGTGTGTGTGTGTTGTGTGTGTGTGTGTGTGTGTGCGTCAGTGTGTGTGTCTGTATGTGTGTGTGTGCGTGCGCGCGCGCGCGCGCGGGTGTGTGTTCTCGTTGTCAACACCCACGACTTTGTCATGTAAAACTCACACACACACTACACACACACACACACACACACACACACACACACACACACACACACACACACCACCACCACCACCACCACCACCACCACCACCACGAGGAGCTTTACAGCTTTCAGACAGCGCGCTGAGGAGCAGGATGATCCCAGACTGACCATGTTCGTCGAGCCGGACGAGGGCACCCTGTCCTTCCTGAAGCGTGCATTGCACGTAGTGATCCACTTCTGCACTTCTGATGTGAGTGGACCTTTCAAGTCTCTTTTACCTCCCCTCTCTCTTTCTCTCTGTCTGTGTGTGTCTGCATCTATGTGTTTATGTGTCTGGGCATGTTTTTACACTTGTGCACATTTGAACACACGCTAGTGCTTTGTGGACATCTGTTTGCTTTAAGATGGGAAAGCTACCATGTTTTTACCCTCTCTGTCTCTGTCTGTTTGGCTGTCTGTCTATCTGTCTGTCTGTCTGTGTCTCTTTCTTTCTGTGAGTGTGTGTGCGCGCGCGCGCGCGCGCGTGTGTGTGCGTGTGCGTGTGCGTGTGCGTGCGTGTGTGTGTGCGTGTGCGTGTGCGTGTGTGTGTGGTATTGTCATACATTTCCATGGTGCAAGAAGAAAACGATATTCTTTTAATAAAAGCAAAATTATATGCGTTTAATGAGAAAATGATATTCGTTTGCAAGAAGAAAATGATACTCGTTTAGCTGTTGAAGCATATGAACTGGTTGAAAATAGTAATTGTCATTGGTGGCGTAGACACGATGCGGAGGTAGCCAACGTTGGCTAAAAGAAACTAATCACATCCACAGTGTGCCTGTTTAGGGGGCATGGGTGGGGATGGGGAGAGGCAGTGGGGGGGGGGGGGGTGGGATGGGGTGGCTGGCAAGACGGAAACGGACGCCGTTGTGTGTGACTGCATGTGTCGATCATGCTCAACTTTGTTGAAATCACCTAACACCGATATTGGGGACGGTATTACATTTGAAAGACTATTTCACTGTGTGTGTGTGTGTGTGTGTGTGTGTGTGTGTGTGCGCGCGCCTGTGTGTGTGTGTGTGTGTGTGTGTGTGTGGTGTTGTTGCAGGAGGTGAATAGGCATATTCGTTTCAAGTGTCTGGAAGCTGTGCTACGCATCATCTACCATGTTCCATCGGGATTCCTTTCTGAACTGCTCAGTGAGACTGTCAATGAGACGGTCATGACCACGTGAGCCATTTTTTCTCATACACTAACTTATCTGGCCCCTTCGCCTGTCCCTTCCCTTCCTCCCTCCAGGTGTACAGGCCATCACCGACAGGTGTACAGGCCATCACCGACAGGTGTACAGGCCATCACCGACAGGTCTTCAGGGGGGATCAGGTTAGCAGTATCCTTACTGCTTTTGCCGACTGGTTCTCCTCTTCCATAACTTCGCCACAGTGATCCCCCAGCTGTTTGGGGGTTGTTTCCTTTTCGTTCCTCATGTGTGTTGTAGGTCAGGTTCCAAAGGGTGCAGACCAACCAAGGTCCGTTTCTCCCTCTTAGGGTCTGCCTTGTAATTGTGTACCTTTCCACTCTTAGGGTCTGCCTCGTAATTGTGTACCTTTCCACTCTTAGGGTCTGCCTTGTAATTGTGTACCTTTCCACTCTTAGGGTCTGCCTCGTAATTGTGTACCTTTCCACTCTTAGGGTCTGCCTCGTAATTGTGTACCTTTCCACTCTTAGGGTCTGCCTCGTAATTGTGTACCTTTCCACTCTTAGGGTCTGCCTTGTAATTGTGTACCTTTCCACTCTTAGGGTCTGCCTCGTAATTGTGTACCTTTCCACTCTTAGGGTCTGCCTCGTAATTGTGTACCTTTCCACTCTTAGGGTCTGCCTTGTAATTGTGTACCTTTCCACTCTTAGGGTCTGCCTCGTAATTGTGTACCTTTCCACTCTTAGGGTCTGCCTCGTAATTGTGTACCTTTCCACTCTTAGGGTCTGCCTTGTAATTGTGTACCTTTCCACTCTTAGGGTCTGCCTCGTAATTGTGTACCTTTCCACTCTTAGGGTCTGCTTCGTAATTGTGTACCTTTCCACTCTTAGGGTCTGCCTGGTAATTGTGTACCTTTCCACTCTTAGGGTCTGCCTGGTAATTGTGTACCTTTCCACTCTTAGGGTCTGCCTCGTAATTGTGTACCTTTCCACTCTTAGGGTCTGCCTGGTAATTGTGTACCTTTCCACTCTTAGGGTCTGCCTTGTAATTGTGTACCTTTCCACTCTTAGGGTCTGCCTGGTAATTGTGTACCTTTCCACTCTTAGGGTCTGCCTCGTAATGTGTACCTTTCCACTCTTAGGGTCTGCCTTGTAATTGTGTACCTTTCCACTCTTAGGGTCTGCCTCGTAATTGTGTACCTTTCCACTCTTAGGGTCTGCCTGTAATTGTGTACCTTTCCACTCTTAGGTCTGCCTGGTAATTGTGTACCTTTCCACTCTTAGGGTCTGCCTTGTAATTGTGTACCTTTCCACTCTTAGGGTCTGCCTTGTAATTGTGTACCTTTCCACTCTTAGGGTCTGCCTCGTAATTGTGTACCTTTCCACTTTTAGCCACAAAATCTCGTTGCGGACTGTCTGACTCCCAGATGTGATAAAAAGAGAGGCGCTGGTGAGTGTACGCCTCTTCTGATGTATCGCTTTGGTCTTCCTCCATGTCTTACAATTGTGTAGCAAGACCGATTTGATGTTCGGATCGTAAATGTACAGTTCTGTGGCTGTGCTGGTTTCAAGAGTGGCCCAGATGGGTTTTTTCGCCATGACAGACTGCTTGTGCTTTGCTTATCTTTTCAGTCAGGTTCCGGGTCTGCACCCCCTCTTCTGTCGACCTCACTATCCGAGTATGCAAAGGAATTTGACCTCCTCGATTGACCCTCCACCAACTGCAGATGGAGTAGCTGTGCTTTTTATTGAGGTAGCTGTGCTGGTTGATTCTTATTGAGGTAGGCTTTCCTCTCATTGACCCTGAGCGCTTTCCCTGCCAAACTTTCTACCAGGGTGGTGTCTTACACTGCAGCTGGTTGTAGAGTGTGTGGGAGGAGTGTCTGGTCACCAGCAAACTCAAGAGCTTTGAACTTTGTCGAGAGCGTCCACTGTACCTTGTCGAGAGCGTCCACTGTATCTTATTGCTCCTGTTTGGTTGTTGTGGTCTCCATGATTCTGTCGATGATCAGGGGGAAGGAGCAAGAGCAACAGCAGCTCGGGCAAACATCAGTTTGGACATCAAAACTGTCTGATGGTTGTCCAGCATGCCCTGCACGCTATGTCTTGAGTGGTACACGGGGATGATGGGCCAAGCTTTGCGGTAAGTCTGTAGTGCCTCAGCAGCTGCTGACCATGCTGTTGAAATCCCTTTCATCTGTGAAGTGACAGACGTTTCCCAGCTGCGAACGTCTTTTTACCCCCTCGACATTAATCTCTGCAATTACGGCCTATTCATGGATTTTTTTTTTCAATTTCTTTATTAGCTAACCTTACGGTTATCTTCCTTGATCTGGAGTTGATCGGACAAACTGAAAGCCAGTTGTTGAAATTTGACCCATTTTTCCACTGAAAGACTGATTCATGCATGAGCGATTTGCTAAACGACCTCCCTTCACTATAGCTGAATGTTTTTTTTGCCAGCAAAACGCGAGCTACCAAACTCACTGAAGTTGAGACGCTAAGCCTACGACACAGTTTTCAAATTGAAGCCATCGATTTGGCTTTTCAAAGAGGCAGTTGCACCACATCTCACGTATGGTCCCATGGTGGCATGTATTGCAAGAAATCAACGAAAGAATTGAGAGAAGAAAAGAGCCGGTTGCCAGAACATGAAGACGAGACTGAAAGAGTGGATCGGCACAGAGCGCTCTGAAGGCTAGTCGTCTTGACCTAAATTGTCCCCAAAGCCTGTGTGATCATTTCAAATGAAGCTGACTGACTTCAAGGGAGGGTTATTGGATAACTCGTTAAGCACAGTTTCGTTTCATCACCAGCCTTCGTCAGCAGCTACTCAGATTTTGTACAGACGATTTCCAGCTTGCTGAACAAAACTCAAGAAAAACTACGCCCAGATGTAAATGTTCCACAGAATGCCATAACACAGATTAACCTGCTGTCATACGCGCTGTAAACAAGAAACGTGCATTGTCTGTGACACTGAAAACAGGTTACACGAAAGACCCATTTCGCATGTTTTCTTGCATGTACTGTTGTGGGAAAGGGGGCGGGGGCGGGGGTTAGTTGTCCCACTGCTGATTTTCAAAACACATCTCAAGACCAAAGGAAAAGTTTTGCAAAGGGGACTGCTGCCCATCTCGACAAAGAAGAGAGATGGATGGATGCAAACGAAGAGAAAGCGGGAATAGTCTCGACAGCAGACTATGCTGAAATCACGGCGAGTACAAGCGTGGAAACAGCAGCGTCAGTGTGACATTCATATGCAGACAATACATAACCAATGCCAACGAACAGTTCTGAAATTTGGTGTAAGAATTTTTCACTGGTTCCGGTGACAATCAGGACAGTGGTGAAGAGACTGCGAGGCTATTTCTTCTTTTTTTTTCATTATTTGTATGTATTGCGATTTCCTGTTTGCTGTTTGGCAATAGTCATTCCTCGGAATACACAGACTTCGTTTTGTCTTTTGTCTTTCTCATTGTCCGTCTTCACTGCTATTTTCTTGCGGCTAATCAATCAGTTGTGGCTTAAGGGTTGTTTTTCTTTATTTTGTTTATGAAATGGCAGGTGTAGCTGACATACATATTCCACCGGATAGCCCAGAAATCATGGTGATGTAGACAGGACTACATTTCGGTGATTATTTCACGATCGTGCATTACGCAACATCCAGTTCTGCCCAGGATCTGTCCCTGCAGAAACCTACCTGCTGGTCGTGGAGCTTGAAATCCACTGCACATTTCGTTTTCGTCAAATACGTATTTTTTAAGACTTTGTGCCAGATTTTCCGGGAGCATGATTTCTTTTTATTTGCTGAGGTTCCTGAAGTCCCCGTCTTTGGCAGCTTGATGAGTTTGCTCTTTGCACCCAGCCGGGATTAGATCTTCATTACAGATTTTGCTGCGACGCTGTGTAGTATGTCAACGGCTGTCCCTGCGTCAGCTTTGAAGGCTTCTGCTGGGTGTTGTCCGGCTTTACTGCTTCCCTGTTCCTGGCGAAATGGTGGCTTTCTCTCCGTCTGCATCTGGTTTTCACATCTGATTGGTAATGATGTCTCCACCGGTGACATGCTTCTGTGATATCTCCACTGGTGAATGTTTGAAGGCCATTTCAGGTAGCTCTGTTTTCTTGTTGCTTCGTCGTGAGTGGGTTTTCCCGTTTGTCCTTTATGACAGGCTGGCGTCACGGGAGTTGACTGCCAGTCTCATAGTCACTATGTATAGGTCTGTTAAGACTCCCTGCTTAACAGCTGTTCTCTGTATCTGGCTAAGCCATCGTCTTCCCTTTTAATGCTGTTTTGGTTTCTTTTTTAGCAGTCATATGTTCATCTTTGCCCGTTGCTTTTGGCTGATTGCGTCGTGCTCTTGTTTAGCAAGGCTTGTCTTTCTTTCCTTGCACTTTCTGCCTTGTGTCGCCCAAGATTGATTCTTTACGCTGTGTTCTATTTTCGCCCAGGACATTTATGTTACTACCATGCCGGATCATTTTTGTGTGTTACCTCAAGGTTTTGATATGCTGTCTCTACGCCCTAGCAATGTTTTTGATGTACCTGTATCTTACCTGAAAAATCCACTCAAACCTTTTATTGTAGGCTATGTCACTGTTTCTTAGCATTCGTTGGTTGTATTTTGTGTTTGTGTTAGTTCGTAAGGTTTTTTTTTTTTTAAAGGAGCCTCGTTGAAAAAGATTCGGTGCAAGTGTTTCTTCATCATCTGTGATACACTATACATCGCATTTGACCTGTTCAGCATCTTATGGGTGCCTAAATTATTCAGGTGGTTTGAAGTACAGAGCTCACGCTGTGAGAGTTGAGGGATAGATATAGGGCTTACACAATGAAACGGGCTTTTCGTTAGATAGCTTTTATGTGATGTTCTGGTTGTGGTTTGTGTAGTTACAGACAAGCTGTCCAG
>CM065741.1:49444512-49457012 GCA_033310375.1 Conus canariensis | reverse complement strand
CCCGCATTCCACCTCCTCTCCCCCCCTTACCCCATCCTTACCTCTACACCCCCGCCCGCGTTTACAAAATTTCTGCTTTCCCGGTTCCCTCTCATCCATCCCATCTCCCCCCCTTCCCCCCCCCCCCCCCCCTACACACACACACACACTCCTGTCGGCTTATACACAGTTTTCGCCCTTTTCCCTTTGCTGCAGTTTCATGCTTGCTTTAATATTTTAAGTTGACGATTGGCCTGCTCCGTCATTGATCGCCTGCGACTAGGAGAAGACAGGGAAGGTGTCAGCGGAGATCAGGTCAGACTTGCGATTCTTGGTCGGAAAGGAGGTGCAGGCGTACAGAGTGACCGGACCATCAGGGTTCCAATGTCTCGTGTTGGAGCACGCCGATGCTAAGGTCAGGAAACGGGCCTTCAGCGATAGGTTTTCAGTAAAGCGTTCGGACAGGCTCGTGATTTTCAGTGGTAAGATATTCCAGCGCAAGAGGGATTTGGAGGTCCTGCCGATCTGTCGCTTGCATAATGAGAAGTTATAGACAAGGTCATTCATGAAAAGGCCATAGCCAATGTCAAGTAGTTTTTTTTTTCGAATTATTGTTTCTTCTCATTTAATACCAGATCTACCTCCCCATGAAAACGTCCGTTATCTGGGTCATTTTTCTATTCATTTTGTTTAGATTTAACCCCTCCCCCCCCCCCTCCCTTCCAGTGAAGCATCCCTTCCAGAAAAAAAAAAGGTTTTTCTAGATCATTTCTCCCGCTGCATCTACTAGGTTATCCCGCCTCTTCCTCTCCCCTCCCTGTCCTTTAGAGACTAACGTTCTGGGTCCTTTTCATTTCGTCTATTCTGTCTACGTCCTAACAGATACCCCTTCGCCTGAAAGACTTGTTTTCTCTGAATTGTACCTCTCGGTCATGGCACCTCCTCGTCCCCGCCCCCCCCCCCCCCCCCACGCCCCATCCCCACCTTCGTCCCCCATTATAATTGATTAAAAGGGAGGGAGATGGGGGGGGGGGGGGGGGGAGGCGGAAGAGGAAGGAGAGGGTCCAGATTAACAGAGATGCTGTGTGGTGGTTGTGCAGCGGTCATGTTTGTGGATAAGCATGACGTGGAGCGGAAGACTGCAGTGTATCGTGGATGTGAGGAGCACGACGTGGGTCAGATGGTCAACGCCTGTGCCAGTCTCGGCGATCTGGGCGTAAGTTAGTTGTGTTGATGACGGTTTGTCTCAAAGCGCAGCAGCCCAATTTGGGGGAGGTTGGGTGGGGGGTTGTTAACGAGAATAGGTTGATTGTTGCTAACAACATTTATCTGGATAACCTGATATTTGGTTGACACAGACTTCGGCAAACCTGAGAATTTCAGTCTTTGTTTGTGTGTGTGTGTGTGTGTGTGTGTGTGTGTGTGTGTGTGTGTGTGTGTGTGTGTGTGTGTGCGCGCGTGCGTTCGTGTGAGAGAGAGAGAGTGTGTGTGTGCGTGTGTGTGTGCGTGCGTACATGCATGCATGCATGAGTTTTCATGGAGTTTAGTGTAAAAGTGTTTGTCACACGTCATGTAAGTCCCAACAATCTATAAGAATATGTTTCACTGTGAGTGGTACATGACATGGAATGCACCACGGAGCTTCATCATTGTAAAAAAACAGAATAAGAACGGGTGTAACAGGAGTGGCCTGTGTGCACAAGACTGTTTCTTCTGTACGGCCACCCCTGGAACATGGTAAAACTCCTTCAGGTGTGGGCGGACTTGGAAGATTTTGTTATCAGTTTGCAAGTTCCATTCCTCTTGCTGAAGGTCTTACCATGTGAAAGAACAGTACAGACAGCGTGCCTGATGACCTGGTCTGTCTGCTCCTTTCCCCCACAAGGGCGCTACAGGTCCACATTTACGATCATCATTTTTTTGCCCAGGAAGGCACACAGGTCTCTCCTTTTACACCCATTCTTATCTTTGGAAAGGTGAAGGGGTTCCGTGGTGCATTTGTTTTTTAATCCATGTCATGTACCACGCAAAGTGAAACATATTCTTTTAGAGTGTTGGGACTTGCATGATGTGCGACGTAAACACATTACAACAGACTCCAAGAAAACCTTGTTCAGAGATGTCCCACCTAATGTGATCATTGAAGATCTGAAAGAGATCAACATGTTCCATTTGATTCTGAGACTTTTATGGAAGACAGATTGTTAACGAAATTTACGGTGTTTTTAGATGTGTATTCTAATGTCTTGTACATTAGTGATTTGTTTGTTTGTTTTTGATATGGCCCTTTGCGGTAGGCTAGGATATAAGCAATATTTCTCTCTCTCTCTCTCTCTCTCTCTCTCTCTCTCTCTCATACAACTAACTGAGGAGACTGCCCTGATATGGCCCTTAGGGGTAAGCAACATTATCTCTCTCTCTCTCTCTCATCTTTATTCAAGATATTTCTCAAAATGATACATATTGGAAAGAAATAGGGAAGCAAATGGTAGGCACGAACATAAAACAACATATTGTTCATGATTGTAACTCCAGTTTACATTCTCAAGAAAACGGGTAAAACGTACCTGACGGCAGAGAGAAGAGAGAGAGAGAGAGAGAGAGAGAGAGAGAGAGTGAGAGGAGAGAGAGAGAGAAGAGAGAGAGAGAGAGAGAGAGAGAAGCCGATTGTATATGGAAAGTTGACATATTTTGTTTTTTAACCAGGTTCTGCAAAATTTCCACCGGGGTTGTGCTGGGCGATATCACAATAGTTCTTGAGGGCTACGATTATATCGATAATAACGGAATGTACAAAGTTAACGTACGTTCATAATTCAGTCTGGGTCTGCAAACATCGGCTTATATGAGTCATCTGGAAATGAAATATTTATATACAAAGTTTTTTTTTTTCCCGAGCAATGTACTCTTCAGTATTCTATCTATATTTCAGTTCCTTTAGGAGTGTCTGCAGTGTAGGATCATTTCTCTTCGTCCATAGCAGTCAGTGCGTGAATGGTGGTGTTGTACAGTGCTCCGTGAATGGTGGTGTTGTACAGTGCTTCGTGAATGGTGGTGTTATACAGTGCTCCGTGAATGGTGGTGTTGTACAGTGCTCCGTGAATGGTGGTGTTGTACAGTGCTCCGTGAATGGTGGTGTTGTACAGTGCTCCGTGAATGGTGGTGTTGTACAGTGCTCCGTGAATGGTGGTGTTGTACAGTGCTCCACGGTGCAGTCTTATGTAGCGTGGTACGTGTGAATGATCCAGAGAGCAGAGGGACTGGCCAGCCTGCAGGCCATATGTCGACTGCTGGAGACAGACAGCCTGACACCGTTTGAGGTGGTCAGCAGCGGCCTGGTGAAGGCCTTGCTGAAATTCCTCGCCTCACGCGCGGGCGTCGTGGACAGGGAGACACGGCTGAGACAGTTCTTCCATGTCTTTGCCCACTGTCCTGTGAGTTGGAAGCGTGATTGGGTTTGTGTGTGAACAGTTTACCTCCGTGTGGGTGGGTGGTTGGCTGGGTGTGGGTATGTGTGTCTAGAGCTAAAATAAAAAAGGTAGGTTTCAAAGTGAGATGACTGCAGGCGAAAATTGAAACACATTTTAAAAGGAATTTCAAGTAACTCGTCGGTAAACATGGGACAAACAAATTACAAGACAAAACACGACGCGTTTCGACCTCTTAGGTTTCTTCAGGCAAGATCAACAACATTCAGGACAAGGAAAACGAAGAACGAGGTGTCACTTGTCTTCTTTAATTCGGCGCAAGGTGGGCGTTGTGACATTCAGGGCGATGACAACGAAGAACAAGCAATCACTCTTCTCGATTTCGGCGCAAGGTGGGCCATCTTACGCTGAATTCGAGAATTCATCTTGAATTCGTCTTGAATGTTGTTTATCTTGCCTGAAGAAGACCTAAGAGGTCGAAACGTGTCGTGTTTTGTCGTGTAATTTGTTTGTCCATATTAACCGGCGGACTTACTTAAGATTCCTTCTAAAATGGAAAAGAAAGTAGTTTTGAAAGAGTTGAGAGTAGAGGGATTGGGAAGGGACAGTTGAGAGATAAGAGAGCATGTTGTTTTGAGGGGAGAGAAGAATAACTGTTGGCTGTGTGAATGCCAGACGGTGCTGCATGACTATTGTTACTGTGCCTTGGTTGTGGAACAGTACTGGGAAGTGTGTCTCACTGACTGGATAGAGCCAAAGCAGACCCGGGTGACGGTCGGCGCCTAATTCTGTTATTGACAAGATGAACATTTGTTAACAGTCGGTGCAAGAAGCTGTTTTTGACAGGACGTAGTTGGCTATCAGAGTGGACAGTTGTTCGTAAGTACTCACCTGACGGTCAGTCTAACATGCCATTTGTCAAGCCTTAGTCTACAGTCGGTGTAGAATGCATTACGTCATGAACGATTGATCTCAACTAACGTGGCTGATTTTTGTTGGCAGTTGGAGAGAGACGCAGCGCTCTCTGAAACTTCAAGGGATGATGCCGCTAAGCCGCTGATACACCTCGTCAAACAACTCTGCGAATGCCTTGTTTTTCTGCAGCGGGTATGGATCATGCAGCACTGTTGTGGGCTGGGCGCTAGTCCTTTTCTGTCATCGGTATCTCGGGAGGGTGGGGTGGGGAGGGGGGGGGATGTGTTAAGGACAGGGGTTTTTTTTTCAGATAGAAAGAACACATAAAAACAAAAGAAGAAAATGATGAAGACTGAAAAGCCATTATTTTCCAATTTCTTTAGAAAAGGGGGGGGGGGGGGGGGGTACTACTTAATCTCTTAACTACCATTCTGCTTTACATCCATTGTCACACTCCGCCCTAACTACTGATCCCGTCTGTTCCACACTGCTCCCAATGGGCTTTGAGCACGACGACGTGCATTATGAGGGTAGTGATGGATGTGAATGTGGTTGCCATTGGCCAAGCGCTTTAATTCATCTCTAAAGATAAAAAAAAAACAAAAAACCAGAAGGTGATTCCGTCAACACGTGTCACGCGTGTTTTGGGGCGATAGTAATAGATGCCTGCCCATTCAACGTGATTTATGGACTCGCTGTCAGCCCCAGTACACTTCATGAAGGGAGACTGGCGGCTCAGTCAGCTGTGTGTTCAGACCGTGCGGTTGCTCTTGCTGTGGAACGGGTTCAGACTTTGATGGTCCAGTAACGAGCATCCCTAGTGAAAGTACACCGACAAGCATTATTCTGTCATTTGAAGTGTGGTATGAACTGATTTGGAGCTGCGATAAACATGGGCAGAGATGTTTGTCAGCCGGCTATGGAAGCTTTGGAGGGGCAATGGATTAGCTCCCTTACAGTGAGTGTTTATTTGCGTCAAGTTTCTGCTCCCTTTCCGATTACGGTGGTCGTGTCCAAACTAAACGTTGACGCAACAGTTTGTTCAGGCATGAGGGAAAGTGAGTATCGGAGTTTATCAACAGCTTGATACTGAATGTGGGAGAATCAAATTGTTTTGTGTAGAATTTCTCGCTTTACAGAAAGCCATCAGAGGGGAGAGCAAATGCAAGCTTTTCTGTTTATTTTCAAACTTTGAGAAGAAGCCAACGTGGAATAAATTAACAGCTCATCTTCGTGTGCGTGTGCGTTGTGTGTGTGTGTGTGTGTGTGTGTGTGTGTGTGTGTGTGTGTGTGTGTGCGTGCGTGTGCGTGTGCGTGTGTGCGTGCGTGTGTGCGTGTGTATGTGTATGTGTGTATGTGTTGGTGTGCATGTCTCTGTGTGTGAGATACTATCATTTTTATTGTTGTGACAGTTTCAGATCAAAGTTCATGACATTGAGGTCAAAGGTTATAAGTCAGCAATTCCCTCACGTTTTTTTCGTCAAGCAGCAGCTAAATGTGAGTTCTGGTTGCTCTCTCTCTCTCTCTCTCTCTCTCTCTCTCTCTCTCTCTCTCTCTCTCCCCCCCCCCCCCCTTGTGTGTGTGTGTGTGTGTGTGTGTGTGTGTGTGTGTGCGCGCGCGCGTGCGCGCGCTTTATAATCACACCGATTTTCATATTTAACTTGTGTTGTTTTTTTTTTATCGACCTAAAGTTTGTTTGAGAGTGTTTTTCTACTTGCAAACAAGGGGTTAAACCGATGTCGACGTACCGAAAATGGACACATCGTTATCTCATGACTTCACACTTTTGTCACAATTTCAAAGCTGTGCAGTCTTACTCCGAAAGACCTTACCAAGGCTATCAAAGGGGGCTTCTCTTCTGAGGACTCTCTGCTGCCACGCTCTCCACGAGTTTCTTTCTACTATTAATGATTTAAAAGTTTGTTTACTTTATAACATCCATACAAGTTTTAATTGAGTGCCACTGTTGGTTCTGAATGTTTTAGATAGTACGTAACGGAAATAAAACAGCAACAATAAAAAACCAGAAGAAGTGTGAAAGGTATGTGTAGATACCGTAGCATGCGCTTTCCTTAGATTTGCCAGTTCAGTAAAATACCACTCTGAAGGACATAAGATTTCTGTGAGGATAAGGACGTCATTCCCTTCTCTTTCTTGTCTCCCCATTTTTTGTGCCCTAATTATCTAGAACGCTGTCAAAAACAAGTGGGAATAAGGTATCTTTCTGTTCCTTCCGATGTGTGAGTGGAGAGAGAAAGTTAGGGCTGATGGCGGTATGAGACCTTGTCGTGGTCGGAGCGCATGCGTGGCTTAGTGATCCCTTAGGTATTGTCGACAGAGGCATCAATATTTTGACGGAAAGATAAGCTGACTGGCCTAAGCACAACGTGGTAGTGTTTAATATCCCCGGAAGGGTCCGCCTTGTTAGGCTAGGGGTGCGTGTGTGTCTTAACAAACAGAGACCTGCTTCTTTTGTATATGTGATTCTACCTTCTGTCTTTCCAAACGGATCTTTTTTCTGTTTTCCTACTCCCCATCAAGTCTTCTGTTCCCCATTCTTCTGTTCTTTGTGGTCTTCAGACACACCGCGCAACTTTTAGTGGAGGAGAATGAGATTCTGGAGATCGACAGATTGCGAGAGAGAGAGAGAGAGAGAGAGAGAGAGAGAGAGAGAGAGAGAGAGAGAGAGCAGTCGCTCTGAACACGTGTGTGCGATGGATTTCTCTTAGAGGTACGCTGGCCCGTGTGTGTGTCAGTGGGCTGTCCCTGCGAGGGGCCGGGCCAAGATAGACGGTTCCCCGGCTGGCCAGGGAAACCTCCGTAGTGCTCAGCAGTCTGTATCAGGAAGCTCGGCATGATCAGAGGGGAAGGGTTGGTTGGCTTCCGTCTGTAGCCTGGAAGAGATCAAGACTGGTGTTTCTTTGCTCCTGGTCCTTTGGGTGTCCTGGTTGAGGTCGGTGGCTGACAGAACTGAGAACAGACCTTTGCTCTCAGTTTGTGTGCTATTCCGAAAGGTTTTTCAAGGTCTTAGCAGAGGACTTAACTCCATGAAAAGACCTCGAAACAGGTCCTTCCTTGTCAAGGGCCGATCAGCGCAGTTCCGGGCAGGCTAAGAAACTAGTTGAAGGATTCTGTTGGTTTATGTATGTATTGACTGACTGCCAACGTTTAAGGATTCTGTTGGTTTGTGTACGTGTTGACTGACTACCAACGCTAAGTGAATTTTCATTGTTTTATTCGTTAATGTCTCACCTGATGAAGACCTAAGAGGTCGAAACTAGTTGTGTTTCGTCTTGTGACTCGTTTGTCCACGTTCTCTGGGCGGTTCGCTAACATTTATTTAAGATTTGACTACCAACGTTTAAGGATTCTGTTGGTTTGTGTAGTGGTGACTGACTACCAACGCTTAAGGATTCTGTTGGTTTGTGTACTGGTGACTGACTGCCAACGTGGTTTTTATACTAATCGACTGATTGCTGGCGTGTAAAGGTTCTGTTGGATTTTAAACCGTATGACTATCTGCAAACCTTGAAGGATATTGTTTTTTCCCCCTTTTTTGTTGATTCATTGCCAGCTAGAATCATGTTGGTCGGAGTTCTTGTTGATATATGGACTGACAATCGCTGTGATTGTTTATTGTAAAGTGGTGTGGTTTGCTGTCATTATGGTTGTCGAAATGTTACATGTGTGTCTGTGTATTGTGACCATTTCAGTGCCAGTTTGTTCGACACCCCGAGTGTACCAGCTTGAGGCAGTGCTCGGGAGAGACAGTGCAACTGGACCCCATGGCGGACGTGCGGAGCATGGAGCAGTACCTGATACGGAAAGGCTACGTTTCCATCAGGGTCAACCAACAGTTGTAACCGTAGTGGCTATAGTACCATTAGCAGCAGTTTCAACAGCAACAGAAAATTGTAATAGTACCAGTCCTGTGCGAATCCTTGTCAGTCTTTCAAAATGGTGGCACTGCGGGGATTTACCCGTTCAAAAGTTTAAACTGTTCCCCTCACGTTGTTTGCAGTTCTGGAACTTCATTCAAACAGGGTTAGGTCCCCCCCTCCCCCCAACCCACCGCCTCGCCCGCTCCTCTTTAGACTCGGAACAAGCCGTGGTAAAGATTAAACAAGGGTACTGAAGATATCAAAGAGGCACTTTGTTACTTTCCGCATCGAGTTCATACTTCAAGTCTGCTAGAATGGTAAAACAATGCACTGCATGAAACTCCCCCCCCCCCCCCCCTCCCCCCAACCCTCTTGGTTTTTTAGAAGCTGCTTAGTCATATTTTTTTATCTGTGAGAATGAATGCTGTTATGGATTGCGGTAGAAAGGCCAAGCAGTGTCGGGCAGTTTGAAAGATTGTACTAGAAAGAGGAAATGTCTTTAGATTGTACCAGGAAGAGGAAATATCTTTAGATTGTACCAGAAAGAGGAAATATACTTCTGGTTATTTCATGTTCCAATTCAAATTCAGAGCAATTGAGTGAAACATGTTCGGAAGACCCTTAGACCCTTGTCTTTCAATGTGACAGGACATTTTGTACCATAAACGCTCCCCCCTCATCCTCCCCCCCCCCCCCTGTTTTTTTATTTGGTTCTCATGTCTCTCCTCCAGTGTTCTGTTTTGCGAACATGTGTTTATTTGTTCTTTTCACTGTATATAATGTGCTAAGTTTAATGTTATAGTTTGATATTAGCATATTCAGACTACAGACACTTAACCAGGAACTTATCGCATTTCACAGTTTTACTTTCTGAATGGTTCATTTTTACATGCTGTTTCTTTTTATCAAGGTAAGATTTTAATTTTTTTTTTTTCAGACTCATTTTAGGGAACATAGTGGATACCATCACAACAGTGTAGGTTTATTCACTTGAAGATGGTCGGTAGTTCAGTTCGCGAATTGTGATCTTTGTTGGTGTCAGTACGTTTAAGCATGTCTTCTTTTTCATGACAAGGTTTTGTAACTTGGGTTTTTTTTTCTTTGTGGATTTTCACGTCGTAACAAAGCAACCGTCCTCTGTGCGGTCATCTGGCCCTTTGAACAGTGAACGGTGATGAGGATCGCGGGAGGGACTTGATTTTGTTGGCTTTGTACAGGAGGCAGGGGACGAGAGCAGTGACGACGAGATAGAGTCGGATGTGGAAGAAATGACGGTCAGTCTGAGCGGGCAGTGTGGTGTGTGTTTCTGGGATGAATTGCGCATGGGCTTGTTTCTGTCTCTGTCGTTTTCTCCCTAGAGCTTTTTAAGATTTCTCAGTCCCCATCTATGTCACAATGTACAGTCCTGAAGGTAAACAGCAGAAGAAGCTCTAGCTTACTTTCTTTTTTAGTTGTCTCCCCCCCCCCCCCCCCCCCCCCCGTGTCTTTCTATCTCTCTGTCTCTCTCTCTCTGTCTGTCTGTCTCTCTTTCTCTGTCTGTCTCTCTTCCTCTTTATCTCTCTCTATCTCTCGCTCTCTGTCTCTCTCTCTCTCTGTCTCTTCTCTCTCTCTCTCTCTCTCTCTCTCTCTCTCTCTCTCTCTCTCTCTCTCTGTCCCTTCGTCCTGCTTTCCATTCTAGCCTTCCTCTCTCTTTGATTCTCATTCTCCTCTTTACTTTTGCACCTCTTTTCCATTACCCTTTCTTTGTATCCGTTTATCTCCCCACTCAACCCTCTCTATCTCTCTGTCTCTATCCCCCCCCCCCCTTCTCTCTCATATTGTTTTTTTTCCTCATTCTCGTTCTATCTGTCTCCCTCCCACTTTCTGACACGCTCTTTTCTTTTCTTCTTCTTCTGCTCTCTGTCTGCCTGTCTGTCTCTCTCCCATCTCTCTCTCCCATCTCTCTCTCTCTCTTTCTCTCTCTCCCTCCATCCTTCCCTCCCTCACTCCCTTTCCTTCAGCTTGCGTCCGGAATCTTCTTGTTTAGGGTGACAATAATCGCCCGTCTTAGAGATTCAGATGTTTGTTTATCGGTGTGTCTGCAGCGACATCAGTCTTGCAAGCGATAAAACATGTCCCTGCTGTCATTTTGTTTTACTTACACAGCGCTTTTGAGTAATGACACATCCGATGCCTTGGAGAAAATATCTTAAGAAACAAGACGCGTCCGAGTGTAATGCATATTGTGGTTGCTGCGTGCTAAACGAAATCTCCAGGTAGGTTTTGCGCACGTGCTTGTGCCAGAAATTTGCGGACAGATAGCCAAAGCTAAGTGCGTGAATGGCTCGGCTTTGTGACTGAAGATCAAGGAGGGGCCTGTGTTATGTTTGGTGCGGTCTGATGGAGTGGGGCCAGTGCGGGACAGGCAGTGCAGGCCTGTGTCATGTTTGGTGCGGTCTGATGGGTGGGCCAGTGCGGGACAGGCAGTGCAGCCTTGTTATGTTGGTGCGGTTGATGGAGTGGGCCAGTGCGGACAGGCAGTGCAGGCCTGTGTCATGTTTGGTGCGGTCTGATGGAGTGGGGCCAGTGCGGGACAGGCAGTGCAGGCCTGTGTCATGTTTGGTGCGGTCTGATGGAGTGGGGCCAGTGCGGGACAGGCAGTGCAGGCCTGTGTCATGTTTGGTGCGGTCTGATGGGGTGGGGCCAGTGCGGGACAGGCAGTGCAGGCCTGTGTTATGTTTGGTGCGGTCTGATGGAGTGGGGCCAGTGCGGGACAGGCAGTGCAGGCCGTGTTTTGTTTGGTGCGGTCTGATGGGTGGGGCCAGTGCGGGACAGGCAGTGCAGGCCTGTGTTATGTTTGGTGCGTCTGATGGGGGGGCAGTGCGGGACAGGCAGTGCAGGCCTGTGTTATGTTCGGTGGGTCTGATGGGTGGGGCCCGTGCGGGACAGGCAGTGCAGGCCTGTGTTAGTCGTGCGGCTGATGGGGTGGGCCAGTGCGGACAGGCATGCAGGCCTGTGTTATGTTTGGTGCGGTCTGATGGGGTGGGGCCATGCGGACAGGCAGTGCAGGCCTGTGTCATGTTTGGGCGGTCTGATGGAGTGGGGCCGTGCGGAACAGGCAGTGCTCTTGTCTAAAGGCCAGACGTGAGATGATCTTAAGGGAGGGGGGATAGCCAGGTCTACGACGTGTTGCCGAGCTTGCGATCAGAACCTCAAGCCGACCACTGGCGATGGTCATCGTGACAGGCAAAGAGGGATTTCGTCATGCTCCTCGTATCTCTTCTTCAGGTACACGCTGTCTTGGTGGCCCATTGAGAGTTTACCGTAGAGCTCAATCTTGGCAAGCAAAGTCCTGGAGATACGTTCTGCTCAGTGGAGCTGTCTCCGCCTGTAAGCTCGGCATCCTTCAGGTACACGCTGTCTTGGTGGCCCATTGAGAGTTTACCGTAGAGCTCAATCTTGGCAAGCAAAGTCCTGGAGATACGTTCTGCTCAGTGGAGCTGTCTCCGCCTGTAAGCCTCCATGCTGATGACTTCCTGCTGTTTAAGGATTTCGATGCTGGTGATGGAAGTCGCTCCAGGGTATATTGATGATGGCGCACAGGTGGCGCTGGTTGAAGCGCTTTGGGAGTGACAGATGATGACGCTTGGTAATTCGCAACGCAGATCTGTACAAAGTCAGTACAATAGCACTGTACGCACTTGCCTTTCTTCCAATACTTCTTGTTCCAGGTTGTCCCGTTCAGTCTGTGGAATGGACTGCTTGCCTTTGTCAGCTTTTCCTCTATCTCGTTGTCTATCTTGCCATCTGACGAAAAGGTGCATCTTAGATAGCTTACACTTGTGGACCGTTTTCAGCTCGGTCTTACTGGAGAGTTGTCACTTTCTTAAGGTGTGGGCTAACAGAGATCCTCTGTCTTCTTCAAGCTGGCTGCCTACGCAAAGATCCCGGCAATTTCCTTGAGGAATACACATGGTTGAGGAATACACTTCTTCGGCAGACTGATTTCTTGGCTGACCTCTTCGGGTGAGCAAATGTCCTTCAAGTGATTTTAGGAAGGGCTGCGAGAGGTGTCGCTGTGTCCGATTTGGCCATGTTTGCAATCGCACTGCAGGTTGACCATGCAGAGGAGTTTCAGGGTACGCCTGAGTCATTCCATGATGTGTCGTCAACCTGCTCACAGTGTCACGTGCTTTTGGTGACACAGACAAACATCACGAACACTGTTCTGTTCTATGCATTGACCTTGGAACTACCTCAGAACAGAAACCATGCTGGAGGTGGTCCTACTGGCACTGAAGGCACGGTGGCTGGCCGC
>CM065741.1:49422012-49439512 GCA_033310375.1 Conus canariensis | reverse complement strand
GCTCTTTCCAGACCAAAGTGTTGGAGGTTTTGACGACAAACCTGTATATGGCTGTGTAAGGGAGAGCCGGAATGAGTGGATGGAAATGGTCATTCCGGCAGGGTATGGACAATACGTGCTGCGGTTGTCATTAAAAACTTGTTCATCTTGAACTGTATCACTTCGCTCCATCTCACTTCTCCAGTTGGATGGACTCGCTAAGGTTTGGAGCGAGACAACCATTGGAGTATGGCGCCTCTATCAATTCTCGTCAGGGTAGTGCAAAAAGAAATCCGGTGGATGGGTGTATGAGATGGACAACGTCTTTGTTGCTGTGAAGTTAGAAGTTTTTTTCTTTGTTCTGGTGGAAATGGTGGGGTTTGACATGGTGGAGACGTTCTCACTGTACATAACAGCAGGTGTTAATGGTCAGACAAAGAACGCCACTCTGTTTAATTTTTCGTCCAAGTGAAAGTCGTTAGTTTTACTGGTTTCAGCTCTGAGCAATACAATTCTTGGTGCGTGTATTCAAACAATCCCTGAATCTAATGTCTTCATTTTTTTTTCACAGAACTTTGTGCTAAAACTTTGTTACCCTATGAAATTAAAAGCTGCCCAAAGCGAGTGTAGTAAAGTTCATGGAAAAGAAATGCTTGTTTCCGTCTCCCCTTTGGTTCCCTCTCGCGCAGTGCTTCCTCACTGATGTGCATGAATATCTCATTTCTCTGTCTCTGTCTCTGTCTGTCTGTCAGTATTTGTGTCTCTCTCCCTGTGTGTGT
Source organism: Conus canariensis (assembly GCA_033310375.1). Classification (NCBI taxonomy): domain Eukaryota; kingdom Metazoa; phylum Mollusca; class Gastropoda; order Neogastropoda; family Conidae; genus Conus; species Conus canariensis. The sequence continues at coordinate 49,438,754 of CM065741.1, read as the reverse complement.
GTGTGTGTGTGTGTGTGTGTGTGTGTGTGTGTGTGTGTGTGTGTGTGTGTGTGTGTACAGGGAGACCTTCCATGAAAGACCTGAAAAGATGAGATCAAGACATGTTTGGCAAGAACATTTGTTTTCTATATTAGACGTTTTGTTTTACGTAAAAGGAATTTCTAAATGTATTCATTGACAGGTTTCACTGTCCATGTTCTCATGCAGATTGCTCAAGGTTCATTTGTGTGTGACAGTGGGGTTGTTTGCGTGTAGTTGATATATGTGCAATTTAGCACGTTCAGAAAACGGTAAGCAGTTCACCAACAATGTTTTCTGTCTTCTGCCTTGCTTTTTTCGTTAGGTACCGTGAGGCCCCTCGGCGGGGCGCAGCGTCGTCAGTCTTCGGAGGCAAATGTAAAGGTATGTTATGTGTTGTGATTAAAAACAACAGTTAAGGCTGAACAAAGCAAACTAATGTTTGAACAAAAAATCTATAACATGAGCATGCTATGCATAACAAATGAAGGGTATTATAGAAAAATAAACTTAATCTATAACATGAGCATGCTATACATAGCAAATGAAACGGTATTATAGAAAAATAAACTTAATAAAGAAAAGGGACCCCAAAGCGTCTCCTCTGTCATTTGCTTACAGTTTCCAGTTATTTTAGCTGCCTTCGTGCGATTTATTTCGTGTACGTATGTGTGCATGTGTCAATATGTGTGCGTGCGTCTATGTCTGCCTCTTTCTTTCTTTCCGCAAGGTGTTTGACTTTATGTTGATTTGGTACTGGTTAACTTAGGACTTGGACATAGAGATGCAGGCAGCCACATGCATGCACGCACACACATCCAGGTACTACATACATACACGCTCTCTGACTACCAACTGGTTGTTTTACAGTTACCATTTTTGTTCACAAGTTTGTGTGGAACAAAACATCAAAACTGACGATACACTCTTTGAAATCTCTCCAGACTCGAAAGAAGTACATTCCCTTTGTCTACAACAGCCAGCGAAGAACGAACAGTTGTTTCGCGCATGTTACAATATGGTCTCACCTTTACTCGTTTGTATTCCTGAAAGGATGAAGAGCTCCCAAATATATGCTATGTGATGGATTCGACGTTAAGCATCACCCTATCGAGTGTTTGGACCTGCCCAGATTGCCTCTTTCTAATTTTTTCTAGGTTACATTTAAGCGTATTTTAAATCAATTCGGACAAAAACTCAGGAGGAATGGACGGTGCTAACGGCATGGCCGCATGTTTCGCATGGCGGTTTGCGGTCGGCTCGGCTTTAAGCACCAGTAATTCCATATGCTATTTGCCATAAGGACCTCAATAGCCGAGCGACCAGCACCGTTAATTCCATATGTTATTCGCCATAAGGACCTCAATAGCCGAGCGACCAGCACCAGTAATTCCATATGTTATTCGCCATAAGGACCTCAATAGCCGAGCGACCAGCACCAGTAATTCCATGTTATTCGCCATAAGGACCTCAATAGCCGAGCGACCAGCACCAGTAATTCCATATGTTATTCGCCATAAGGACCTCAATAGCCGAGCGACCAGCACCAGTAATTCCATATGTTATTCGCCATAAGGACCTCAATAGCCGAGCGACCAGCACCAGTAATTCCATATGTTATTCGCCAGAAGGACCTCAATAGCCGAGCGACCAGCACCAGTAATTCCATATGTTATTCGCCATAAGGACCTCAATAGCCGAGCGACCAGCACCAGTAATTCCATATGTTATTCGCCATAAGGACCTCAATAGCCGAGCGACCAGTTTCTTTGTTCGCTCTCTTCCTTCACATTTTGTGACCTGTCTTCAGGAAGTGGGGTTTGTTTGTCTCAGGATGCGACCTTTTTCCATACGAGACTGGCAAGATCCACAATGCCTTGCATGGCCAGCGGAGCTATCATTATGTAAATGTTAACTGTAAGCACCAGCCGCCGTGGCGAAGTGGTTAGCGTCGCGGACTCCCGGCTGGGAGGTCGTGGGTTCGAATCCCATCAGAAGTCATGTGGGTTTTCCTGCCCCGACCGGCTCCTACCCAGAGTTCAGTTGCTGCGGACTCAGTTGGGAAGACTGGGACCACACAGTCGAGTTTCATCCACTTAATGGATGCGTTTCTGAGAGTGTTGCTCAGATTTCCTGACCAACACTGCAGGTGCCTGTATCTCTCGGGCCTGGTTGACGCCGGGATATATTATGAAAGGAAGCGTAGAGTACAGCCCTGTCATGTAGTCTCAGACCGAAATGGAAATCCGTAGCATCATCTTAATCATCCTCATTGTCATCGATCAGCATTAAAAAAAGTCTCAAATTCTGTGGCCCTTCATGCCCTGCTTTCATGGTGACCTCAATTTCGATGTCCTCTCCACGTCTGTGGCCTTGGTTTGGTTCCGTCGTGGTCACCGGTATCGGCGAGTCCATGGGGGCTGTCGTTGGACGGACGTGGTGGCGCCCTCCGGAGGGAGAGCTCACTCACGCAGGCTCCGCGACTAAGCAATTATTGTTGTCAGTAGGGGGCTTAGTAGGGGGTGTCCTGCGTATGTTAGATCGGAACAGGCGCCACTGAACACCACCGAAGTCACTCGGCAGCAGTGCAGTGTCTCCTCCGGTGGGTTGCCTCTTGACGACTTGACATTGACTGCTCCCTGTGGATTGCCGGTGCCGGGGCTGCGGCGGGGCCGACCGGGTTGTGGCTGTGGACACCCCGTCCAATGAGTGGCGTGGGTGCACTGCCTCTGAGGTGGCGCAGAGGTTGGGACAGCAAAAAAAAAAATGTTAACTGTAAGCGCTGACCTCTGCACTGGTTTTCCCCTGTCGCCAGAACACAGTACTTGCCGGGTGTCGGTCAGCCCTATAGACGATTACGCTATGAAGGATTATGAGCTGGCATACTCCGTCTTCACTGAGGATGTCCCTATCAGCCAGGACGGCATCGACACCATCGCTCTTCTCCGCCTGTTGAACGACCTCAACCGCCTGTGGTGGGACCTCTATCCGGTGAGTAAGCAGCGGGAAAGCAAGGAAGAGTTGGTCTGAATTCTGGCGAATAATCCTTCAGAGGATCTGCTTTAAAGAGTTCAGTGTTCTGTTTGTTTTTTTTTTCGTTTGATGAAAAACGAGGATAATAGAATCAGGATCTGGTTTTGCACAGAAAGAATTTCCTAACCCTAAATTTCAAGGCATTGTATTCATACGTAGATTTTTTTTCTTAAAACTTGAAGGATGTGCCGTTGATTCTACATCACTTTATGCTGATATACTTATAACAATAATAGGGAATGCTGTTCACAGCAATCATACTGATGACAATAGTAGGAAATGCTGTCCACAGCAATTGATTCATATGCACGTATGCTTTTAGAAATGAAATTCAATTGTATACGTGACATGTAACTGACACATGAACTTTATGCCAGTCTTATAAGCAGCACGCGATGTAGATTCCTAAGTGCACACAGTTCGAATGAATGCACAGCAAAATGTACATACACACATGTGCACATACACACATGCACATATGCATGTGCACACTTGCGTACATACCTATGCATGCGCACACTGTCAGATGGGCCCCGCAGTTATCTGTTTTTACAGTTATGGAACTGGCATCCTTCTGAGGAGACCAGCACCAACTGCTTGACAGTGGCTTTAAGACGGGGTGGTGGGGGGGGGGGGGGGGGAGACACAGAGCAATGGAGTCTGTGAGGACTGCTCACTGCTGCAGCAAAGATATTCATGAACATAGAGATAAGGGAAATTAATGTGAACAACTTATGTGTAAAGCTGAAATTGGGGGGGGGGGGGGGGGGGGGGCGGTAATGAGTAGGTGTGGGGATGAGGAAGTGTATAGGGAGAGGGGTGAGGAGGGAAAGAGGAGACTGAGAACATGTTGATCATTTTGTTTGTCCGATACTCGCATGTCGCTTAACGTGATGTCCGATGTCTGTATTTCAGGCTAGTTTGTTCTTTAAATCATGTACTGTTAACCGTTTTTAATGAGTGAAGTGTTGTGCTACAGTTGAGTACACTTGACCCAAAAAAGGGACTTTTTTTCTGACCAAGACACACATGTCTAATTTTTGCTCTGACCTACTGCTTTTACACCCATTCGTATCAAATAAAATGTTTAGAAGCTTTGTGCTGCAGTCCATGTGATACGATTTCTATAAAACATGTTCTTACAGAATGTTGGGATTTTCATATCAGGCGTAAGCAATATACAGCGGACTCCATGAAAACCCTAAGAGATGTTTGTGACTTTTTTAGTCTTAAAAAAGTACACTTTTGAACAAGGATTTTACGGAAGAAATATTTTTTGAACATTTGAGTATGTTGTAGAAAATCTGTTCTAAAAAAGATGTACATTTTAAAGAAATTGTGTAGCGTATTGACTTAATTGAGATGACACCCCTGGTGAGCTCTTCGCGGTCGTCAGGGCTGTAGCAACATGATGTCATTCTCTTTGATTCCCATGCTCTCCCTGGTTCCCTCTAAGGGATAGCAGGTTCTTCCATGCGATTCCCGGCTCCATCCCTCACGTGGTGGGTTATTCCCCGTCTTTCCTAGGGGGGCCTCCCAGGAGAGAGTCGGTTATTTGTCTTCGGAGCATGGTTGAATCTCCATCAAGCCCATCTGGCTACAGACTCCTCTCATGACCCACCGTGAGAAGACCCTTCCAGACCCCCATGAGGTCCAGAACGCAGCCGCACAGCCGCCTAGGAGTCTGCTGGCACTGCTGGCTGTGTCCGGTGTACCATTTGACCTTGCAGAGATGTAGCTCTGTGGAGTGCCATGACTTGTGCGTGTGATCGTAACAGTACGGCGTAGCTCAACGGCAGACCTGTACAGTTCAGCAGTTACTTTGCTGAAAACAAGGAAGTTGATTACAGCGTTCCACTACAAGATGATAAATACTGGTACACACACTAAACAGGGGAAACTGGTATGCATAAGAGAGAGAGGAGAGAGAGAGAGAGAGAGAGAGAGAGAGAGAGAGAGAGAGAGAGAGAGAGAGAGAGAGAGAACAATAACGCCAGGCAGTGCCTGTATTTTAAGTGGTCTTTGTTAAAGGTTCATGTTGCTGAAAGCTTGTTGTAGAAACGCTGGCCCCGATCTCAGACAGTCGTTTTGTGCATTTTTGCATATTCGTCGTTATTGTTTAGCTGGCTTGGATATGGCGGAGGAGTGGTTTGTGCGTTTTGGTGTCTGCTGTTATTCTCACACTGGCTTCGATCTGGAGGAGTATTGTTTTGTGCTTTTCCATGTCTGTTGTTATTCTTATGCCGGTCATGGGGAGTCTTGCTTTTTCCATTTGTGTGTCGTCTGTTCTTCTCATGTAGGCTTTGTTCTTAGAAGTATTGTTTTGTGCGTTTTCTGTCTGTTGTTCTTCTCATGTTGGCTTTGTTCTTAGAAGTATTGTTTTGTGCGTTTTCTCTGTCTGTTGTTCTCATGTAGGTTTTGTTCTTAGAAGTATTGTTTTGTGCGTTTTCTGTGTCTGTTGTTCTTCTCATGTTGGCTTTGTTCTTAGAAGTATTGTTTTGTGCGTTTTCTGTCTGTTGTTCTTCTCATGTAGGCTTTGTTCTTAGAAGTATTGTTTTGTGCATTTTCTGTGTCTGTTGTTTTCTCATGTAGGCTTTGTTCTTAGAAGTATTGTTTTTGTGCGTTTTCTGTCTGTTGTTCTTCTCATGTTGGCTTTGTTCTTAGAAGTATTGTTTTGTGCGTTTTCTGTGTCTGTTGTTCTCATGTAGGCTTTGTTCTTAGAAGTATTGTTTTTGTGCGTTTTCTGTCTGTTGTTCTTCTCATGTTGGCTTTGTTCTTAGAAGTATTGTTTTGTGCGTTTTCTGTGTCTGTTGTTCTCATGTAGGCTTTGTTCTTAGAATTATTGTTTTGTGCGTTTTCTCTGTCTGTTGTTATTCTCATGCTGGTTCTGGGGTGTGTTTTTTTTTCTTTTCGATAATTGTTGTTATTTCTCATGCTAGCTTTGATCTTGGAAAGCATTGTTTTGAGCATTTTTATGTCTGTTGTCGTTATTCTTTTGCTGGCTTTGATCTGGAAAGTCTTGTGCATTTGTTATGTCTGTTATATGTGACGACTGACAAAGGCATAGGTGTTGAAAATTCACCGGTCTGTTCTGTTCTGCGTATGAAGTGGGCATTGCTTTACACTCTCTTGTCCCTGTATGTCCGTCGTGTATTCTGGCTCAGGTGTACTTGGTATGTTTGTGCCCAGCTCGGCACAAAATCCTATTCAAAGAAAATGAAAATGGACAGTTTCACATTTTGGTAATGCAGGAAATCTTGGGGAAAGTCAACAGAGGTGTTTTTCTTTGTGTTTCCAGGTGAAATTCATCCCCCAGGCCATTGTTCCTCAAGAGGATTTTATCACCTCTTTGGACGAGAAGGTGGCACGGCAGTTATTGCAACCGTTGGTTTTCATCACCGGCACTCTGCCGTCATGGGTCGTTCAGATTGTGCATGCTGCGTAAGTGCATGTTTGACATTATTCTTGAATTTATGATTTTTTTTTTGCTTGTCTTTGGAGTGTTGCCTTCCATAGCACGTCACATCATTTTCACATGTTACAAGGAACGGTGCAGAAGACAGGCTCTCTCTCTCTCTCTCTCTCTCTCTCTCTCTCTCTCTCTCTCTCTCTCTCTCTCTCTCTCTCTCTCTCTCTCTGTCTGTCTGTCACATAGTGACCAGGGACAGTGCAGGCAGAGGCACTGATCCGGTTCTCGTTGCTATGGGTATGCATTTATTCATCAGGTGGTGGAGGGTGCAATACCGTGTTTAGTAACAAAAATACTATTTCATTTACAGATCCCTTCTTTGCGGCGTACTCCGTACTCAGTGCATTAATTGCAATACACATCTTCGTGATTGATCGACGAAATGGTGAAAATACACGCTAAATACTCTATGTGGGACGTATTGCTGTTAGCCTTGGGGCCCAACACACGTCAGACAGGTTTCTGTTTCCCGTCTGATCTGAACGCCCTTTGTGACATTACCCTCTCGCCGCTTATTCTAGCATCCTCATCCGCTGCCACATGCAGCAACTCCCAGCACCACAGTCCACAGGAAACTTGACAGCATCTGGTTCCATCCCCCAGAGCGGCACTGCTGCCGAGTCACTCGGGTGGTGTTCAGTGATATCTGTGCTAACCCTACGTTCACAGGAAGCCCACCTACCGGGCCTGTGCTGAAAACTTCTTAGTTGCAGAGTGAACGTTAGAGAGCGTGCCCTGCGTTGAGGGTACCGCCGCATCCTCCTGCAAGGGTTTCCATAGACTGGCTGACGGTCACGGGCGTGAAGATGGAGAGGACATTGAACTCGAGGTCGTAGATCAGCAGCGCGTGAAGGTCCCCACGTTCTGATGATTTGTTATGATCATGGAGAATGGTGGAAGTGGTTCCATAGAGTTCTATACTTACCGGAAACTGCACTTCAGAAATGAGAAATGAACTCGTGTTTTCTTATATGATATTGATTAATTAATCCCTCTCACAGTCAGTCAGTGATTCAGTCAAATATTTGTGGTCTTCATTCATGAAACAAAGAAATGTGTCATGCAGTCGAGGACACGAACGCGTTAAGAACTGAAATATTTGCTTCAGCATTAAACAGATCCAAGAGATCCAGGCTCTTGGAGCAACACACTCAGAATTAACCCATTCACTGGTGGATGCTTGACTATATGGTTCCACTCTCCCCCTCTGGAGCCTACAGCACACTCAAATGTTAATCACAACTGAAAAGCCAAAGCAATTCCACAGACAGATGCCTTAGATGGAAGTCGAACTGAAGACCGCCTTGCACGCAGACACTTCACAGCCGTGGTTGGGGTGTGTTGATTTCATCCATATGTTTGGGATTGTTGCAGACCTTTCCTGTTCAGTTTTGCAACACGTCAGCTGATTGTCTACGTTATGACGATGGACTCACTGCGAGCCAGGAGCCACTTGAGGCGGATATTGCTGGACCAGTCTTACACAAAAGTACCGGATAAAGCAACGGTGTGTGTGTGTTGTGTGTGTGTACGTGTGTGCGTGCTGTGGTGGCCGCGCGGGCGCGCTGCGTGTGTGTGTGTGTGTGTGTGTGTGTGGTCTTTTGTCGGTCATATTTAAACAGGGGAACTGTAAGTGCATAGTGTCTTCGTTTTGCTGTTTCGCTGCTGCAGTGTAATATCTTTCATGTCGTAGAGCTTCATGAGAGGGGAGAGAAACGAGAGAAAAAAACCGGAGAAGACCTAATTACCAACTTGTGGTAATCGTAGTGCTACGGAATGGCAAGCAAACGCCGTGTGATTATGTTCCTCCCGTCCTTTGACCTTTTACTTTGGGTGATAGTAGCCCACCTTTACAATCACCCTCCTCTGGTGGCGTCTTCTCCAGAGCTTATATGTGTCCATTCTCTTTGTTTGTTTGTTTGGTTTTTCGTTCCAGTCTAGAAAACTGTCGCTGTGTGGTCAGCTGGATTCTATTAGAACTAAACCGTCTGCATTGCATGATTAAACAAGTCCCCACTGTTCAGAATTCGTGAGACCTTTTTTTGCGGTCTCCTCTATACAGGATGAAGTAGGAGACTTCCCCTGCGTTAACGTGTTTGGGCTGAGCATTGAAATTGTCACCCGAAAGACTCGGAGGGAGTTGGGCTCTGTGCAGGTGTCAGCTTAATAGAGAACATCATGTTATACCTGGCTGTCTCAGGTCGGGGGAGGGAGGGGTGGGGGCGGAGGTCAGTGGATCAACATAATGTTTTGTTTCCTAGGTTAACCAGGCCTCTTCATATGTTCAGTAATCTTTTTTTATTTGAATGTTTTAAGGTGTACCCACGAGCTGACATTGTAATCCTGACATGAAGTATCTGTGCATTGTGGTCTGTCAGTCCAACATTTTTATTGGTCTGCCCGTCTGCCTGCCTGCCTGCCTCTCTCTCTCTCTCTTTTCTCTCTCTCTCTCTCTCTCTCTCTCTGTGTTGGAGCCGAATCTGTCAGAGTTTAAGGGGAACAAATCACGGGCGTATAGCTCGGCAATTACCGAACATTTTTATGGCCACGTAACAAGAACAAGTAACCTTCCTAACACAGTCTTCGTGATGAACTATTAGAAGAGGGAGACTGGGGGACATGAGGGAGAGAAAGAAAACCTATGAACTGTGAACATCAGGAAATGGACAAAGAAAAATATCCCCAGACGTCAGCCTTGACCCACATCCGGCCGAAGAGGACAGACTGGTGAACTGCTCTCCCTTGTGGTGCCCCAGTGACTCCCTGCGGAGACACGAGAGAAGAACGAGACAGGACTAAACATTCCCTGCGGAGATACAAGACAGGAACAAGACAGGACTAAACATGCCCGAACAACTTTTAGTTGTCCTGGGGACGAGCGGTGAAATCTCCTCGTCCACCAACATTTCTGTTGGAAATAAGAAGAGAGAGAGAGCTGATGAATGTGACGACCAACGTTATACCGTGTCGACTGATAGAAAACATGCTTCGCGTGATGAAGATAGGAGACATGTCATTTCCACGCTGACCGGCCGCGATGCGTCATGTTTGCTGGCACGTTTCATTTACATAACACGCCTTACTGCCAACATACAGAATTCTGCCGGCATTCTGTTCTGAAACAATCCAGGAAAGCGGGGAAGTTGGTGGGGTTAATGAAAATGACGAACAGGGGAGGAAGGAAGGGGGATCACTCTGCTGTGAAGCAGACTGCACAGTTGCCTTTTCACTGTCAGTCCAACTTTGTTTGCCCAACGAAGAGAGCATTTCCACTTGTCCCCCGGAACGTTTCGTTGCTCCAGAAGATTCGAGGGATGGGTAGTTAGTCCTGAATTATCTGGATGGAGCGACTGTATTGGTTGCATGGGGGGTTGCAGATCACGGTGAGTCGAAGTGAGTTGGTGAACATGGCAACAAAGGGACTGGACGACTTGCTGGCTAGGCACAAATCGAAAACCACGCTGGAGGTCAATTTTGAAGATGAGGTGAGAAGTGTGTGTGTGTGTGTGTGTGTGTGTGTGTGTGTGTGTGTGTGTGTGTGTGTGTGTGCGTGCGCATGTGTGTGTGTGTGCGTGTTTTACTATAACGTTGTTCACTTAAAGTGATATTAGATTAAAAGAAAAAAAGCATGCGTGTAGGAATAGAGGTTCGGTGGAGGATGGGGGCGGGGGTCAAGTTGGGAGGGGTGGGGAGGAAGGAGGTATTCGTTTACGTGTAACTGATATACCTGTTTATCTACGTGTAACTGATGTACCTGTTTATCTACGTGTAACTGATATACCTGTTTATCTACGTGTAACTGATATACCTGTTTATCTTGGAGACTTTTCTGTGTGTTGATTGAGGAAACTGAAGTGTAACTGATATACCTGTTTATCTTGGAGACTTTTCTGTGTGTTGATTTGAGGAAACTGAAGTGTAACTGATATACCTGTTTATCTTGGAGACTTTTCTGTGTGTTGATTTGAGGAAACTGAAGTGTAACTGATATACCTGTTTATCTTGGAGACTTTTCTGTGTGTTGATTTGAGGAAACTGAAGTGTAACTGATATACCTGTTTATCTTGGAGACTTTTCTGTGTGTTGATTTGAGGAAACTGAAGTGTAACTGATATACCTGTTTATCTTGGAGACTTTTCTTTGTGTTGATTTGAGGAAACTGAAGCGTAAGAAATATAACAAATGTAAAAGACAAGGAGGGATTTTCAGTATAGATGCGAAGGGAAAACTGAATGTGTATTGGGTGGTCTTGAACATTTTCCACCAATATAATCTAAAAGAAAAACCAGCATCGTAAAAGTGAGATGCATCAGAGGGAGATGCCAGCTAGATTCGAATGTAAGAATTCAGAGAGAATGGAATTAATAAACAATCATTTAAGATATTTCCAGTTCTTAATGATATATTGGTTGAAAATTGATTAATGTTTTATGGACCAGCTGCCTTAATACTGATTAGTTAACAAGTAAGTTGTTTATGGTAAGCTGTTCCTAGTGTTAGCCAGCTAAGCTGTTGGCCACACATTTAAAGGAAATCGGTACATTCACCTTACACTATGTCTAAATGCGGGGCGGATAAATGGCATATAAAGGATGCACGGATTGGTAACATTCCTCACTTTTACACAGTACGGGTGATAATGACTATTCGAAGCTTTATGCAACCCATTAACCCGATCTCGGGACGCTTTCTCTAAATGTCCGTAACATTCATGTAGACGTAACTGGATATCGAGTTGGACTGAACTTTCTGTTTGCTGCTTTCTGCCTGCTGCTCTTGTAACACCTTGGTATATTCATTCATTGGGAATCACTCCATGGTACATTCATTCATTGGGAATCACTCCATGGTATATTCATTCATTGGGAATCACTCCATGGTATATTCATTCATTGGGAATCACTCCATGGTATATTCATTCACTGGGAATCACTCCATGGTATATTCATTCACTGGGAATCACTCCATGGTATATTCATTCATTGGGAATCACTCCATGATATATTCATTCATTGGGAATCACTCCATGGTATATTCATTCATTGGGAATCACTCCATGGTATATTCATTCATTGGGAATCACTCCATGGTATATTCATTCATTGGGAATCACTCCATGGTATATTCATTCACTGGGAATCACTCCATGGTATATTCATTCATTGGGAATCACTCCATGGTATATTCATTCATTGGGAATCACTCCATGGTATATTCATTCACTGGGAATCACTCCATGGTATATTCATTCATTGGGAATCACTCCATGGTATATTCATTCATTGGGAATCACTCCATGGTATATTCATTCATTGGGAATCACTCCATGGTATATTCATTCATTGGGAATCACTCCATGGTATATATTCATATCATTGGGAATCACTCCATGGTATATTCATTCATTGGAATCACTCCATGGTATATTCATTCATTGGGAATCACTCCATGGTATATTCATTCATTGGGAATCACTCCATGGTATATTCATTCATTGGGAATCACTCCATGGTATATTCATTCATGGGAATCACTCCATGGTATATTCATTCATTGGGAATCACTCCATGGTATATTCATTCATTGGGAATCACTCCATGGTATATTCATTCATTGGGAATCACTCCATGGTATATTCATTCATTGGGAATCACTCCATGGTATATTCATTCATTGGGAATCACTCCATGGTATATTCATTCATGGGAATCACTCCATGGTATATTCATTCATGGGAATCACTCCATGGTATATTCATTCATGGGAATCACTCCATGGTATATTCATTCAATTTGGAATCACTCCATGGTATATTCATTCATTGGGAATCACTCCATGGTATATTCATTCATTGGGAATCACTCCATGGTATATTCATTCATTGGGAATCACTCCATGGTATATTCATTCATTGGGATCACTCCATGTATATTCATTCATGGAATCACTCCATGGTATATTCATTCATTGGGAATCACTCCATGGTATATATTCATTCACTTGGGAATCACTCCATGGTATATTCATTCATTGGGAATCACTCCATGGTATATTCATTCATTGGGAATCACTCCATGGTATATTCATTCATTGGGAATCACTCCACATGGTATATTCATTCATTGGGAATCACTCCATGGTATATTCATTCCATGGGAATCACTCCATGGTATATTCATTCATTGGGAATCACTCCATGGTATATTCATTCATTGGGAATCACTCCATGGTATATTCATTCATGAATCACTCATGGTATATTCATTCATGGAATCACTCCATGGTATATTCATTCACTGGGAATCACTCCATGGTATATTCATTCATTGGGAATCACTCCATGGTATATTCATTCATTGGGAATCAACTCCATGGTATATTTCATGTCACTCTGGTAATCACTCCATGGAATATCATGTAATTCATCATGGGAATCACTCCATGGTATATTCATTCATTGGGAATCACTCCATGGTATATTCATTCATTGGGAATCACTCCATGGTATATTCATTCATGGGAATCACTCCATGGTATATTCATTCATGGGAATCACTCCATGGTATATTCATTCATTGGGAATCACTCCATGGTATATTTCTATTCATCATGGGAATCACTCCATGGTATATTCATTCATGGGAATCACTCCATGTATCATCACTGGAATCATCCATGGTAATTCATTCATTGGGAATCACTCCATGGTATATTCATTCATTGGGAATCACTCCATGGTATATTCATTCATTGGGAATCACTCCATGGTACATTCATTCACTGGGAATCACTCCATGGTATATTCATTCATTGGGAATCACTCCATGGTATATTCATTCATTGGGAATCACTCCATGGTATATTCATTCATTGGGAATCACTCCATGGTATATTCATTCATTGGGAATCACTCCATGGTATATTCATTCATTGGGAATCACTCCATGGTATATTCATCATGGGAATCACTCCATGGTATATTCATTCATTGGGAATCACTCCATGGTATATTCATTCATTGGGAATCACTCCATGGTATATTCATTCATTGGGAATCACTCCATGGTATATTCATTCATTGGGAATCACTCCATGGTATATTCATTCATTGGGAATCACTCCATGGTATATTCATTCATTGGGAATCACTCCATGGTATATTCATTCATTGGAATCACTCCATGGTATATTCATTCATTGGGAATCACTCCATGGTATATTCATTCATTGGGAATCATCAATCTCATGGTATATTATCATTCATTTGGGAATCACTCCATGGTATATTCATTCATTGGGAATCACTCCATGGTATATTCATTCATTGGGAATCACTCCATGGTATATTCATTCATTGGGAATCACTCCATGGTATATTCATTCATTGGGAATCACTCCATGGTATATTCATTCATTGGGAATCACTCCATGGTATATTCATTCATTGGGAATCACTCCATGGTATATTCATTCATTGGGAATCCAACTCCATGGTCATCCTATCATTCATTGGGAATCACTCCATGGTACATTCATTCATTGGGAATCACTCCGACAGATCATCCAGGTATATTCATTCATGGGAATCACTCCATGGTATATTCATTCACTGGGAATCACTCCATGGTATATTCATTCATTGGGAATCACTCATGGTAATTCATTCATTGGGAATCACTCCATGGTATATTCATTCATTGGGAATCACTCCATGGTATATTCATTCATTGGGAATCACTCCATGGTATATTCATTCATTGGGAATCACTCCATGGTATATTCATCATTGGGAATCACTCCATGGTATATTCATTCATTGGGAATCACTCCATGGTATATTCATTCATTGGGAATCACTCCATGGTATATTCATTCATTTCGAATCACTCCATGGTATATTCATTCATGGGAATCACTCCATGGTATATTCATTTCATTGGGAATCACTCCATGGTATATTCATTCATGGGAATCACTCCATGGTATATTCATTCATTGGGAATCACTCCATGGTATATTCATTCATTGGGAATCACTCCATGGTATATTCATTCACTGGGAATCACTCCATGGTATATTCATTCATGGGAATCACTCCATGGTATATTCATTCATTGGGAAATCACTCCATGGTATATTCATTCACTGGGAATCACTCCATGGTATATTCATTCATTGGGAATCACTCCATGGTATATTCATTCATTGGGAATCACTCCATGGTATATTCATTCATTGGGAATCACTCCATGGTATATTCATTCATTGGGAATCACTCCATGGTATATTCATTCATTGGGAATCACTCCATGGTATATTCATTCATTGGGAATCACTCCATGGTATATTCATTCATGGGAATCACTCCATGGTATATTCATTCATTGGGAATCCATGTCTCATTGGTACTATGGTATATTCATTCACTGGGAATCACTCCATGGTATATTCATTCATTGGGATATCAACATCCATGGTATATTCATTCATCATGGGAATCACTCCATGGTATATTCATTCACTGGGAATCACTCCATGGTATATTCATTCATTGGGAATCACTCCATGGTATATTCATTCATTGGGAATCACCCCACAGTGAGAAGACAGACAGATGACGATGACACTAGTTACTTTTGTGGACAGTTGATGAACTGATGAACTGTGCTTTAATTCGATTGTCAGCTCGAGTCGCTTTTTAGACTAAGGGATTTAATGGCATGTACTACACACTTCGAGTCGACACAAAGTAATACTTAACATGCGTTCCTAGGGACATTTTCAATGCGATTTAAGGCCATACGAATGGCTACAAGTTCAGCGGTTAAGGTAGAATAATGTCCACTCATGTGGTACCGTTTCTCTACTTACAAGGAAGGAATTGCAGAAGCTGATCCAGCACTGCTGTGAACAAGAACAGGTCTGTCTAGTGTAGATCAATAGACGTTCTTCGTAGGTCTGTCTAGTGTAGATCAATAGACGTTCATATTGAGGTTTTTAAATTGGTCCCAAGTGACTTTGTGGGATCATGTCTTCGTTATTGTATTTGGGGTAGTGTCCGTGATAACTTTGGCCTTTTGTTAGTATTCCGAATTACTGCAAAATTTAGAGAGAGAGGGGGTTAGTTAACGCCAAGGACATAGACAAAGTACAGGACAAGACAAGACACAATGCATTTCGACCTCTTGGGTCTTCTTCAGGCAAAAACAAATAACATTTAGGACAGTGAAAACGAAGAACGAGAAACTACTCGTCTTCTCATATTCGGCGCACCATCAAAACGGTTTACTGGTTTGGGTCAACGCCCCTGACGATATTGTCCCTGATGACCGACTGCGTGTGTATTACCTTTGATGACTGACTGGGATTTTATCCTGATGACTGTGTGGGATATCATCCCTGATGACTGACGGAGTGGGTATTATTCCTGATGACTGACTGAGTGGGTATTATCCCTGAAGACTGACTGACTGTGATATCATCCCTGATGACTGACTGAGTGGGTATTATCCCTGATGACTGATCGACTGGGATATTATCCCTGATGACTGACTGACTGGGATATTATCCCTGATGACTGACTGACTGGGATATTATCCCTGATGACTGATTGACTGGGATATTATCCCTGATGACTGACTGACTGGGATATTATCCCTGATGACTGATTGACTGTGATATTATCCCTGATGACTGACTGACTGTGATATCATCCCTGATGACTGACTGACTGGGATATTATCCCTGATGACAGACTGACTGGGATATTATCCCTGATGACTGACTGGGAATATTATCCCTGATGACTGACTGACTGGGATATCATCCCTGATAAATGACGGAGTGGGTGTTATCCCTGATGACTGACTGAGTGGGTATTATCCCTGATGACTGACTGAGTGGGTATTATCCATGATGACTGACTGAGTGGGTATTATCCATGATGACTGACTGAGTGGTATTATCCCTGATGACTGACTGAGTGGATATAATCCCTGATGACAGACTGAGTGGATATTATCCCTGATGACTGACTGACTGGGATATTATCCCTGAAGACTGACTGACTGGGATATAATCCCTGATGACTGACTGACTGGGCATTATCCCTGATGACTGACTGACTGGGATATTATCCCTGATGACTGACTGACTGGGATATTATCCCTGATGACTGACTGACTGGGATATAATCCCTGATGACTGACTGACCTGGATATCA
>CM065741.1:49394512-49414512 GCA_033310375.1 Conus canariensis | reverse complement strand
GTCGTGAACTACACACTTCCAGTGATGCGGGTCGTGAACTAAACACTTTCAGTGATGTGGGTCGTGAACTACACACTTCCAGTGATGCGGGTCGTGAACTAAGCACTCTCAGTGATGCGGGTCGTGAACTACACACTTCCAGTGATGTGGGTCGTGAACTAAACACTTCCAGTGATGCGGGTCGTGAACTACACACTTTCAATATTGCGGGTCGTAAACTACACACTTCCAGTGATGTAGGTCGTGAAATACACACTTTTCAGTGATGCGGGTCGTGAAATACACACTTCCAGTGATGTGGGTCGTGAACTAAACACTCTCAGTGATGCAGGTCGTGAAATACACACTTTCAGAGATGCGGGTCGTGAACTACACACTTCCAGCGATGTGGGTCGTAAACTACACACTTTCAATAATGCGGGTCGTACACTTTTTATGATGCGGGTCGGAAAATACACACTTTCAATGGTGTGGGTCGTGAACTACACACAATTCCAATGTTGTGGATCGTGAACTACACATTTTCAGTGATGCGAGTCGTGATCTACACACTTTCAATGATGCGGGTCGTAAACTGCACACTTCTGAATGATGCGAGTCGTGAACTATACACTTCTGAGTGATGCGAGTCGTTAACTATACACTTCCAAAGATGCGGGTCGTGAACTACACACTTCAAGTGATGCGGGTCGTGAACTACACACGTCAAGTATTGTGGGTCGTGAACTACACACTTTCAATGATCCGGGTCGTGAACTACACACTTTCAGTGATGTGGGTCGTGCAACTACACACTTTCAGTGATGTGGGTCGTGAACTACACACTTTCAATGATCTGGGTCGTGAACTACACACTTTCAGTGATGTGGGTCGTGATCTACACACTTCCAGTGATGCGGGTCGTGAACTACACACTTCCAGCGATGCGGGTCGTGAACTACACACTATCAGCGATGCGGGTCAAAGATTACACACTTCCAAAGATGCTGGTCGTGAACTACACACTTCCAGCGATGCTGGTTGTGAACTACACACTTCCAGCGATGCGGGTCGTGAACTACACACTATCAGCGATGCGGCTCAAAGACTACACACTTCCAAAGATGCTGGTCGTGAACTACACACTTCCAAAGGTGCTGGTCGTGAACTACACACTATCAAAGATGCAGTGATGCAGCTCGTGAACTACACACTTCCAGCGATAAGGGTCGTGAACTACACGCTACCAAAGATGCGGGTCAAAGACTACACAGTCCTAGTGATGCGGGTCTTGAACTACACACTTCCAGTGATGTGGGTCGTGAACTACACACTTCCAGTGATGCGGGTCGTGAACTACACACTTTCAGTGATGTGGGTCGTGAACTAAACACTCTCAGTGATGCGGGTCGTGAAATACACGCTTTCAGTGATGCGGGTCATGAACTACACACTTTCAGTGATGCGGGTCGTGAACTACACACTTTTCAGTGATGCGGGTCGTGAACTACACACTTTCAGTGATGTGGGTCGTGAACTAAACACTTCCAGTGATGCGGGTCGTGAACTACACACTTTCAATATTGCGGGTCGTAAACTACACACTTCCAGTGATGTAGGTCGTGAAATACACACTTTTCAGTGATGCGGGTCGTGAAATACACACTTCCAGTGATGTGGGTCGTGAACTAAACACGTTCAGTGATGTGGGTCGTGAATTAAACACTTTCAGTGATGTGGGTCGTGAACTATACACTTCAATTGATGCTGGTCGTGAGCCATACACACTTCCAGTAGTGCGGGTCCTTGGAGACCCATACGTGAAAGGAACGGTAAATAGATGCGGCAGCGCGTTGAGTATGGGTCATAGTTGACCCACATCGTGGACGATAGTGTCTTCTTCTTCTCGAACGCTCAGATGGTGATGCCAGTCGCCCGCACGAAGTTGGCTGTCCTCCGAAGGTCCGCCAGGTCCCGTAGAGCTAGGCCCTCAGAGCCACTGGCTCCGGCCATGTGTCCTGCTTGGCAGTAGTATGGAGGTGACCGTCCTGTAGTATGTGCTCAGTGTCCATTTTGACCTCTCTGCATGGACACATCGCAGACTCGCCAATCTTGTACTTTTTTGTACATGTGTGGCATGATAGTGTACACACTTGAGGATTCTTTGACAAGTATGGATCTTGTATAAACTGGTTGATTTAAGGAAAGATGCATACGCAACAATCAAGCAGATGTAAAATGTATGGGTATTGAGGGTCTTATACCATAGTGAGTATGAGAATCAAAAATGACGTCCGGTGAAGGTTAGGGACGTCAACAGATAATCTGTTATCTCCAAACATTTATTTAAGATTTGTTTAGATTTCCGCCTGCAGTCGTCTCACTTTGCAGCTAAATCCAGATCCGTTTGTTGGTTTTCTTTCAGTCTTGACATACTACCAGTCAAACACCAGTGTGTAAAAAAAGGCATATTTTTGACGTGTGTGTGTGTGTGTGTGTGTGTGTGCGGGGGGGGGGGGGGGGGGTGATAGATAATGTAAGGCGTCATGATAACTTTTTTGTCAGGGCAGCAAATGTTCTTTCCACGATTTTCCCGTGGCCAAGACTTTTGTGTTACAGCCTAGAAATGTGTCCTCTGTGTGGTGACCCCCCTGAAAAGGCGTGATGCCACGTACACGTTCTGTTGTGAGATCCTGTCACGCGTGTCACTGTGTCGTGCAGCTGATGGTCCAGCGGAGTCTGGTGGACTGCGTGTCGCGGCAGCTGGAGGCGTTGAGGCAGGGCTTTGATCAGTTCCTGCCCGTCTCTTCTCTGCGTTTGTTTACTCCTGAAGAGGTCAGTGGTTCTCTGGATGTCAGGTGATGCAGAATGGCGTTCAGTCTTTCCTCGTCTTTTTTTGGAGAAGGGGGTGGGGTTGGGGGAAGTAGGTTCACAGTATATGTGGCCCTTTGCGGTCGGCGTGGCTATAAGCAACATTCTCTCTCTCTCTCTCTCTCCTCTCTCCCCCGTCTCTGTCTCTGTCTCTATCTCTGTCTCAGTGTGTGTGTGTGTGTGTGGTGTGTGTGTGTGTGTGTGGAGTGTGTGTTGTGTGTGTGTGTGTGTGTGTGTGTGTGTGTGTGTGTGTGTGTGTGTGATTCTTTCTATCTCCATCTCTCTGTTTCTCTCTCTCTCTCTCTCTCTTGGGTTTCACTGTAAGATCTTGTTTACAGTGGTTGTAGATTCAATACTAACAGGTTTCACTATACAATTTATTTGATGTTGACAGCAGAACGACAAGAACAGGTTTCAGTATAAGATCTTGTTTATATTGACAATGGATTCATAAATAAACACGGTTTTATTTTAACATGTTTTTGATGAAAATTGACAGCAGATTCACAGTAAACAGTTTTACGCTAAGATCTTTTTTATATTGACTCCAGATATACAGTAAACAGGTTTCACTGTAAGATCTCGTCGGTATTGCAGCAGACTCACTACAAACGGGTTTTGTTGTAAGATCTGGTTGATTTTGAAATCAGATTCACCGATTTTACATTACCATCTGTTGTTTGAAATACATCCACATATTACTTGAGTCTGTTATGACATACATCCACAATTAATTGGTTTTACTCTGAGGTCTTGTTGATATTGACAGTAGATTATACAATAAAAGGGTTTTGCTGTAATATATTGTTGACTGCAGTGGTAAGATTAACAAATTCCTAATAAACGGTTTTGTTGTCAGATCTTACTAATAGTGACGTTAAATTATTAATAGGAAAAAATGCATTGTCAGGTTTTGTGGATGTTTGCGATATATCTACATTGCACAAACTTCATTGAGAGATCTTGATTGACAATAAATAGTTTTTGCTTTAAGGTTTCCTTGATGTTGGCAGTAGGTTGACAATAAGCAGGCTCAACGCGAAGGTCTTGTTGTTACTGACAGGAATTTTATATTAAAAAGTTTCACTGTAAATTCGTATTGATGTTTACAGTAAATTGACGGTAACGGGGTCTACTGTGATTTTTTTGTTGTGAGTGACAGTAATTTTACAGAAAACAGGTTTCACTGTTGCGTCTTGCTTGAAGTCGCCGTAGAACCGCAATAAGCATTAGTTTCAAAATGGAGTGACTGGCCATTTTGATCGTGCGCCGGATATGAGAAGATAAGTGGTTTCTCGTTCTTCGTTTTCACTGTCTTAAATGTTATTTGTTTTTGCCTGAAGAAGACCCAAGAGGTTGAAATGCATTGTGTCTTGTCCTGTACTTTGTTTGTCTATTATGTCCTTGGCGGTAACTAAACGCCCTCTTTCTAAATTTTGCACAGTAAACATGTTTCACTGTGACATATGTTTGATGATGACAGTAGATTAACAATGATTGCTATTTGAGCTTTTCGACTGTGACACTAAGCTTGCCATAATCAGATTTGTCAGTGTAAGAACTTGTTGATGATTGCATTAAGTTGGTTACGAACAAGTTTCTGGTTCACTGCAAGAGACTTGTTATTTTATTAGTATATTCACAATATAGAACATTCTACCGTAAGAGTGGGTTGACAGTAGTATTACAGTTACAATTAACAGACTAGACTGCGCATCATTACCGGAACAGTATGCAGACGTTATCGTTATTATAATTATCATGATCATTATCATTATTATTATGATGATGATGATTAAGAGTACATACATAGCAGATATTCACGATTAAAGACCAAGCTGTTAAAATGCACGCTTTTCTTTACACAGCTGGCGGTCTACTTGGGTAAAAGCTGCCCGTTGGCGCTCCACATCTGTCGTTTCCCGTGCCATTCAGTCTGTTAGTCATTCAGTTTTTCGTTCATGTTTTTCATTCGTTGGATGCATGGTATGTGTATAGTGTCAAACATACCAACAGCCAAACTGGCTTTCTCTTCCGAAAGTTGATGATGAGATCCTACGTGTGTGCGAGAATCCTGTCCTAGTGCTCTCAAATAATGTTAAAAGTACAGCTACTGTTACAAGACTGAATGGTGAACAGAAGCGGGCGTTCCTGATTTGAATAGTTTAAACGCTAGTTTTTGTTTTTCAGCCGAGTTGTGTATAGAACAAGATTTTCACTGAGGAATGACTCGCAATAGACTGTCCAGAACAGCAGAAAATTCACGTAAATAAAATGACGATTAACACTCTGCTAGTTTGAGATGAACTCTGTATGATAATGAAAATACGTTGTCGAAGCACATGTTCATTTAAAACTGAGCCACTGTCAGAGACAGGAATGTCATAGACGTCTAATAGGAATTCGTGGTTGAAGGATCTATTCATTTAAAACTGAGCCAAACTCAGGAACAGGAATGTCAGACATCTGTATAATCATACGAATTCGTGGGCGAAGCCTCTATTCATTTACAATCGAGCCACAAACAGGGACAGGAATGTCAGAGGTGAAATGATAGTCAAAGCAGCCAACTGATTTGAAACTGGGCTGTGCACTACATACAGTAACAGACACGTGGCTGACTGGATTGGTTGGACAGTTGAAGCTGCTGTTTGAAGGCGAGGACGAGGAGAAGTGGGAGGTGAGCATGCTGTCAGAGGCGTGTTGGCCCAAGTACGGCTTCAATTGCACCTCCCCCACCATCCACAATCTGTACCACGTCATGTCCGGCTTCAACTCCCAGGAACAGCGAGAGTTCCTGATGTTTGTCACTGGGAGTCCCAGACTGCCTATCGGAGGTAGGAGATGAAGAACCCTCCCCCGTGTCTGTCTCTCTGCCTCTGTCTGTCTGTCTGTCTGTTTCTCTCTCTCTCTCTCTCTCTCTCTCTCTCTCTCTCTCTCTCCACACACACACACACACACACACACACACACACACACACACACACACACACACACACATATATATATATATATATATATATATAATTTAGCTCTACCTAAAATCTCAATCCTTGACCGAATAAAAGTTTTCTGAGTTCTGACTTCTCTCTCTCGCTCTGTCTCTGTTTGTCTTCTCTCTCGCTTTCGCACTCTGTCTGTCTGTCTGTCGTCTGTCTGTCTGTCTGTCTGTCTGTCTGTCTGTCTTCGTCTCTCGCTCTCTCCTCTCTCTCTCTCTCTCTCTCTCTCTCTCTCTCTCTCTCTCTCTCTCTCTCTCTCTCTCTGTATCTGTCTGTCTGTCTGTTTCTCGCTTTCGTACTCTGTCTGTCTTCAGTTTGTCTCTGTCTGTCTGTCTGTCTGTCTCTCTCGCTTTCGCTCTACCTGTCTGTCTGTTCTCTCTCTGTCTCTGTCTGTCTGTCTGTCTGTCTCTCTCTCTCTCTCTCTCTCTCTCTCTCTCTCTCTCTCTCTCTCTCTCTCTCTCTCCTCTTCTCCGTTTCCTGCACGGGATGCTCGGAATTGCCTGTTAGAGGTCTGGAGGGTAACGGATTCAGTTCTCTTTCTATCCTTGCCTGTCTGTCTTTTTGCCTCAGCTGGGTCTGTTCTCTTTCTATCCTTGCCTGTCTGTCTTTTGCCTCAGCTGGGTCTGTTCTCTTTCTATCCTTGCCTGTCTGTCTTTTGCCTCACTGGATCTGTTCTCTTTCTATCCTTGCCTGTCTGTCTTTTGCTTCAACTGGGTCTGTTCTCTTTCTATCCTTGCCTGTCTGTCTTTTGCCTCTGCTACTGGATCTGTTCTCTTTCTATCCTTGCCTGTCTGTCTTTTGCCTCAACTGGATCCGTTCTCTTTCTTTGTGAGTCCGTCTCTTCTGTCTAATGTTTGTTGTCCGTTGCCTCTTCTTCTTGCTCACTCCCAGCATCTGTTTTCCTTCATCTACCTCCCTCTCCCTCCTCCCCAAAGCTCTGTGTCTCTGTACTTCCAACCCCTGTTCATTTCCCATTTCCTTCAACACCATACCACTGCTCTCACACGTTGTTTTCTTCTGTCGCATCTGGTCGAAAATGTCTTCATTTTCTCACGTCTGACTAACTGACGCATCTTTCTTATCTCACTTCTCACTGATTGTGCTGTCTCATTACGTTTATGTTATCTCACATCCAACTGATGGACCCGTCTTTGTTCGGCCACAGCTGATTGACTTGACTCTGTTCTTTCACCTGTAATTGACGTTCGTTCTTTGGTTACCAATTAAAGTATCTTTATTCCCTCGCATCTGACGAATTGATGTACCTTTGCTGTCTCACAATGAATTGGCCTATCTCTTTTCTCTCCATCTCACCGACATCCTTTGCTGTCTCACAATGAATTGGCCTATCTCTTTTCTCTCCCATCTCGCCGACATCCTTTGCTGTCTCACAATGAATTGGCCTATCTCTTTTCTCTCCATCTCGCCGACATCCTTTGCTGTCTCACAATGAATTGGCCTATCTCTTTTCTCTCCCATCTCACCGACATCCTTTGCTGTCTCACAATGAATTGGCCTATCTCTTTTCTCTCCCATCTCACCGACATCCTTTTCTGTCTCACAATGAATTGGCCTATCTCTTTTCTCTCCCATCTCACTGACATCCTTTCTGTCTCACAATGAATTGGCCTATCTCTTTTCTCTCCCATCTCACCGACATCCTTTGCTGTCTCACAATGAATTGGCCTATCTCTTTTCTCTCCATCTCACCGACATCCTTTGCTGTCTCACAATGAATTGGCCTATCTCTTTTCTCTCCCATCTCACTGACATCCTTTGCTGTCTCACAATGAATTGGCCTATCTCTTTTCTCTCCCATCTCACTGACATCCTTTGCTGTCTCACAATGAATTGGCCTATCTCTTTTCTCTCCCATCTCACTGACATCCTTTGCTGTCTCACAATGAATTGGCCTATCTCTTTTCTCTCCCATCTCACTGACATCCTTTGCTGTCTCACAATGAATTGGCCTATCTCTTTTCTCTCCCATCTCACTGACATCCTTTGCTGTCTCACAATGAATTGGCCTATCTCTTTTCTCTCCCATCTCACTGACATCCTTTGCTCTCTCGCAGCTGTTTGCATGTCTTTGTTCTTTTCACGTGTATGTAACTGACACATTTTTGTTCTTCTCACGTTTCACTCATTGACATACTTTTGTCTTTTACATCTAATTGGCATACCTTTGTTCTCTTGTTTTTAATTGACATGTATAATCTCGCTGATATATCTTTGTTCTTTTACATCTAATTGACATACTCTCACATTCGACTCAATGACATACTTTTGATCTTTCACACCTAATTGACATACCTTGTTCTATCGTACTTGATTAGGTGACAGGTATAATCTCACTGACATACCTTTGTTCTATCGTACTTGATTAGGTGACAGGTATAATCTCACTGACATATCTTTGTTCGTTCACATCTAATTGACATACTTTTTCTTTCGTATGTAATTAAGTGACGGGTATATTCTCATTGACATGTCTTTGTTCTTTCACAACTGACTGACATACCTTTTCTATCGTATTGTAATTAAGTGACGGGTGTAATCACATTGACATGTCTTTGTTCTTTCACATCTGACTGACATACCTATTCTATCGTATGTAATTAAGTGACAGGTATAATCACATTGACATGTTTTGTTCTTTCACATCTGACTGACATACTTTTTCTATCGTATGTAATTAAGTGACGGGTGTAATCACATTGACATGTCTTTGTTCTTCCACATCTGACTGACATACCTATTCTATCGTATGTAATTAAGTGACAGGTATAATCTCATTGATATGTCTTTGTTCTTTCACATCTGACTGACATACTTTTTCTATCGTATGTAATTGACAGGTATAATCACATTGACATGTCTTTGTTCTTCCACATCTGACTGACAGATGTATGAATGCAAATAGCATCCAATGCACCCAAGGTGGATTGAAATGACGCGCTCAGCATATCACCAATCCATGTTTTTAAATTCCATGGGGAGGGGGGGGGAGGGGGGGGGGAAAGAACAAAACTTACTTATATTCTGATGGGTGCCTACAAAACTGATGGTTTCATTGCTGGGTATGTAGAAAACATCAGCGATTCTATTCGTTTATGAATAAGATGGGAACATTTTCTTTCAGTTGGTTAAAAACGGTTTGGTCTGCAATCCAGAGACATACTGTTTGGACACAAATCAAGCTGAGCAGAAACATAGTTCGTTCGGGCTGAAATACATCGGGTGACCAAAGTGTGGTCCAAAACATTATGATATTGCAGAAGTGCCTGTTAGAGTATTAGCATGTTACTCTCATCCTTCAGTAGTTGTCGCCTCTCATAAAACGCTTGCCACTGAAATGATGATGAGTGTTGAACTGTGCAGCACACTGTCATTAAAATGGACGGAGAACAGCTGCAAACACCGCGCGCGGTGTATTCTGAGGATCAAATGACAAAAATCAACCTGCAGTCAGGGCCTTAGACTTTTCACTTCGAAATGCATGTTTATTGACGTGTTCCAAACACCTCCGGTGCTACAAAGAATTCCTTTGTCAGATGCTGGAATCGGAGTGAACCACAGAAAAGAGACAAGCACGTGTGACACAAAAGATACTTTATGATCCAAATATAACACGTAAACACCATTTTTAGGAGCTTTCGGAGCTCTGATGCTCCTTCTTCAGCAGCCATATTTTATTTGTCAATAAAGAAAAAAAAAACCGTCACGGCACAACGTCACAGATAACAGAAAGAATGAAAAAAAAAGTCACGGCACAACGTCACAGATAACAGAAAGAATGGAAAAAAAACGTCAGGGCACAACGTCACAGATAACAGAAAGAATGAAAAAAACGTCAGGGCACAACGTCACAGATAACAGAAAGAATGAAAAAAACGTCAGGGCACAACGTCACAGATAACAGAAAGAATGAAAAAAAACGTCAGGGCACAACGTCACAGATAACAGAAAGAATGAAAAAAAAAACGTCAGGGCACAACGTCACAGATAACAGAAAGAATGAAAAAAACGTCAGGGCACAACGTCACAGATAACAGAAAGAATGAAAAAAACGTCAGGCACAACGTCACAGATAACAGAAAGAATGAAAAAAACGTCAGGGCACAACGTCACAGATAACAGAAAGAATGAAAAAAACGTCAGGGCACAACGTCACAGATAACAGAAAGAATGAAAAAAACGTCAGGGCACAACGTCACAGATAACAGAAAGAATGAAAAAAAACGTCAGGGCACAACGTCACAGATAACAGAAAGAATGAAAAAAACGTCAGGGCACAACGTCACAGATAACAGAAAGAATGAAAAAAACGTCAGGGCACAACGTCACAGATAACAGAAAGAATGAAAAAAACGTCAGGGCACAACGTCACAGATAAAAGAAAGTATGAAAAAAACATCAGGGCACAACGTCACAGATAACAGAAAGAATTAAAAAAAAAACGTCAGGGCACAACGTCACAGATAACAGAAAGAACAATGAAAGAAAGTCACAGCACAAAGTCAGAACTTTAAGATAAAAGATACTTTAAGAATTCCGTCAAGAAATTTATTTTAGTCAACTGCAATTCATGCATCACTTCCTTATCGATTAATTATTGGTTTTTACTTTCTTTGTATTGAAAATCAAAGTATAAACGACAGACAGCTGCTGTAGTTATCATTGTCATAACCAGAGAGCTGTTGAATTTTTTTTTTTGTATAAGTTTAATGGTCTGTGACAGAAAGATGGTGTCACCTGCCGTTTGCTTGTGTGAAAAGAATCTATAAAAGGAGATATGTTGAAATAAGTTCCCATCCATGCTTCAAAGAACACATGGTTTGCAGTAAAAAAAAAAATTAGTGAATATTTAGACTTCTCCAGTTTTCTGTGACTCCTCTCTTGCTGTTTAACTCATACAGTCGTGCACTGCAAACTCTTCTCCTCAATACAAGGAAAAAAGAAAAGACAACAAAAAAAAAAAAGAAAAAAATCGCCGAATCATCGGAGCTCTCGAAAGTATTCGTTATTGTGAAAGGGAAGTCACTTTGATAGGAAACTGACAGAAGATTGCTGGCTGGCTTAGTTTCCATTAAATGCTCGACCATCCCAATCATCCGCCAGTGCAAATACCCCGGCATGCTGATTTTGCTTGTTCAGTGTGCTAGAACGTGTGCACTGCCTAAACAGCGATGGGATATGGAGTGACAAGTCAAAACACGTGAATTTATCGATTTTTTTTTCATTTAAAAAAAACACTATATGTTTAGTTTCAATGTAAACTTATGGGTTTAAGAAATTGATGTATGGTTTTTCCTAAAGATATTATCATGATCTAACATCTCACACCATATAACAACACTGGTAAATACAATTAAGACAACACACACACACGCGCACACACACACACACACACACACACACACACACACACACACACACACACACACACACACACACACACTGATAAATTGGTTGTATGATGCCTGTGAATCAACCTATGCAAAACTAGTTGACTTTTAAAGAACCTGTTATCTAACGCACTCAACCATGTAACAAACTGAAATAAAACAATCTGTAATTATGGCATAAAATTTCACCTGCACACGATCTATTATTTGAATTATAAGAACTAGCTTTGCAAGATTAACGCAACAATCAATCAGGTACTTTCAGATATACACTAGTAGGCAAACGTTTGGTGGACGGAAGTCGATATTACATAAAGCACATAATGCATGAGCAGACCATACAGCTTCTGCTAACGTTAGACAATTAAAGCAACAAAAATACGAACGCGCGGAGGGGGGGGGGGGGGGGGAGCACACGCACATATACACACACAGTGAATTGGTGATCATGGTGACGGGCCGAATGACACAACGTTTGGAGCACTAGTTGACTCGTAACCTGATTCCTGTTCATACTATATGAACAAATAATTTAGAGTCCCTTGATCTTCATCATTCATTCATTCATATACCAGAAATAGACGTGTTTGAAGAGAACGTTAATTGATGAGCAGTTTCCTTAGGTTGATAAAACAAGAAATGGCCGATCTCAACTGTTTACAACTGTTCCAAGGATCCCCTTTTTCATTGTTTCAAAGCAGTCCCCTGACCGCCGAAATAGAGAGTTGTGTCGAGTCATCGTGGAGCAGCTCACACCTCTGCTCCCCCCTCTCCTGACTTTCAGAGGAGTGGTGGGGGAGGGGGGGGGGTCTCATCTTCTGTGGCACCTCATTGGCATTACTCCCACGCTGCTTATTCTGGTTCCTCATTCACAGCCACGCCTTCGTTGGTTGGTCAGGTCGCAGGTCTGGCAATGCCAGTCTACAGGGAGCAGTCAGCGTGTGGGCGTCGTGAGGCACCCCAGGAGAGGAGACACTGCGTTGCTGCTGAATCACTCTGACGTTGCCTAGTGGTGCAGTTTACGAGTCAAACGTATAGACAGACTTATGTCTGTTGTCTTGACATCTGACTTGATGTACTTGCGTTCTTTTTTATTTCTTCTCAGATCCGATTGACATATCAGTGTTATGTCATATCTAAGCAAGTGGAGGTAAGATCTCATGTACCTGAGGTATCTCTGTCTCCCACTTGTAACGAAGTAACATATCTCTGTTCTCTCACCTGTGAACAATTGACGTATTTCTGTTGTCCCACATCTAACTAATTGGTTTATAACTGCACTGTCACGTTTGTTGTAGTGGGATAACAGCGTTTGCACCCATCTCTGGCTACATGGAGAATTCTGCTGCCTACTTCATGGTCACGAGATGGAGTCACTCTTGGGAATCAGATTTTCTTGCCTTGAAAAGTCTCCCTGACCGCCCAGGAGTAAACTAGCGCCTGGTTCTGATCAAGGAAGGAATAACAACGGGGACAAGAGAGAGGCTGGTTACATTACACCATGCCCTAGACACAATGAACGTAATGAAAGCAAAGAAAAGGGTTACATTACACCATGCCCTAGACACGATGAACGTAATGAAAGCAAAGAAAAGGGTTACATTACGCCATGTCCTAGACACAATGAACGTAATGAAAGCAAAGAAAAGGGTTACAATACGCCATGTCCTAGACACGATGAACGTAATGAAAGCAAAGAAAAGGGTTACAGTACGCCATGCCTAGACACGATGAACGTAATGAAAGGAAAGAAAAGGGTTACATTACGCCATGTCCTAGACACGATGAACGTAATGAAAGCAAAGAAAAGGGTTACAGTACGCCATGTCCTAGACACGATGAACGTAATGAAAGGAAAGAAAAGGGTTACATTACGCCATGCCCTAGACACAATGAACGTAATGAAAGCAAAGAAAAGGGTTACAGTACGCCATGTCCTAGACACGGTGAACGTAATGAAAGGAAAGAAAAGGGTTACATTACGCCATGTCCTAGACACGATGAACGTAATGAAAGGAAAGAAAAGGGTTACATTACGCCATGTCCTAGACACGATGAACGTAATGAAAGGAAAGAAAAGGGTTACATTACGCCATGTCCTAGACACGATGAACGTAATGAAAGGAAAGAAAAGGGTTACATTACGCCATGTCCTAGACACGATGAACGTAATGAAAGGAAAGAAAAGGGTTACATTACGCCATGTCCTAGACACGGTGAACGTAATGACAGCAAAGAAAGGGGTTACAATACGCCATGCCCTAGACACGATGAACGTAACGACAGCAAAGAAAGGGGTTACAATACGCCATGCCCTAGACACGATGAACGTAATGACAGCAAAGAAAGGGGTTACAATACGCCATGCCCTAGACACGATGAACGTAATGACAGCAAAGAAAGGGGTTACAATACGCCATGCCCTAGACACGATGAACGTAATGACAGCAAAGAAAGGGGTTACAATACGCCATGCCCTAGACACGATGAACGTAATGACAGCAAAGAAAGGGGTTACAACACGCCATGCCCTAGACACGATCAACCTCTGACAGTTCTCTGACCTTATCGCCAGTAGGCTCAATAGGCTATAGATGACTTGCACTCTGGGACGCCTCATTCTGGCATATTTGTCCCTCGTTTCCCAACTCCTCCCTAACCACCCTACACCCATTGTTGCAGGTTTTTACAGCCTGCGCCCTCCCATGTCCATCGGTCGGGTGGATGAACCGAGCACCTGGCTGCCCTCGACCAGCACCTGCACCAACTACCTGAAACTACCAGACTACCCCACCCTGGAGCTGCTGCGCGAGCGCTTGACCCAGGCTATGAGGGAGGGCTCTTCGTCCTTCCACCTGTCCTGAGGCTTTATCTCGGATGTCTCACCTCCGTTCGTGCCGAAGTGTCCGCTGTGTCTTGTCGTTTGTTGTGTGTACTTGGACTGATGGAGATGAAGAGGAAAGGTTTGGAAAGACAGTGTGGAGCTGTGAGATCTGTTGAAGCAGCTGTCGTTTTCTAGTCGAAGCAAAGAGTGCGTGCCATGGGTGGGTATTTGTGCTAAGATTTCTTATTTGTACAGAAAAAAAAAACCTGCGTGTTTTGGTTGTTGTCATTATGGTTTAGATTGCAGTGGCGTCATGCTGAACATTTATGCCAGTTAGGTTTTTCTTGTCAAGAATGCAGTGAAATAGTTCCGTCTTAAAGAACATGCTTGCTAGAGTAATATTTTTTTTATAATAACAAACAATGCTGTTATATTTAATTCCATATTCAGTAATATGCACACGAGTAACACATGTCATGTAATGAGTGTCATGTAATCTGTAATTTTAAAGGGAACATGTGTGTCAGGGTAATACCGCTGACAGTGAAAACGTATCGTTCTTTGATTTAAACAGAACACGCATGCCAGAATAATGATATTTGTCATATTTAAGGAATCATTTTTACCTGTTGTCTTTAAACGAAGCATTCATCTGTCGTATTAGGAACGCATGCCAGAATATCAATATCTGTCATATTTAAGAAAGCTGTTTTTCTGTTGTTTTTAAACAAAGTATTCATCTGTCATATTAGGAAAGCATGCCAGAATATTAATATCTGTCATATATAAGAATGGACTTTTATCTTTTGTTTTTAAACAAAGCATTCATCTGTCTTATGGGGAATTCAGTTTTATCTTTTCTTGTTACCAGAGTATTCATGCCTACGTAATGTCTGTCATACTGAGAATGCTATTTCTTTTTATTACGAACAGAATCTCAATGCTTGGGTAACAGTTTTCATATTCATAATGCAGTATTTCATTACAAATAGAACATTCATACCAGAGATTTGTGTTGCGAACACCTTGTGAAATACATTTCATTTCAAGTAGAGACCACGCCATGAAAAAGAGGAATGACGTGATGAGAGAAAACAAAAGGGATCGTTTATAGAAATCAAGTAGAATGAAAATTGAGACAAATTCATGGAAGAACAGCAAGATGATAATTGTGTTGTTGAAAGTGTGAATTCGTACATGTCAGATCAATATGTGTTGAGATCGCCTTTTGAAGTATCTCATTTTAAGTAGAGACTGTACAACAAGAAATAAGGAATGGACATGGCTGGAAAGAGATATCGTTCGTGGAAGTTAAGCAGGATAACATTCGGATAAAGAGATAGTTTAGGGAAGTAGAGAGCAAGAAGTGTAGTGTTTTTATATAAAATATTGTTACAGGTGATACTCTTTGATCCGTATTTGCTGTTTTATTTAGTAAAAGGAATTCGCTTGTCAATGTGTTTTTCTTTTCAGTAAAGTCAAAAATGAAAGTGTGAGCCTTGCGCTTGAAGGTGTGTTTCTTTTCTGTATGTGTGCGCACAACTGACTATTTTTAACTGACAGTTGTTTTCACCATGCAGCAAAGTAAAGCACTCACATGAATTCTATTTGTTTGTTTCTTTGTGGGTTTTTTTTTTCATTTTGAGTCAGCTGTTCGGTCAATGGCTTTAGGGGCAACATTTATTGTCTGAGTCAACCATCATTCTGGACTGGAGCATACGGACAAGTAATAGAACCGGAAAACATCTGCACAGATACCATGACTGAAAAAGAAAAGTGAATTAAATGTTTTAATGCTTTTGTTTTCAGTCGTCATGTCTGATGATCTGATGATGAAAAGAAAATGATAGGCGGTGACATCAGACATGTTGATTTGAAGTCCACATGGCAGTGACATCAGACCTGTTGATTTGAAGTCCACCTGTAAATCAAGATATCCACTGGGAATGAGGCATCGGTTTAAATATCACCATGTTGTGACCTTGACCTTGACTTCAAATTATGACCTCCAACTGGATCCACGTCCTGGACATATGTCGTTGCCACTAGATGTAAAATCCAAGCCCTGTCATACCTCAAGTTTATCTATGATGCTATGTCTTGCCATGTGCCCTCTACTTTGAGTGTCAATATAAATGTTTCCCGCACGATGAGCATACTGAGTTTGAAGATCGGATGCAAGACCAAAGGTCTATCGTGCTCCCAAGCTTTTCCTGTCGTGTCATATTCTGATCTTGATTTGGAATCCCCGTAATGTCTTTGCTGTCATCTTGACCCATCAATATACAACGAGGATCCCCGTAATGTCTTTGCTGTCATCTTGACCCATCAATATACAACGAGGATCCCCGTAATGTCTTTGCTGTCATCTTGACCCATCAATACACAACGAGGATCCCCGTAATGTCTTTGCTGTCATCTTGACCCATCAATATACAACGAGGATCCCCGTAATGTCTTTGCTGTCATCTTGACCCATCAATATACAACGAGGATCCCCGTAATGTCTTTGCTGTCATCTTGACCCATCAATATACAACGAGGATCCCCGTAATGTCTTTGCTGTCATCTTGACCAATCAATATACAACGAGACAAGAAGACATGTAAGCTATATTTTTTTTCACCAGCAGTTTTACCCTTCATTCGGTTTGGACGGTCGGACATGAAACAACTTCGCAAAGGGTACAAATCAACAGATCTGAAAAAGATATACCACTCTGCAAGTTTGTTTTTCTCTTTTCTGCCCCGTGAAGCTACTGACATGATGTCCGTGTTATTAGTTTACCATTAATGCACACACATTACCTGAAACAAGATGATTACATAGCTTGCATTTTAAAACATAGGTAAACAAAATCATAGTAGAAAACTTATGAGGAGCTTTAAGAAAGTGACTAAGGTTCTGATTTGTAACTTAGCTTTATTTTTGAAGAACGTAATTATGTGTCTGGGTATTTCACACGTGTTTCTATCATAGATGTATACTGTTTTTGCCACCAATCCCAAGCCAAAATGACACAATTTGCCAAATAAGCTGAACGGTGTCGGACAGAGATCGTGTTAACCTGAACACTGTGTGTGGCTCGTCATTACGACACATGAGAAAACCTTCCTGATATGTTTTTCATTGAAACCGTCCTATCATTATTACGACACATGGGAAAACCTTCCTGATATGTTTTTCATTGAAACCGTCCTATCATTATTACGACACATGGGAAAACCTTCCTGATACGTTTTTCATTGAAACCGTCCTATCATTATTACGACACATGGAAAACCTTCCTGATATGTTTTTCATTGAAACCGTCCTATCAAATTTCTGAAAATTATTTTGGAGCGTGACATCTAGAACCAGTAGAAATTGATGAAGAAAGTTTGGATGGGTCGGGTATTTAGTGAAACAGAAATGTCTTATATCTTGAATCTGGACAATGTGAAACTGATGATGGCTAACGATGGAGTAGGTGCGCGTTGCTCGCTCTGGCACCGGTATTTCCAGACCCCACCCCCGTCCCCCACCCCCGTCCCTCTGTCCCCCAGGGAAATGACTGTTCTTCGACTGGTTAAGTCTCAGGGATCCCGTGTGCTGTCCGATGGTCACTTTCTCCAGTTTATCCATGCAAGTTTCTGTGTTTGCACCAGCTCGTTCCACATTGGCTTTGCCGCCAAAAAGGGAATCTGTGCTCTTTTGTCATACACAGAGCTTTCTGGCCACAAGGTCAAAAAACAGCACCCACACTGGGAGAGACCGGGCGATTTGTTCAAGTGCCACGGTTGAAAATTCATGCTTCCATCATCGGTTACATAAGAATTTGTTTTTCGCAAAATAATCTGAAAAGAGCTGAACAACGTCTAAAAAAGATGATGTTCACTGAAATGAAACACAGCTTGTCACGACTTCATGCAACAAGGGCAGAAAGTTGTTGTCATTTATTGAAACCATCATTCTCGTAAAAGCATGTAGGAGCAGTACGCTACAGCTGGCAGGAGACAGAAATTCTTCTGACAATAGCCCCACGCCCGCGAGTCGCGTTTTTCCTGTGGGGAATTCAATTTCAAAGCGTATTGCTCACTCTGCCTGTTCTGACTCCGGATCTTGAAGCTTATCGTCTCTTCGCTGAACCAGTTCACCTCCTTGCCATTTCTGTCCCAAGAGCAGTCGTGTAGCTTATCATTGTCCTGAACCAACTAGTACAACAGGCGGCATAAACTGGCCCCGTCAGGTTCGTTATTCTCCAGTAACAAGCGCCTAAAATGTCTAGTGCGTTATTGTGTGAAGCTGTAGGAACAGACACGGTCACCTCCCTGCCCATTTCCCAGTCAACTTCATGAATCGTGCGTGTTGTGTTATGTCATCAACACAGTACAATCAAGCGTTTCCTGATTAGGTTTGCTTTCTGGCCAGTTCCAAACGTGAAGGTTTTTTTTTAATCCAAGGGAACACAACTGAGTGGCGAGATCAATCTACGTGTCCGCGAGAAGGGAAAACGGTTCCATGAACTCAGGACAGTTCTCAGTTTTGAACCAAACAAAGATCATTTCAAGCCAGACACGATCATTTTAAACCAGACAACATGAGTCCTATTGTCAGTTCAGAGTAACCGTGTCACAATATGTCTGAAACATCCTTTTTCCTAGAACACCACAAATATAACCAAACTGCTGAATACTACAACTTTAAAACTGTTGAACTCCTTGTGATTGAATTGTCCTTCTCCAAAAACAATGGGGCTTCTAGCGTACTTGCCAAAGCCCCCTCCCCCCTCCCCCAATTTCCATCTATCTCATCGTCTGATCTGTGACTCTTTGTCTCCTACGATGCACAAGAAGTGACTGGTCCTGTTCTAGAGCTATGCCAGTTAAGTGCTAATGTTGAATGCATGCTCCACCAATCAGTGTTCAAAGTGTGTATGAACATACTGCATGTGACACATTTGCCTTAATAGCGGAAGAGAGCACGCCTCTCGAATTAACTATTTCTCTGTTGCATCACCTTCATCGAGTAGATTTTGGGATGGCCTCAGTGAACTCTACATGATGATCGATCGGCACGCTTGTCTGTACAAAAGCGAAGGATAGTCCATGTTTGTCGACAGGGACAAGTCGGACAATTAATGCGTGTGAAAGGAATCTGTGATTTATCCATATCTCAAAATGCCCGAGAAGAAAATGGCAGCACAGATTTGTCGTGACTGTTCAGACGATGTCCGTGTTTAGAATCAGGGCGTTTAGGAAAGGTGGATTCAGTGAAGGCAAAAACACATGCAAACGGGTCTTCTTCTTCTTCTTCTTCCGCTTAACGACCTGCATTAACATGTCTATGATTTTGTCGGTTTGCGGCAGGTCGCAAATTTGGAGCACCAGTTTCACCATTGCATTGCTGAGAGCAACCCCCTCCGTCCCCCCCCCACCCCCCACCCCGCCACCGCAAGCAAAGCAGAGCAAAGCAAAGCAAAGCAAAATAAAACAAAGTTTTAAAAAGGAAAAAGAAAAATGAAGAAAAAGAAAAAGTTATGCTGGTCTAACTCCGTGATCCGACCAGTTAGGCTCAGTTAGAGGGCCCTGATAGTGGTGTCTGTTCCCGCATAGAACCCTTACCTACTGCCCTAACTTACGAACCTCTAACCAGTTTTATCAGTATGACTGGAAGGGTGTCCTGGAATGGAGGAGCGGTTTGGGATGGATGAATGGCGTTTTTGCAGTATTAGAGAAAGGACGCCCTTGTGGACCTGAAGGTCCAATGACTGGGCTGTCACAATTCTCTGTGGCAGCGCGCTCCTGTCCGGGAGGGCTTTGCAGGATAGGATGTTATAACTGCCGGTGTTGTTTGTCCTGGAGCTCAGCTGTTGCCTGATGGTCTTGGCAGGTAGGGCGAATTTGTGATTAATCTACGGTGGATTTTTTAGAGCATCTC
>CM065741.1:49382012-49389512 GCA_033310375.1 Conus canariensis | reverse complement strand
TCCTGGACACCTTGAAGTTTGCTGAACAGCACATTCTACAGTACCACCGCACAGTTTATGGACGGTGAACTAGGGGCTGGTTTAGGATCAGACAAAGAAATGGGGTGTCGAGATGAGAGGAGAGACTACAGGTAGAATATTAGATGAAAGAACAATCATCATTTAGGGGAAAAAGTGAAAGAATAGAATATCACTATCACATCATACTTTTATTCTGTAAGCAAGTGTTCACCCCCCCCCCCCCCCCACACACACACACACACAAATTTACAACGCATACACAACAGCACGGGTATTATTTGGCCAGGAACCGCTTTTAACGAATAGCCGTTACAACAGAAGATACAGACATAAATCAACTTCAGTCTAATGTGTATTTTGGTCTTGTGGGCACAGCAAGCCCGCATTGAGGAATTGTAACGAAGGGCTGGTCAGGAGCCAGTTGCCATACACTTTGTAAGTAGGAAGTGGGCTAGATAGAGCTCTCTTTGAGTTTGCAAGTATCTTAAATCACCCATGAGACTTTCAGGGAGCGACTAAAAAACAGCTGGTGACCGAGGAATAATTGAGGAACAAGGGAACTAACTGGGCAGAGGAAGATTGGACGGCTCAGAATCAAACCTATCCGGGAGTTGTCGTTAATGGCCGAAATACGATTAGGGGCGAAACACCCAGCAAGTGAGTACTACTATGATGTTCTTGGCGAATGAACTCAACACTAACATCGTGATGACGAAACAAGTCATATCAGTGATAATCTTTTGCAGGGATTATTCTGAAATGCAGCAACTTCGCCCTTTATGTCTTTATCTGCTTTGCATAGAAATGTGAATTGAACTTTGTCTTCTCTCGCACTAGTTTTCAAAAGTTACACATTACGCAAAAGTAAACGAAGTAGTTCCAGACAAAAGAACTTGTACATATCCATGTGTAAGTTCAGCGTGTATCTGAGAGTCTTTCTTTACGCTTGCATGCATGCGAGCGCGTGTGCGTGTGTGTTTACGCGCACGTTCACACGCTGGAGTACGCATTAGACATGCGTGCGTCAGCGTGTGTATGTTTGCCAGCATGCGCTTCCCCGAATAAAACTGTTACGGTACGACACATGCTGGTGTGTTTTATGACAGATCATTCCACCAAGCATGACAGGACACACCCGAAACTGTCGACAGCAGTGGAAACGGTGGAGGTGGAAAAGTGTGTATGTGCGTGTGTGTGTGTGTGTGGGGGGGGGGGGGGGGGGGGGGGGAGGCGCGAGGATGAATGCAGGGGAGTAGCGGGAACAAGGGGACATGAAGACAAGCTATGGGGGCCATCATGTCCTTGCTCCAGGTCGGGCGAAGACGCGGCGAGGACAGCCCAGTCACCCCTATCGGCCTCTGTCTAACCTTCAGCATGGCAGAGAGAAGCAGAATGCACCTGCAGCTCTAAGACATTGCTGACCACACGATACTCTACGTTGTCTACCGTCTTCATGTAACAAATCGGGAACATCTCATCTCATTTTGAGCTTGAACGCAAATTTAACGCTTTCATCCCTTTAAGGTTACGGGGGATAACAAATGAACAAAGCAGTTCAACAACAGCATACACATGTGTGTGTGCGTGCGTGCGTGCGTGCGTGTGGGTGCGTGCGTGCGTGCGTGCGTGGTGTGTGTGTGTGTGTGTGTGTGTGTGTGTGTGTGTGTGTGTGTGTGTGTGTGTTGTAAACGTAAACGTAAACATTTCTTTGTGTATGAACACAAGATCTATTTGTGTACGTGAAGTACACAAACTGTGCACACAAAGTGATCATGTTTTCATTCAAAGAAGATAAAAGCTGGACAACAGAACAATATTTGTTGTTGAAATTTTGCGGTTTTGAAGAGAACCTTTTTACCTGCAAACATTAGGTTATAGATGTGATATAAAGACTTTATACTGCAATAGTAAGAACGTGAATAGGTTTTCTTAATATACCACTTTGGGGGCACTCAATCTAAAATGAGACTTATCACCAGTGGCGTTCAAATTACAATCTACACATAACCATTCGTATCTTTCAACACCATATTGTCTTGCTCTCTCAGTAGGCCTATATAGGAACTTTGTGATTACAGCATCAACATTTCACAAGTTTGACAAAAATAGATGTATATCTTCAAAATTATTTGTTAAATGTCTATAATAATGACACTTAATATTTTGTACGGATTCCCACCATAAGCGCTTGTAAATTATCTTAGAATATTTTTGATACTCCCACAAAATACACCTCTGTAAATAAAAGATTGTTGTATACAAACGCGGTCATGCCCACTCTTGGTGAACATCTACTTTTAAATTTCAATCCAAGGTGAATGGCAAATGTTCGTGACTTGGAAATGATGCATAGACCTATACATTTGAGTGACCCATTGATGTAGAGGCGTTGGTGATACAATAGGAGATCAACCAAATAATTCTGTATTTAATCAAAACAGAGATGGGACCAAAACCAGTTTCTACATAGATTAAATGGGTCAGAATATTTCTATTTAATCTGGAATAATTCAAAATCTTCAATATTAAAAAAAAAAGTTTCAGCTGCATCACATTCTTATAGCCCCAAACCTAACACCCTTGCAGTGAGACTAGAATTACAGTTGCTGGAAAAAGCACAATATAAATTTCTTGTTGGTTAGTTTGAAAATGTCAACCGATCGTTCGAGTACAAACTTATGGTGAAGAGTAAAATGGAAATGTCTTAACCCTGCTTCATTTTTTAAGAAGCATTTTTTAAGAGTATGCTTATTATTCTTCAAATTCAGTGATCCGTTTGTCAAAAAGAAAAAAAGAAAAAAAAAAGATGTAAACAATTTGCCAAGACAACTGGGTAAAGTTATACCTCTGTAATTATAACAATCATGCTTATTATTATGACTTTTGTGAATAGGTGCTGTCCATCCAATAGTCTAGTCTTCGGCTATATAGCACGTATTCAAAAGTCTAACCCAAGTTCTTTAATAAGGCTTGCAACATACATAAATAAACATAGGATCGCTGTTCTTTAAATATTCATAACGTTATAAGTACATTCCGAGAGATTTATTACTTTCAAATTGCTTAATAGCAGTTTGGATTTCTAGAGGTGAAATGGTTGACTTCAGGAAAGAAATTGTAAAAAGATCATGTTAAAGATTTGTTACTTGCAAATGGAGGTTTTGCATCGTCATCAATGATATATAAAGATTCAAGCATTGAAACATATACTTTTTTTTTATCTATTGAGCAATTTCGATTGGGGTTTCCAAGTACGAATTTCCAATACTTTGGGTTTTTTTTTTTTTTTTTTGGGGGGGGGGGGGGGGGGGGGGGGGGTCTGTTCTGTCATTTTGAGATTTCGAAGATTATTACGCACCTTTTTCAAGATAGTTCGTCCAGCAAGCCATATTTAAGACTTCGTATATGGTTCTTAAGCTTCCACACTATGACTATTAAACAATTGTTGATAGAATCACTGGACTGAACAGCTACACAGTGAAAGGGAAGGCACCTAAAAGCTCAACTTTCAGCAAATTCCCTCTGCCTGATGTTAACCCAGTTTCCCAAAGGCACGTGTGTCTTACTGTGTGTGTGCGCACGAGCATGATCTTAACTCTCAACTCTATTTTTCTTTTTTTTTTTTTTTTTCTTTACTTTTTCATTATTTTCGAGCAGTAATTAGCGTGCAATCCAAATTTTTTCAAATGATTTTTTTTCTAGTTGTTTACTTTTAGTGAACTATTGCTTTAACAACAACAAAAAATATGTT
The DNA here is from genome assembly GCA_033310375.1 of Conus canariensis. Taxonomy (NCBI): domain Eukaryota; kingdom Metazoa; phylum Mollusca; class Gastropoda; order Neogastropoda; family Conidae; genus Conus; species Conus canariensis. The sequence continues at coordinate 49,385,740 of CM065741.1, read as the reverse complement.
TTTTGATGTAATAATTAGCACCAAAACAAAAAACAACCTTCGACCACCGGTGATGAAGAATCAAGAGAAAGAACTGCAGGAACTTAAGCTGTGGTATGGGAAAGATTTCCTTTCGCGCTCCCCCCCCCCCCCCCCCCCCCCCCCGCCCCCGAACAAGACTTTCATTCTGTTGTGACAGGGAGTGGAGGGAGTGGGGGGGGGGGAGGGGGCTGTATCGAGCGGATGGAACATTGAACGGATGGAATGTGGAGTACGATGACTATCAAGCAGCGACAAGAAGGGAGAGTATCGAGCAGGGGGAATAATTGAACGGGAAGAGGGTGTGTGGGCGAGTATCGAGTGGAGGAGAGAGGAGGTGGATTGATATGCTCCCTTCTGACATCATTCGTGGCGTGACCGATTCTGCGGTAACTTGACGTCATCTTTCTTATTTCTGTGGCTGCTACGGAGACCTATAGTCGGTGCTGGTGTGATTATTCAACTCTCACGGCCCAGAGCATTAGTCGTTGTTGGTGTGGGTGTCCATCTCTCACAGCTCAAAGCTATAGTCACTGTTGGTGTGGCTGTCTACTTCTCACGGCTCAAAGCTATAGTGTTGGTGTGGCTGTCTACTTCTCACACCTCAAAGCTATAGTGTTGGTGTGGCTGTCTACATCTCACGGCTCAAAGCTATAGTGTTGGTGTGGCTGTCTACATCTCACGGCTCAAAGCTATAGTGTTGGTGTGGCTGTTTACTTCTCACACCTCAAAGCTATAGTGTTGGTGTGGCTGTCTACATCTCACGGCTCAAAGCTAGAGTGTTGATGTGGCTGTCTACTTCTCACAGCTCAAAGCTATAGTGTTGGTGTGGCTGTCTACATCTCACGGCTCAAAGCTAGAGTGTTGATGTGGCTGTCTACTTCTCACGGCTCAAAGCTAGAGTGTTGGTGTGGCTGTCTACTTCTCACACCTCAAAGCTATAGTGTTGGTGTGGCTGTCTACATCTCACGGCTCAAAGCTATAGTGTTGGTGTGGCTGTCTACTTCTCACGGCTCAAAGCTATAGTGTTGGTGTGGCTGTCTACTTCTCACACCTCAAAGCTATAGTGTTGGTGTGGCTGTTACATCTCACGGCTCAAAGCTATAGTGTTGGTGTGGCTGTCTACTTCTCACGGCTCAAAGCTATAGTGTTGGTGTGGATGTCTACTTCTCACACCTCAAAGCTATAGTGTTGGTGTGGCTGTCTACATCTCACGGCTCAAAGCTAGAGTGTTGGTGTGGCTGTCTACTTCTCACACCTCAAAGCTATAGTGTTGGTGTGGCTGTCTACATCTCACGGCTCAAAGCTAGAGTGTTGGTGTGGCTGTCTACTTCTCACAGCTCAAAGCTATAGTGTTGATGTGGCTGTCTACTTCTCACACCTCAAAGCTATAGTGTTGATGTGGCTGTCTACTTCTCACAGCTCAAAGCTACAGTGTTGATGTGACTGTCTACTTCTCACAACTCAAAGCTATAGTGTTGATGTGGCTGTCTACTTCTCACAGCTCAAAGCTACAGTGTTGATGTGACTGTCTACTTCTCACAACTCAAAGCTCTACTGTTGATGTGGTTGTCTACTTCTCACAGCTCAAAGCTACAGTGTTGGTGTGACTGTCCACCTCTTATACTGTGGCCAAAGCCGGAGAATGAAAAAAAAACGTTTTCACGTAGCGCGTGCATCGTGGTCAATTCTCAAACCGATCACATCGCGTGCATCGTGGTCAATTCTCAAATCGGTCACATCGCGTGCATTGTGGTCAATTCTCAAATCGGTCACATCGCGTGCATCGTGGTCAATTCTCAAATCGGTCACATCGCGTGCATCGTGGTCAATTCTCAAACCGATGACATCGCGTGCTGTTCAGTTTAAACCAATACCTTACATTATATGAAACCCACGTCATACTCTTTCGGTCTCGTCATTGGTCAAAGAAGTACGCTTTTTATTCTAAAAAAAAAGACCGTACTAAACTCAACCGTCATTGAACCTCTTGTTGCTCTGAGATATGAGTCTGCTATCATGGAGAGAAAAAAAACTGACAGAAGTCAATACTGTTGTCTTCAATAATCCAGCACAACTAGAGTCTTACCGTGTGCAACATGTCGAAGGTTTGAGTCTCCCTTCAACTTCAATGCATCTAGATCAACTGTGAGCCTGTCCTGCGTACCCATTTTTTTAGGTTTCCTAAATGTTGTTACACGTTTTCTATGTCTCTGTAATCAGATCCAGCTCTGGTTGTTGAGGACTCTGAGGTCACCAGGAGCAAAATTCCCAGTGTGATCACTGAGAAACTCTGAACGATGATGAGCTCTTGGAACCACCCGACAGTCAGGTTGATGAGTCTGTTGCTAACGTCAAGGTGGAGGCAAAGATGTGTATAAGCTTCGTATGACAGAAACGTCTGGGCTGTTACGTATGAAGAGTGTCCTGACCTCATTGCTGTCATGCTAGACATTGCTGAACAGACTGGACACCATTTAAGCTCGCTTGCGCCAAAACTCTGTTCAAATGTATATGTGGTGGATGAGTCTTTCAAGAACGGCATCGATGAAATAAGGAAGATAAAAAGGCATTCACAAGTCCGATAATTCCATGTAGATTTCTCCCTCTGCCATCGTCAAGAAGAAAGGTGGTATGATCCACAGGTGTGTAAACCTGTTATAAGCTAAACAGCGTGTCAGTTGGTATCCAATAACCTTGAATACAGCCAAGAGCCATTCTAACAAGCGAGTAAAATGAAGTACTTCTCCAAAACTGATCTTTGAAAAGAATATTGGTAGCATCCTTTCCAGTTGAAGACATTTATAAGACAGCGTGTTACCATTCCTGGTGGGACCTTTGAATTTCTGAAGTAGCCACCCGGATAGTCAGTTCAGAAGTTACACTGAAAAGAGAGATGAAATGGATGCACACACACACTCACACACACACACACACACACACACACACACACACACACACACACACTCATACAGACACATTACACACACACACACACACACACACACACACACACACACACACACACACTCATACACACACACACACACACACACACACACACACACACACATTCACACATGCACACACACACACACACACACACACACACACACACACACACACACACACACACACACACACACACATACAACGTACTGTGTGACTGGAATGGCGTTCAGTAATGCACACTCTCTTGGAAATAACATATTGAGCCTGGCAAGTTATTCAGGCGACTGATTAGATCCAGTCTGCCTGTGAGACTTAACAGTTGAGGTTCTTCATGAGCATGCACAATGTTGAAACTATGAGCCATACACTTCTGAGCTTGAAGGTAACCACAAAGGGCTGAATGAAAGACGTTGCCAAGAAAGCCTTTGAGGCTGTGCTTCCACCACGAAGAAGCAAATCCAGTTTTCATGAACTCAGACGAATACCATAGAGTGTTCATTTTCCATATTTTTCCGAAATATCTGTACCTCCCACGACTCTAGAGAGAGAGAAACCTATCAAAGTGGGGAAAAGGTAATGCGTGCTAAAAGCCATAAGGAAACCATCACGAAACTTTCCTGCCTCTTCCTGACTCTTCCGAGAATGGACACGTCCACTGTTGTCAGTGTAGTACTTTGGGTACAAGAGCATAATGGGAAGTTTAACTATTCTGCCCTGAGTGCCAGAGTGGAGAAAGTGGTGATACAATGGGTACCAGC
>CM065741.1:49350800-49381912 GCA_033310375.1 Conus canariensis | reverse complement strand
CAGAACGAATAAGAACACTGTTTAGAGAGCAAGGTGTCACATTAGCAAGTGTTATAACAGCCTTAGGATTTGCAATAAGTACACTGGTGTTGGCTATTACAGGCGGCGGTGGGCAAGGGTTAGTGCCTCCGCCACCATCTCCTCCACCTGATAAATCATGGGTAAAAAAACAACTTGATCATCTTGCAAGTTTATTAAAAAAATTAGCCAGTAAGGCAATAGACTCTTTGCCTGGTATAATAGGAGGGATCGTTAGCTGGCTTTTGTCTGCCGCAAGTAAAGTAGTTGGCTTTATGGCTGAGCACTTATGGGCATTAGTTGTCTTAATAGTTGGGTTACTTTATAGTAAGATAAAGACCAAGTAATCCTAGGGCAGTTAATCCAATAACAAGTGCCGTCTTTTCATATTCATGGTCATCACGAACAAAGTCCGCGTCTTCAATGGCCTTTGGGCTTTGGGCCTTGGGGATTGGATGGGGTTTTGAGGGGGCCACGGGGATTGGGACTTCTTTTTTTATTGCTATTGCTGGCTTAGAATTTATGTCGTTTTTTCCGACCTTCTCTTCATTGCCAGCCACAAGGATTTCATTATTATAGTTTATTATTGTTCCTATCTGAAGTCTGAGGTCAGAAGGCAGCATGTATAAACCAGTGCCGACAGCAAAGTCTACTTTCGATCTTGCGTATTGCAAAACATTTTGGTACCTTTTAATACTTGAAGGCAAATCAATTGCAGAATTAATAGAATCCTCTAAATTTGCTAAATACTGTTTTTGGGCGTCAAAGCCAGTAGAAGGATCAATTATGTTTGATCTCGTTTGTGCTTGCGAACCTAGCAAACACCAAACATAAGTACGAATAGAGTCGTTTATTCGTTCTATTCCTGCTTTTGTTAGGCCCTTAGAAGTATCCAAAATAAATGTTGTCCATGCTGTTTTATGCTCTTGCTCTATGGACCCGAGGTGAACAGTTGTGCCTGAAGAAAAAGATGTGTAAGGAGGATTCCAATCATAGTTATACTTTCTGTGCACGCCCCAAAAATAAAGGGTGCCTAAACCATGATTAAGATCCAACTTTTGTCTAAAGTCTGTCTTTGGGTCAATATCAAATTCGTTACAGATCCTTTCAAAAGCCTTGTAATCTATTCTGTTGCTGAATGGATTAAACGTTTTGTCATTTGGTAATGGCGCTTGCAGTTCAGATAAAATACGTCTGAAGGTGTAATAAAAATGAAATCTATACACTGACCTCACCAAAGGATCAGGATGATTTAAATGATCAGCATACGACACTCCACACCCAGTTGATGCACAAAACACAGCAAAGTTTAACTGGTTCTGATAAAACTGCATCGGATGACTAAACCACACTTTCGGGATGTAGTCGTTTTTAATAGGGGGGTTAAGATATCTGTTTAATGGAGTACTAACCTTTACTTGAAAGGCGTCAGACTGAGTCACAGAAATGTCAAGGGTGTCAGTTGTTATATTTTTAAGATTGTAGTGCGGCCCAACAGAATATTTTGCATTAGTATATTTGAATGCACTCATTTTTAAATTTGTTTTAAAAATGTTTGTAACAATAACAACTCAAGACAGTCCTTCGTTTTTAGAATATGCTATTGATAATAACTGCGGAACCCAAAGGGTCGCACTCCATGAAATTTTTTACAAAGTCGTATGGTTTAATATAACTGAATCCAAGGAGAATAATAAGATTAAAAAATTTGATAATAGAGGAAACTTAGTTAGCCAGTTAACCATACCTGATGGTTATTACGGGTTTTGCTCGCTAAAAGAAGCAATGAGTAACTTCGACATTACTCTCAAACTTAACAATGCAAATTTGAAAATAATGTTGACATTCAAACCTGAAGAAGAAGTAGACCATTACCTTTTTGATGTAGAGCTAGCTAAAATGTTAGGCTTTGCAACTGACAATCATAGTTTTATAGTTACATCAGACGAAACTACTTATGAGGGAGAATATCCGCTCGATCTTGCATTACATTCATTACTCTATGTTCATTTGGACGAGCTGAGCACTGATGAAAACTTATATGATGGAAGGCCCTCAACTGTTTTAAGAGCTCTTCCATCAGGGAAAGCTGCATATTGCGATTATGAAATTATACAATTCCCTAATTTACAGTTTAAAAGATTAGCTTGTGGGAGGGTCAGATCATTTAATATAAAGATCACAGATAAAACAGGGAAAGTCGTGAAATGTGATAACCTGCACATTGTTTTAGAAATAAAATAATAAGGTGTACTAAAAAATAATGTCTCATGGGCCAGAAGAATCAGGAGTTACATTAGCGCCTGAGAGGTGTGTAACTTTAGAATTAAAAGACCTTGCAGACGTTGAGGACTTTGAACAGAACGGTGAGATAGGCACTTTGTATGGTTTTGAGTACACTAAAGATGGTTATTATAAGCGCAAAGAGGTTGACGACAACAAAAGGTTTCCTAAACTAGAACAACTACGCAATCTAGAAGCAAATAATACAGGTCAGTATGAATATAAAATAGTTCGAAAAACTGACAACAAATGGCACTTAGAACCATATTTAGAATGGGACATAAAATTTGAATTCTTAAGCCCATTTACATTTTTTGACCGTCAAAAAAGTTTCAGAAAAGCATTGAACTCTGGCCCTTTACATGTAAGTCTTATGCCAGAGGACAACAGTCGGAAAGAGATCGAAATAAAGCCGTTTGGGGACAAACAGTACATCCTCCACAGAAGAGAATCGGTTTTAAAGAAAGCTTCTACAAAATTACAGTTCATTCCACGCACAAAATTAGGAGACACGTTCACAATGATATTTAAAATTTCTGTCTTAAAAGATGAGGCGAGAAATGGAGCTCTGGGCGTCAGTGACAATCTTATGAAAGGAATTCTTATTAGCTGGCAAAACTTAGACGTTGACAAACTTAAAGTTACTGTTGTTGTTCTTTACAATGGCGAGGATATTAAGGTCATAACAACAAGCAACAAAATTGATATTAGTCTAAATAGAAACGATCTTACAGAACTAAACTGGATTAATCTTACACATTTGGACCTTATAGGGTTTTATTATACTGAACAAGTTTTGACAGAGAGTATGATAAAAACAATAACTGGATTAGATTAAATTCTGTTTTAAAACTATGGAGCAGACGACTTTGGTGTCAATGCCGATGTTAAACTTTATGACAAAAACCCCTCATTGTTCATTGATTTGTGGACAGACTGGTTGTGGAAAAACAATATTTGTCCTCGACCTATTACAAACAGTTTATAGTTATAATTTTGATCATATTGTAATTTTCTGTCCAACACTCAAATGGAACAAAGCATATCACGACAGAAGGTTTATATGGACGGATGATGAAATCTATTTAGTTGATCCTAGCAATAAACTTAGCGAGTGCTTAGAACATTTCTTTAGACAGTTTGAAGGAACTCAGACATTATTTATTATAGATGATTGTTCAGCAGAAAGAGACATAGTTAAAAAAAGAAACGCTTTATCAAAACTGGCTTTTAGCGGAAGACATGCTGGGATAAGTGTGTGGATTTTATGTCAGAAATATAACTCAGTTTTAAAAGACTTTAGAGAGCAATTAAAGACAGTGGTTTTATTCCACATGAAAGATAGAGACGCATTTGATGAATGTATGCGGGAAAATGATGTTATTGAAGACGATCAAGAAAAACGAAGGATTAAGCAAAAACTAAAGTCTCAAAAGTTTTCTAAATTAGTGTTAAAAACAGATAATCCTACACATTATGTATGTTTGTAAAGTGTTTACTATTAGAGAACTATAAAATAGGCACTCTGGGTAAGCCGGCGGAGTAACAGCGAAACCGGCTTCAGCCGGTTGGAGCTGGCGGAGGTGGGTGAGCCAGAGTGCCTATTTTATAGTTCTCTACCCAGAAGACAGATACCATTTGCTGGGACGACGGGAACAGGTCAAAATCTTCCGCCTGAGGACTGGACACAATCGCCTGCTCCACCACATGCACACAAAATTTGGCACTGGACAGAGTGGAGAGTGCCCTTGTGGTGAGGGACCAATGACAACTGACCACATCCTTCAAGACTGTACGACGCATGCAGCCTCCAGGAGGAAGTACTGGCCAACACCGACGGCAGTGGAAGCCAAGCTGTGCGGCACCCTGGAGGAACTGCGACGGACGGCAGCCTTCATCGAGGACACCGGGCTGCTCATCTAACGGGAGGCGAACGAGGAAGAAGAAGAACTATTCTGCCATCCAATTGGAGTGCTTTGTCGTCATGTGTAGATTGGAAAAGTTCACTTTGCGCCAGCAGAGGCGTGCAGTTTGTGGTGCAGATGGGCAGTCTCCTGCTTCTGTCCATACTCAGATACTTAGCGTACTCCTGGCTGGGAGGTCGTGAGTTCGATTCCCATTATAGAACCATTTGCATGTGGGATTTTTCTGCCCCGACCAGTTCCTACCAGAGTTGAGGTTAGTATGGACTTAATTGGGAAGACTGGGACCATAGAGTCGAGATTCATCCACTTAATGGATGTGTCTCTGAGCGTGTTGCTCAGATTTCCTGACTGATACTCCAAACGTCTGTATCTCTCGAGCCTGGTTGACGCCAAGATGTATTATGAAAGTAAGCTTAGTGAGTAGTCCTGTCATGCAATTTCAGAAGAGAATGGAAATCACTGACATCATCTTCATCATCATCATCCTCATCGATCAGCATAAAAATGTTTCTTATTCTGTGTCCCTTGATGCCTTGCTCTGATGACAATGACATTCTTTTTTTATATCTCCATGTTTATGCCTTTGGTTTGGTTCTGTCGGAATCAGTGGAAATGACATATTCATGGAGACTGTCGTCGAACGAACGTGGTGGCGCCTTCTAAAAAGAGAACTCACCGAGCAATTATAGTCATCAGTATGGGGCGTAGTATATGGTGTCCTACGTATGTTGAATCAGCACTAGCGCCACTAAACGGTACCGAGATGACTTGGTAGCGGTGCAGTGTCTCCTCTAGTGGGGCGCTTCATGGCAACTTGACATTGACTGCTCCCTGTGGATTGCCAGTGCTGGGGCTGTAACGGGATGGGCCAGGCTTTGGCTGTGGACGGGAGGGGTGGAAGGAGGAGGGGGAGAGGAATGGGCGAGGTTGGTGCAATGCCACTGAGGTGCACAGGACAGGAGACAGATAAAAAAAAGTTGGTAAATCACTGTCAAAGGAGCCTACACTAAGTTGATCAATCACTGTCAAAGGAGCCTACACTGATCAATCACTGTCAAAGGAGCCTACACTTCAAAAGCAGTGTTCAAGGGCTGGAAACACCAACAATTTAAAGTCGAGAACTGGGACATTAGCAGAGGAGGCATCAGGGCTATCACATGTGCCGTGCCTCGGTGATCGAATCGTTGGATATTGTGGACCGATGAGTATAAAATCGTCAAGGACAAATAAAGTTCTTACTGTCAAAAGCTGATTTAAAGGGAGGCAAATTAAGCACTTGGATTGCAGGGTATCCTGTTGTGGTGTCCTTAACGAGTGGTCAAGCTGAAGGTCATTACGCAGCTGATGCACAGCTCCAAACACCTCCGTCCTGTGAATGCTCAGCTTCCTCCATTCCGACATGCAGTGAACTGGTGTTCTTGTCTACTTGACGAGACAATTGTTGCTGAGAAAATAGTAATAAATGCGCTTCAATGTTTTAGACGTTGTTGTGAATTTCAACGCCCATTTGTGTGTACTGGGAGTGAAGTTGAATGTTAGGCTATTCCGAATATTTGTAGGAATATGGATGAGTAGCAATGCAAGCTGAAGGGAGATCTGTTAGGAAGTGCCTGTATATAAGCTGGACAGGGACAAACACAAAACACGTGACACGCTTATGAAAGAGAGAGACCAGGTAAATGGAGAGAGAGAGAGAGAGAGAGAGAGAGAGAGAGAGAGAGAGAGAGAGAGAGAGAGAGAAGAACGAACGAATTTTTATTTTCAGAGCGTAATGGAATAAGCATCTCTGCTTTTTTACATCCAGCCTCCGAGAGAGAGAGAGAGGAGAGAGGAGAGAGAGGAGAGAGAGAGAGAGAGAGAGAGAGAGAAGAGGGATGACGAGACATGGCTCTAAATGACTGATGTCCCAGTCAGTCTGTGAAAGCGAAAGTTAAGTATGGCAAAGAGAAGAGGACCAACTTCTTAAACCTAGAAGGGGAAGATGAGAAGTAGAAGACTCCATTCAGACGGCCACAGCAGCTGTATCCTTCACATGATGCCAGAAGATCCAAGGCAGCACCCTCATTTGCTGTCTGTCCGAAGACAACGAGGCAGTCTGTAATGGCCTGTTTGTAAAACATAGACTGAGCTGAGGTGTGGTGTACAGGTGTAGGTGTGTGTGTGTGTGTGTGTGTGTGTGTGGTGCGTGCGTGCGTGCGTGCGTGCGTGCGTGCGTGCGTGCGTGCGTGGTGCGTGTGTGTGTGTGTGTGTGTGTGTGTGTGTGTGTGTGTGTGTGTGTGTGTGTGTGAAAAGGGCCTTTGTGTGCAAAGCTTGACTTTTGTGTCAGCAAAATACGAAAGCAATACGAATTATTTTTCGCCTCTCTTCAGTCATACGGAGTCACGTGAGTATCAGCGCGCGTCAGCCAAGAATAGTCAGTTGGCGCCCAGGCAGGCCAAGGCTAGGACAGTGAACACGACACACAACAAAATTATTAAAGATCCCATACTTCCCATACACAGTAATAATAAAATCGACAAACAGTTGATAACAACAATCAGTGAAGGTTATATACTTGTACATTTTTGTTTATTTTAACATAAAATAACCTAGTTTGAGGGGTAAGTACAACATCCTTTTTTCACCCTCACTCGTTCCCCGCTTGCTACGTGGCCACGATCGTGCATGTGCATGCGTGGGCCCAGTACCCGACAGGATTTGTCCTATTTTAATGACGGACTCACACACTAGTAGCCCCTAATTTGCCCAAATTTATACTCGACACAGAGGCGTTATCCAGCAGAGACTGGTAAATCTCATTCCCTCGTGTAGTCAGCAAGAGACCGACAAAAGATCAGCAGAGACTGAACTTTGAAAGTCAGCAGAGACTGACGCAATGGCCGAAGAAGCCTGAGCGGCAAGAGACCGCGACTGTGGCATTCACGGACCTGCAGTCACTTGACGCAAAAATGTCTGGCCGCTTGGATAGACTTGAAGCCATGCTGCAGAGAATCGCTGGCCAAAGCCATTCGGGTGAACAAAAGCCAAATAGAGCAAGAAAGTGAGCTTGTCACCAGACAGTTCAGATTCAGACGATGTAGAAAAGTGTGACTCCGAAAACCGGCACAAGCGGAAGAAGTTGCACGCAAAAAGCTCAAAGGAATTGTCAGAGTCGGAATTTGAAGGGGGAGGTAGTAGATGACACGCTCTCAGCAGCCGGCTCTGACGAAGATTTGCTAGGGGAAATAGATAAAGATCTTGATGATGGTGAGGAGACAGCACCACCAGTCTCCTCCTCCCTAGCACAAATCATAAACAAACGCTTCCAGTCTGGACTGTCAGAGGACAAACTGAGAGGCTCGGTAAGTATCAAAGGCCAGAGACTGATAATATGCGGGCTCTAACTCACCATCTTATTTTGCCCGAAACCCCCCTTTTCACAAACAATCTCGTCCATCTCATGCTACTTTTTGCCAAAAGTAGCACCTTTTTTACAATCAAACTTAACATGCAAAACCTCCAAAAATTGACGTAATCGTTATTTTAAAATGGGGTCTTCGTGCAAAACAAAGATGGTGATTTAGAGGCCCGCATATTATCAGTCTCTCTCCATAGCATAAAAATCTAATGGTTTACAGTACGCTCTTCTGATTCTTGCGCAAAAACAATAGGAACGGCTTACTTAATTTTTTTAATTGGCGTTTATAATCTGATTTAAAAAATGAAGCTCGGAGTAGTTGCAGAGCTTATTAATATATTTAGAGATTGGGAGATGGAGGAAAGATGGGGGTGGGGGGTTAATAGAGAAGAGTTTAAAGAAGTAATTACGGAGCTTTTTGAGCGCGTAGATATGCGAGAAAGCGTAAGGAACGCCATCAGTAAACTACCGCATTCTTGGCCCCATCCAGTTATAAAGTTGTTTGCCATTTTAATTGATCAAATAGCTCCTGAAGATTTTAATCTGACTGCTTCTACTGGCCCTGAAGGAGTAACTGTTACCTTTAAACCTGGACAGTTTTTAAGATTAGAAAAAGACTATGAGTAATAAATAACAGCTGAATTTACAATTATTTTTTATTTATTTAATTTTTAGATTTAAAAATGACGACCAAACACAGCGAATCTGATCTAATGATTTTAATAGAAAATTGTAATGAACTATTTGACGAAACAATGAAAGTGTTAAACATTGATTTTAGTGAATCTGGGCTTGAGAATGATGTAAACAATTTAATCAAAAATCATAGTGAACTCTTTGGCGAAGCAATCAAAGAGTTAAACATTGGCCGTAGTGATTCAGAAAAAGCTAAAGTATTAGCAGACGTTCTTGTAAGATTAGGGTGTCTTGAAGTATTGCAACACTTGGGTGAAGAATAAAAGAGCATTTACTTACTTTTACTTACTTTTATTTTTTTTAATTTACCTAAATATTGTGAGTTAAAATGCCCCTTACAAGTGAGTCCGAGTTTGAAATACTACCTTCCAACAGTACGTTGTTGGGTAGTAACAAATCATTAGGCAATATGTTCATTGAATTAGACATGGACATCATTAACCCCACAAACGTTCAGGAAAGTGTAACACATGCTATTTCTAAAATCCCAGGGTCTCTTCAAATTAACCCGCCAGCAAAAGTGTTGTTGGCCATTCTGATTGAATATATAACCCCCGATGATAGTAGTATGCAAGTCTGGGTTTCAACTAGGCAGAAAGAAGTAATCAGCTATTACGACTTTACACCTGGCTGGGCTGATTACATGCTTACACAGTTTAACCATGCAAGTGAAGAAGCGAAATTGTGCGGCTCTGGCTGGTCTGAAGGAACAGTCCTCGAAATCAAATTAAGACAAACCAAATACTCTCCTATAATCGGCAATTCTTACCTTCCTCTCCCGAGAGAGCTAGTGTTAAAACGAGCAGTCCTAAACATACATAATTCAGATAACTTATGTTTCATGTGGTGTGTTTTGGCGCATTTACATCCCGTTAAAAATAATGCAGAGAGAGTTTCCAATTATAAACCTTATCTTCATGAGCTGAACTTTAATAACATAAACTTTCCAGTGAGTATAGAAAGTATCGACCAGTTTGAAGAACAAAACAAACCAATAACCGTAAGCGTATACACCTGGGATCCAGTAGACAATCTAGCGCCTCTAAGGATCTCCCCCAACGCTCCCGCTTTAGGTGAACCGCTTAACAATCATGTAGACTTGATTCTGTTTGCAGACGGTTCCAAGAGCCATTATGTATTAATCAGATCAATTAGCAGACTGTTAGAATATACATCAAAGCATAAATCTAAACAAGAGCTTTGTAGAAGGTGTTTGGTCAGGATCCCAACTATAGAGGCAGCTGCCAGCCATAAGAAGCATTGTAAAAGTTTTGTAGACTGTAAAACCAAACTTTTTACGCCCCCACCAGGGTCTAAAGTCAGTTTTAAGAATGTACGCAAAATGCAAATGAGCCCATACGTAGTCTATGCTGACTTTGAAGCAATTTTGCCGCCGCACTACAGCCCCCAGCAAGAACAAAAAACAACCATATTATCCCGCCATCAGATCTGTTCTTATGCGTTTGTTGTTGTTAGGTCAGATGGCGGACACACACAACCGGAGATTTACAGAGGCCCCGACGCAGCTGGTCGATTTTTGGAGCAGATGAAACACCTTCGCAATCAATTCTCCAATCAGCTGAATCTTTCAGACATTAAGATGACCCCCGAAGATGAAGAACGTTATAAATCAGCCACCCACTGCTGGATATGCAAATGCAAGTTATTAGGTGACACTGTAAGAGACCACGATCACATTACTGGCAAATTCAGAGGGGCGGCACACAACAGTTGCAATCTTCAACTCAAGATTAACCCCGAAAAATGGAAACTGCCAATCTTCTTTCATAACTTACGAGGCTACGATTCGCACTTTATCATGCAAGCAATAACTTCTGAATGTAAGAGGATTAGCTGTATTGCACAGTCATCAGAAAAGTACATGACCTTTACTGTAGACTGTTTATCCTTCTATGACTCTGCCCAGCATCTGATGGGGAGTTTAAGCAAACTAGTAGAATCTTTACACGACTGTCCAATCACTAAAAAATATTTCGACCCATCTTTAGTCCGTAAAGGCGTCTACCCCTATGAATACATGGACTCGTGGGACAGGTTTGACGAGCCGGCGCTGCCGCTTAAGGAAGACTTTTACAGCCGGCTTAGGGGCGAAGGCATATCTGACGCCGACTATGAATACGCGCAGAAAGCCTGGACAGAATTACACTGCAAAACGATGGGCGACTATCATGATCAATATTTATTGGCCGATGTGTGTTTATTAGCTGACGTCTTTCAGAATTACAGATCCACTTGCATGAAACACTACGGCCTGGATTCATCACAGTACGTCTCTGCCCCGGGCCTTTCTTGGGATGCATTCTTGAAGTCTACAAACATTGAGATTGACTTAATATCGGATCTGGATACACTCCAGATGATTGAGGATGGGCTGAGAGGAGGCATTAGCATGGCCTGTCATCCTTACCGCAGAGCCAACAACAAGTATTTAGACGATTATGACCCCACCAAGCCATCCAACTATCTGATGTACTTAGACGCCAACAATCTGTATGGGTGGGCCATGAGCCAGGCACTGCCATTGAGAAACTTTAAAATGATAAACGGGCCTCATGAGGTTGATCGGGTGGTAGGACTATTGTCACAGCTTACGCCCGATAATCCAATAGGATTAATCTTAGAAGTAGACTTAGATTATCCTGCAGAGTTGCACGGCCCCCATAACGATTTCCCCTTAGTCGCAGAAAAATTAAAGATGAGTCCCACAGAACCACCTAAACTCGTGCCTAACCTCTTTAACAAAACTAAATATGTTTGTCATTACCGACTGTTACAGTTTTACTTAAGACACGGACTGAAACTTACTACCGTTCACAGAATAATTACTTTCGACCAAGGGCCTTTCATGAGGCCATACATCATGAAGAACACCGACCTTAGAACTAAGGCCACGGACGCCTCAGAAAAAGACTTCTTTAAACTAATGAACAACAGTTGTTTTGGCAAGACGATGGAGAACGTACACAATCGTAAAGATGTAAGATTAGTTACGAAAGAAAAACAAGCAATTAAGCTGGTCTCTAAACCTAATTATCAAGACTTTAGACGGTTTAGCGACAGCCTGGTTGGCATTATGATGAAGAAACAGAATGTGAAGTTGGACAAGCCGGTGTTTATCGGCTTTACTGTGCTAGAGTTGTCAAAGTTATTAATGCTTGAATTTCTATACGACTACTTTAAGCCGCTGTACCCAGAATCAAATGTCCTTTACACAGACACTGATAGTTTTATTCTGGATATCCCAACTGAAGACTTTTACAAAGACATGGAAATAGAAGTGGCTAAAGGAGCTGATGGGTGGTACGACACATGCGACTATCCTAAAGATTCGCCTTTACATTCAACCGTGAACAAGAAAGTGATTGGAAGGATGAAGGATGAATTTAATGGGACGGTTATACAAGAATATGTTGGCTTACGGGCAAAGATGTATAGCGTTGCTACCCAGACTTCTGTAACAAAGAAAGCTAAGGGCATAGGTAGAGAAGTTGTAAAAAAAATATATAAGTCACGACAACTACAAGCAGGCTCTCTTTGAAAACAAAGTATTTCATCACACAAATGTTAATCTGCGCTCTACTCTTCATCAAGTAAACACAACTGCTGTTAATAAGAAATCACTAGACTCTAACAATAGCAAGCGAACTTGCGTTAATCCCGAGCTTTCATACGCTATAGGCCCCTGGAAACCCGACTTGACTGACTTAAATTAAGATCTTAACTAGTACTTAACTAGTACTTAACTTAAGAT
This sequence comes from Conus canariensis, assembly GCA_033310375.1. Lineage (NCBI taxonomy): Eukaryota > Metazoa > Mollusca > Gastropoda > Neogastropoda > Conidae > Conus > Conus canariensis. The sequence continues at coordinate 49,369,821 of CM065741.1, read as the reverse complement.
CTTAACTAGTACTTAACTAGTACTTTACTTAAGATCTTAACTAGTACTTAACTAGTACTTAACTAGTACTTAACATGACTTGCACTTTACTTGCACTTAACTTGCACTTAACTTGTACTTAACTTGTTATAACTGACTTAACCAGTACATAGCTTGTACTTAACCAGTACTTAACAACACATTAAAAAAAAACTAATTTATTAAAAATGGGTCTACAGCAGGAGGTTGTACTTTTTTTGCAGAAGCTGGTTCTTTTTCTTTTACTGTTTTTGTGGGGGTTTGTAACTTTGTTGCTAAGTATGGCTTTAGGCGCTTGTATGCTAAAAGCCCTCCACCAACAACAATACTCCCCAGCACATAATAATACATCTTATAGTTTGATTGTGTTGTTGTTGGTGGCGGCGGCGGTGCTGGTGCTGATGTTGTATTACTATCTAATAATTTTTGTTTTGCTGCTTGGTTTGCTTTTTGCAGTCTGTTCCATTCAGCTAGTTTACGACCGGCCTCAACGCGGCCAGAATTTTTAGACTTAGTAACACTACTCACCTGCGGGACACTCACCTGTGGATTCACTTGTGGGACACTCGCCTGTAAATTCACTTGTGGGGAATTCACTTGTGGGACATTCTGCTCCTGTGGAGTCTTCTTCTCCTGCTCGCTCATTTTTTTTAGTCTGATTAAAATTAATATGATTAAAATTAATATGATTGAAAGTAATTAATCCCATGATGAATGGACATAGCAACGTCCCAAATCTATAATACATGTCACATGCAAGAGATTCTAGGGACCTGGTTAAAACCGGATCTTGTGTTAAGTCATATTTTAAATCTTCTTCTGAATCAATCGGCGCTATCTTGCCTACTAACTTTGCATATAAACTAATCATTGTCTGTCCCACGATCTAACCATTTTTTATCCTAGCTGTGCTTCGTACCTAGCGTAATACTTCTCAACGTCTGATGTAGACAATTGCTGAATCTGTTCGATACTTAGTTCAACGCCTAAATACTGCCTGGTTTTCCCACATGCAGCCAGCGAGTATAATCTTTCTTTATGACAGAGGTCTGCCGCCTCCTCACACTTTAATAGCTCGTCGCAATCCATTTTTTAAACTCTTTTAAAAACAATAAAAAATAATAAAACCATGAGTTTAACGCTGGTTAATTATGCAGTGCCCATTGTCGGCGTTATAGTTTATTCAACCCTAGCAAAATGTTTGTTAAGAATAAAACCGCCCAACATGGGAAAGATAGAAGATTCGCCGAAACTAGTTGTAACCTTATTTTTAGCTCTGGCAACAAAAGATTATCTAATTAAAAAGCACATAGACAGTCTTTCATATTATGATTATTTTAATTATTTTTTTAGTTAATAAAAAACATGAGCGAAAAAAAGATTATTAATACGATTTACCACTCTGCTGTAATCAGCGGCCTTAGTATAGGATATAGCACGTTAGCAAAAAACATGTTTAAAATGAGGCCGGCTGATCTGGGAAGGTTAGACATTGAGGATGTTGTTAAGGTTATAGCTGTAATAACGGCAGGGATTGCCTCAAAAGACTTTCTTGTTGCACAGGGGATTATCCCAGAAAACATCAATGCATAGAAAGATTAATGCATTTAGGCAGATTGATTTATAAAAAAAAAGATTCATTCTAAAAAATATTCATTCATTTATAAAAAGATGTCTGGATTAGTTCTGATGGCGGGAGGAGCTATTGTTAATGCATTGGCTTTCTCTGGCAGCAATTACATGTTTAGTAAATTGCGGTCTGATGAAGAGAGAGAACGCCATAACAAGGCAATGGAAGATTTAGCTAAGGCAAGAGACGCTTACGAGAAAAGGAGAATTGCTCACTTAGACTTTATTAATAAAAAGTTAAGAGAACAGGGACATGCAGAGCACACATTTACAGACGTTGATGAAGCAATGAATGAATATTACTTAGTGACAGGAAAGAAGTTTCTAACATCGTCACCGCCAGAACTATCTGACTTTTATGAACCATCTGAGGATCAGAAAATGGTAGAAATAGGCTTTATTATAGGTGCTATGGGAGCAATCTTTCTTCTTGCATATTCAATCTAAAAAACAATAGTTAAAAATGTAATAAAAACAGTCCCTTCTATGGACGATACAAAATACAAAATATATTATTCTCCTAGAGGGTATTGGAAAGGAAAGGCTGCTATTGATAAACTGAGTAAAGCTGCTAGGGTGTCTGAATCAGAAGCGAAAGACTGGCTTTCAAAACAAGCGATCTGGCAAATATATCTGCCCGCCCCAAAAAGAATAATAAGGCCTCGATTTGTTAACTCAGTTCCTAATGACACCCACCAGATGGACTTGTTGTATCTTCCACATGACAAAGTTAGAAGAAAAAAGTTTAAGTATGCTCTTACAGTTGTTGACATGGCTTCGAGGTATAAAGATGCTGAGCCTTTAACGGATAAAAGCTCAACTGCTGTGGCTGTGGCTTTACAACAAATATACATGCGAGGTCCATTAAAGTATCCTAGGTTGATTCAGGTTGATGATGGAAAAGAGTTTAAAGGAGCTGTAAACCAACTGCTTTTAAGACATCGGGTTACAGTTAAGAGAGGGATTCCAGGCAACCATCGCTCCCAGGCTCTAGTAGAAAACTTTAATAAGAATCTAGCTGAGCGCCTGTTTACCTATCAATACCACAGAGACCTTATGGACAGAACACGTAACACAGAATGGGTTAGGAGATTACCGGCAGTCTTACGTGCCATGAACAATGAAGAATTTAAAGCAACGGGCCTTAAGCCAGTAAACGCGATCAAATTAAAAAAAATTAGCATTACTGAAGACATCCAAAGTGATCAAAAACTCTTGCCTTTTGGACTAAAAGTAAGATACTTGTATGCTCCTGGAGAGGCAGAGGGTGATGTTAGAATTAGAGCCACAGACCCCATATGGAGCGTAGACGTATATGAAGTTGAAAGAATTATGAAAACAGCCCCTCCCGTGTATTATTTAAGAGAGACTCTTTCTTCTAGCGGTGCTACTACGTCTAAAAAGCCTGCCCCCAAAAGATCGTTTGTTCGCGAAGAGTTGCAAGTTGTCCCACCAAACACAGTGCCTGTTAGTTAAAAAAAATAGTATTTATTTTTTTTGTTAAACTTATGATTTATTTATTTAGTTCACATCTTATTTTTTTAGTCTATTTTGGGTTTAACTGATTGTTTGCTTGCTTTTCAATGTTCTGTTTGATTGTCTCAGTGTCTACCTGTTGCGAAGTAAAAGTCTTTCTCCACTCCTTTTGAAGTTCAGTTTTTTGTCGTCTGTAATCCTCACCATCAGCCATAAGGCGCTCAAATTCTTCAGCTGTAATGTTTTCATCCTGCAATGCTTTGCTTATTCTCAGTCTTAATGAACAAAGTTTTGCTGATGCTAGGGCTACAATGGCAGTGTGCTTTTGTAGTTTAGGCGTTAATTTTTTTTAAAACAGCACTCACAATCATAGACATAGCACCTAAACCCAAACCAATGCTCCCTAATGCTAAAGAGGCTGGCGCTCCGGCCCCAGTAGCTAAAAGAGCAACGCCGGACCCAGTACTTACGCTCGCTACAGCTGATGAGCCGGTGATTATATAAGAAAGAGTATTTAAAACTTTAGCATATTTCTTTCTAGTAACCCTATACTTATTCAAGTCACTTTCTATTTCTTCTTGAAGTTCAGTTATTTGCTCTAACCTAAACTTTTGAGCTTGATCATCCATTTTTTAATTAAGATTAATTTTTTTAATTAAGATTAATCTTGTACATATCTCCTTATTAACCCTTCTGGCAGCACTTCATCAACAGAGTAAAATGCAATAAAATCAACATACTTAATGAAAATAAAATCAAGTACTGTTAGTTTAGCATTGTCAACCATCACAGTGACTTTGTCAGAAGATACAGAAGTGTTTATTTCATCCCCGTTTTTAGTAATAGCAATAACAAGCCTAAGAGGCCCGTCCAAGTTTTCAGATTTTATTTGTACGCCTCTGATTAACGTATGCTCTGGCAAACTAGGATCAGCCTCCCTTGGAGTAATAAATAAGCGAAAAAGCATCGTCATTTTTCTAGGCAGTGATTCTAGTTTTGGGTTAAATTCTAAGCCGACGGTGTCATCCCCCACTTCAGCTAAGGACTTCTTTCTCCGCAGCATATATTCAGAGCCCTGCTTAGTTATTTCAATCTGCTTTTTCTGTTGTGTTCCTGGGACTAGGCTAAAAAGAAGGTGCCCTTCATTCAAAGCTTTTCTAAAATTGTATTTCTTATCAAAGTATACATAGGGGCTTCGTAGTTCAAACTTTAAATCCCAGTTAATGTCAGGAAGCAACGCCCAGGCATTCTCTCGTTTATGAAGTTTGTATGCGTGTTTGCCAAAATCGTTTGCCCTTAGATTTCTTATCTCCTCCAGGGTAGGATATTGCTGTCGTTTTTTATCTTCAATTTCTATTCGTTTGTAAACCCCCTCGTCGGTGTACTCAAATCCATAAACATTTCCTGCCACTCCTATTAGATCAAAGTCAGTTGTATCTGCTAGATCTTTTATCTCTACTGCAACGCATTTAGGAGCTAACTCTGCTTTTGATTCAGGCCCTCGAGACATTCTTTTTAATATAAACAATTTATTATAAGCAATCTATAATAAGCAATCTATAATAAATAATCTGTAATAAGCAATCTATAATAAGCAAACGTATTGAACTGGTGGGTCAGCCCGTAAGCATAGTTTAGCGTGCTTAGATTTTTCTAGCTGCTCTTTTATTTTTTTAGTTCATCCTTGTCCCTGATTATATAATTTTCACTTAAACATTCTTCAAAACTATCCTTGTCCTTAGTATAGAATAAGATGACTGATTTTAACTGCGATCTAAAGTCTTTTAAGACAGCATTGTATTTTTGAGTTAAGAGCCAAACAGAAACTAATGCATGTCTTCCGCTAAAGGCTAGCTTAGACAGAGTCCTTCTTTTTTTAACAATGTCTTGTTCGGCTGAACAGTCATCAATAATAAACAGCGTTTCGGTTCCCTCAAATAGCCTATAGTAATGTTCTAAACAGTCGCTTAGCTTGTCAGTAGGATCAACTAAAAATATATTTTCGTCTGTCCAAACAAACTGCTTTTCTTTGTAAGACTTGTTGTGCTTAATGGTTGTGCAGAATATAACAATGTACTCGTAATGAAATCTGTAGACTGTTTGTAACAAATCAAGTACGAAGACAGTTTTCCCACACCCAGTAATCCCACAAATAAGCGAGCAGTGCGGGTCTTTGGGCAAAAAGTTCAAACAATCCATCTGTTTTAATAGGCTATTTCTTTCAGTCTATTTTCTTCAATGTTCAGCTGGGCGTCATAAACCACAAAAACGTGCATTTGTATCTGACCATTCTCCTCCTCTTCCTTATTAATCTGTATGAGTATGCCATCTGACCCTACCCTTCTTCCACTCCCGTGCAGTCTGTTGTCATACGTGGATCTAAAATCCAGCCATAGTCCATATTTGTCTGTTAGATAATCTTCGAGTCTTACATCGTGAAGGTGAAGTTTTTTACACACATGATCGGCTGTGGGGCTTGTCTGTCTGCCTCCAGCAAACAATTTTCTTATTTCATCAAAGTGTTGGTCGGGCAAAAGTCCAGCTGAATACAACTGAAAAGGCTTGCCATCTACTGTGCAAGACAGCTGCTCAATTTTTGGGTTGTAAAACACCTCAGATTCTCTCTGAAAAGGAGCAGAGGGTTCAGTAAATAGCAAGAGAACCCCCTTTAGGGACCTTAAAGAATTGCTTATAGCTATTTCCCAGACAGCGTCTTGCTTGTTTTTAATCGCTAGACTGTGGTGTAAAACTCTTTCAAAGTAAACAACCGCCCTACTTTTATACTGGTTTAAGATTATTCTAGCTAGTTCAGGGTTAGTAACAACATCAAAATTAAGAGAGATGTTACTAACAGTGTACTTGGCTTGAGGATCATCTGATAAAATAACAGACCCGCTGTCATTGAATGTCAGTTCGTAAGTAAGTTTGTCTCTTAGTGCGCCTTGGTAATATGGCTGATGGGTTTTTAACAGTTCAAAATCTAGAGGGATGCAAAATCTGTTCTTAAATGCTCGCGCTATTGCCTGGTCTCCCTCGTCTTTCTTTGCATCTGCAGCATTAAGCCTGTGCTTAAGACCGTTTGGGCTCTGGATCCCCTGAAAGATTTTGTCTTTTCTTTCTGTTCTAGGCAGCCACAGATCAGAATAGAGATTTAAAATGTCTGCGCTACTCAGTGAGAAGACTTCTCTACCTTCCAGTTTAATTACCATATTTTTAATGATGGCCCTGCCCAGGTTAGCAACGACAGTAGCATTAGGATCCGCCGACTCAATATCTATTTTGAATGATAGCTTGGCAGTGCCTGGCATTATAACATCGTCAGGCCCGAGGTCACTAAATCTTACTGTTAACATTTCATTGGGCTCAATTGTTGATGGATTATTTACAACGCGCACAGTCTGTCTTATGCCTTTTATGCCATGGGGCTCCTTCGCTTTTCTGAATGGATCGAGGTCGCAGCCGTATGGGTTCATTTTTTATAAAACAAAAAATAATAAATATATAAATATGTCTGATGAAGATGTTGACGCGATTAGTCCTATTGAAGAAGAAGATAATGAAGAAGAAGAACTGGGTCCTTCATTGCAAGAAGAACTTGAAGGGGCAGCAGCAGGCCAAGGAGCAGGATTAAGCCAAATACGATTGTTAGATAGAATTGAATCGTTATATGGCAGTATAGGGCGAGAGCAGCCAGAAGCACTTAATGTTTCTAATTTTTTAACAGATGAAAATAATCATTTGTATGTAAGAACTAGTAAAGGAAAGCTTGTACGACTTACTACAAAACCAGACCCAACCCAGTTTTTAAGCAGGAGCACAATTCTTAGAGAGCTCCCTATTTCTGACCAAAGGCAGTTAAACTTTATTAGCAATCTAAGGCCTGAGGCCGTTAGAGCTTTACAGAACTTGGAGCAAAGGTTGCCAACACAATCTGAAATGCAAAACATTCCTCTTCACGAATTAAGTCAAAGAGCAGATGAAGTAATAGCAGAAATTGAAACGAGTTTTAATGAGGAGACCCAGTTAAAAACAATTGTCGATTCTTCATCGCCTAGTCAAAGAGAACGTGAGCTGAGTCCTGAAGAAGAAGCAGCTTTACAAACAATTGATGATCCTCCATTGCCTGAGAGTGTACACAAGAATCTTAAAGCTGCTCTGCGTGACCTCAGGGGTCTTGATGATGCTCTACGGAGAATAAATGGCGAGCTAAAAAAACAACTTGTCAAAACTTGGTGAGCTAGATAGAGAGATAAGAGAAGAAAAAAATAAACTGGCTGATGCAGATGATAACAATTTAGGGTTAGAAGTAAAGGCTAGAATACAGGCGAAAATACAGGATTTAAGGATAGAAAGAAAAAACAGGTTAGCGGCGTTGTCTACTAACAGTGAAAAAATAAAATACCATACAAGCAGAATCAGACAAACTATAAACAGAATACTTCATGAAAATACTACGTTAGCAGAAAGAATAAGGGCTCTGTTCAGAGAGCAGGGGAATACAATAGTTAGTATATTAACAGCCGTTGGGTTTGCTATCTCTACACTGGTTTATGCATTAACTGGCAGTGCGCCAACAGGGCCAGTAGCGCCTCCAACGCCTCAACCTGGTAAAAGTTGGATTAGAAAACAACTGCACCATCTGGCAAACCTATTAAAGAAGTTAGCTGCCAAAGCGCTTGATGCTCTGCCTGGCATAATAGGCAGTGTTGTTAGTTGGGTTTTGTCTACCATAGGCAAAGTGGCTGGTTATATGGCTGACCATCTGTGGACGTTAGGAGTGCTGGCTGCTGGTTTAATTTTTAGTGAAATAAAGTATAGCCAGTCCAGTAAAAGTTAAAAACACAACAAGGGCTGTCTTTTCGCTGGTGTGTCTGTCGGGGTGAGGTACATCAACAGGCGGACCGCTTTCTGGCTGTGGGCTGCTTATAACTGGTGGGGGGTCGCTTTCTGCAGGTTCTGGGCTAGATACTTTTTTCAAAATGGCTGGCGCGGGCCTTGTGTTTAAACCTTGATTATGCCCTAAGTTTTGGTCGTCTCCGGCTATGAGGATTTCATTATTATAATTCTGTATCATGCCAATCTGCAGTCTAAGGTCAGAAGGCAGCATGTATAATCCATGGCCCACAACAAAGTCAACCTTTGACCTAGCATGTGAAAGAACGTTTTGGTACCTTTGTATGCTGGAAGGCAAATCAACAGCAGAGTTAATAGCATCTTCTAAATTAGCTAGAAATTGTAAACAAGTTGGGCACTTCTTGCTCCCACAAGAAAACCCAACACAGAGCAACCCCCATTCAAGACTGGCACAACCTTCCAAACTTGAACAAAGTCAGACAAATACATAGACGAACAATCCAACAGTGGGGGAAAAAAACAAGCGCAGGCCAACAACTGAACTATCTTCATAGCAATGACTTGGCAAAGACCTGGACTTATGGAGGGGGGGGGGGGGGGGGGGGGGGGGGGGGGGGTAATCTGAAGATGGAGAAACCGGGAACATGAAATTAAGAAAATATGTTACAGATATGAAAACTCTTCACCAGCTGCACAAGGGAACCATCGCAACCTCTTTTGAAGGCAGACATATTTGTATTGCCCGCTCCTAGGAGCGGGCAATACAAATATGTCTGCCTTCAAAAGAGGTTGCGATGGTTCCCTTGTGCAGCTGGTGAAGAGTTTTCATATCTGTAACATATTTTCTTAATTTCATGTTCCCGGTTTCTCCATCTTCAGATTACCCCCCCCCCCCCCCCCCCCCCCCCTCCATAAGTCCAGGTCTTTGCCAAGTCATTGCTATGAAGATAGTTCAGTTGTTGGCCTGCGCTTGTTTTTTTCTCCCACTGTTGGATTGTTCGTCTATGTATTTGTCTGACTTTGTTCAAGTTTGGAAGGTTGTGCCAGTCTTGAATGGGGGTTGCTCTGTGTTGGGTTTTCTTGTGGGAGCAAGAAGTGCCCAACTTGTTTACTGTTTGTCGTTTACTGTTCCCTGCCTCATTTCATTTCCGATTTTAGCTAGAAATTGTTTTCTGGCGTCAAAGCCTGTAGATTGATCCACTATGCTAGACTTGGTCTGTGCTTGCGCTCCTAATAAACACCAAACGTACGTCCGTATGGAGTCATTGAGCCTTTGCACTCCTGGCATTGTTAGGCCTTTACTTTCATCCAAGATAAATGTTGCCCAAGCATTGAGGTGTTTTTGTTCTATTGATCCCAATCTAACTTGGGAGTTTGGCTTAAAAGAGGTGTGGCCGGGCCAGTAGTCAAAATTATATTCTCTACGCTGACCCCACAAATACAATGTGCCCAACCCGTGATTGCGGTCTAACTTTTGTCTAAAGTTATTTGAAGGTTTAATGTTAAATTCGTTGCAGATTCTTTCATATGCATTATTGTCCATTGGGCTGTTGAATGGATTAAACGCGTTGTCGTTGGGGAGGGGTACTTGTAGTTCAGTTAGTATGCGTCTATACTGGTAATAAACATGAAAGTTATATACTGACCTTACTAAGAGATTGGGGTGGTATAAATGGTTTGCATATGAAACACCGCAGCCAGTGGTTGAGCAGTAAATGGCAAAATTTAACTGATTCTGGTAAAAAGCCATAGGGTTGGATGACCATGCTGATGGCACTCTATCACTCTTTATTGGAGGATTTAAATATCTAGTTAGTGGGTTTACAAGTCTGACTAGAAAGCCATATGATTCATCCACTGCGATGGTTAGGTTACTAAAGTCCAAAGATTTGGGCTCATAAACCCCTCCTACGTCGTAAGTGGCACTTTCATTATATTTAAAAGGTTCCATTTTTAAATAGATTTTTTAAAAAAAGGATTTAAAAAGGATGTTCCTTTATATAACCAAGCAAAGCACGCGTGTGTTCTTAAAGTATCCAATTGACAATAGGCGCGGTAATAATAGGGTTGCTCTTAGAGAAATTGGTTTTAAAGTTAAGTGGATTAATATATCTGAAAAAGCTAAGAATACCTGGGTGAATGTTAAGGGCGGGCAAGGTAATTTATTAAAGCAGTTAAAAATACCTGATGGTTACTACAACTTTTGTTCTTTAAAAGAAGTATTTAGCAATTTTGGCATTAAGTTAAAAATTAATGAGGCAAATCTTATAATTACTATGAACTTTCCAGAAGAAAGGCGAGAGTACGTTTTTCCTAAATGTCTTGCTAGAATCTTGGGCTTTTATGATAGTGGTGAAACGTATAGTGTTAACACCCATAAGTACTTAGAAAGTGGCCTCTACGAGTATGCAGGCAGTAGACCATCCGATTTTCTAATCATATACATTTGGTGAAAACAGTCAATTTAAAGAATTAGTTGGTGAGGATATACATTCATTGTGTGTAAAAATAACTAACCAAGATGGAAGGCCGGTTGTTTGTTCTGATTTGTTGGTGGTGCTGGAAGTAGAAGATTAATCAGAAGAGGAGAGAGACTGATAATATGCGGGCCTCTAAATCACCATCTTTGTTTTGCACGAAGACCCCATTTTAAAATAACGATTACGTCAATTTTTGGAGGTTTTGCATGTTAAGTTTGATTGTAAAAAAGGTGCTACTTTTGGCAAAAAGTAGCATGAGATGGACGAGATTGTTTGTGAAAAAGCGGGGTTTCGGGCAAAATAAGATGGTGAGTTAGAGCCCGCATATTATCAGTCTCTAAGGCCAGAAAACTGTGAAGCGCTGATAGTGCCGCGAGTCAACACTGAAATTTGGAAAAGCCTTCCAGCAGAGGCCAGAAGAGCTGACATCAAAAGCTCGCATGTGCAAAAAGCACTGACAAAAGCAGCAATAGCTTTGACAGACAGCACACAAACAATACTCTGGGCACAATGCAACACTGACTCACAGACATCCAAGAAAATGAAAACAGCCATTGAAAAGAACACAGACAGTCTTGCTCTCTTGGGACACGCATCGCATCAGCTGTCACTCGGACGCAGACAGGCCATTCGCTCACATTTGCACCCCTCTATCACAGGCATTTGTAATGATTCTGTGCCAGTCACAAAATGGTTGTTTGGTGACAACTTGGCTGCTTCACTCAAAGAAATTAAAGAAATGGACAAGTTGGGCAATACTCTTGCTGCTGGGGGGAAAACAAAATATAGAACATCTACAAACCAGCAATACAGAGGCAGCAACCCTTTTTTAGGACAGAGAAACACGGGGCAATGGCTTCGGTACAGAGGCGGCCGTGCAAGTTACAGACACAAAGGGGCAGCCATGCGAGCTCGCGCGCACAACACGGCCAAAGAGGAACTGGCAAGTTTAGCTCCGCCCACTCAGCCAGCCAGAGAAGTGGTAAGTGCTTACTATCACAGTCTCGCACAGCTAAGGGCAGAATTAGACACAGAGATGGATATGTTTCAAGGTGGCAGGCTCCAATATTTTCTGCCCGTATGGGAATCACTTACAACAGACCAAGAAATCTTACAGCTGATAAGAGGAGCCACACTGGAATTTGAAGAGAAAACTCTGTTATCCCCTCACACTTGTTGTAGTAGTACACAACCTGGCTTGAACCAGGCGGAAACAAATATCATAGACAGTGAGGTGAATAAACTCAGATCAAAAGGAGTTATATCCCCTTGTACACCTGTACACGATCAACACGTGTCACCTGTATTTACAAGGCCAAAAAAAAAAAAAAAGATGGGTCAAATCGCATGATTCTGAATTTGAAAAAATGGAATCAAGATATTACTTATCACCATTTCAAAATGGATACTTTGCATGTTGCACTGAAGTTAGTGACACCTTTTTGTTTCATGGCTTCTATAGACCTAAAGGATACCTATTACTCCATCCCATTGCACAAGCACACAGGAAGTATCTCAGATTCAGATGGAGAGGCCAACTCTGGGAATATAACTGTATGCCAAATGGTCTGGCTCTTGCCCCTAGGAAATTTACCAAAATGTTGAAACCTGTTTTTTTGCCAAACTGAGACAAGAAAATCATGTCTCCACCAACTTTCTGGATGATGCTCTTCTCCTTGCAGAATCAGAATCAGAATGCATAGAGAATATCCAAGCCACAGTGCAGCTTTTTCGTTCACTCGGCTCCATTGTACACCAAGAGAAATCAGCTCTTAAACCAACCCAGGTTATTCAGTATCTAGGGGTGATCACTGATTCCAGAACAATGACAGTCACTTTGACACCTGAAAGGAAAGACAGTCTGAAACACTGCTGTGTCCAGCTACTGAAAGCCAACAAACCAATTATCAGAGAACTAGCCAAGGTTATTGGGAAAATGGTGGCAAGTTTTCCGGCAGTGAAATTTGGGCCCCTACATTATCGTCACTTAGAAGGCAACAAAAAAGCTGCACTGCGACAAACAAAGGGAAATTTTGATGGATAGGCCTATACCACACTGACCCCACAATCCAAAGAAGAGCTTAAGTGGCGATAAGTAATGTAGATACTGCTTACAATGACATCACACATCCAGATTTTGACGTTACCGTCACGTCAGATGCCAGTATGACAGGATGGGGATGTGCATGTAAAACACAGAGCTCTGGAGGATTGTGGCTACCAGTTGAAACTCGCTTCCACATTAATTACCTTGAACTTAAGGCAGCTTATTTCGCACTGAAGTGCTTTGAGGCAGATCTTGATGGAAAACATGTGCGCCTGCTGATTGATAATTCCACAGCAGTAGCCTGTATTAACAACATGGGCACAAGCCACTCTGACAGCTGTAATGAGATGACAGCCACTATCTGGCAGTGGGCTGTGGACAGACATGTATGGCTGAGTGCATACCACATCCCAGGGAAAGACAATACAGCTGCGGATGAAGAATCAAGAAAAATGAATGTGGATGCAGAGTGGAAACTGGACAGTACTGTGTTGACAGATGCGGTCAACAAGTTGCAGATTTCCTTTGAAATTGATTTGTTTGCTTCCAGAATAAACAAACAGCATCATTGTTACGTCTCTTATAGAGCCGACCCAGAGGCACATGCGGTTGATGCTTTCTCCTTAAATTGGGGAAAACTACAATGGCATGCTTTTCCTCCTTTCAGCCTGCTGCCCAGTGTTTTACAGAAGATACGGAAGGAGAGAGCGACAGGCCTGCTCATCCTCCCCTTATGGCCCACACAGGTCTGGTGGCCGGTTGTACACAACATGCTGACCCAGGAACCAATCCGTTTACCCTCCACACCTGCCCTGCTCACACTGCCCAGCCACCCGGGTCGCACTCACCGCCTGCTGCCAAAGCTACAACTTCCGGCATCCAGTGTATCAGGACACATTTGAACAGGAAGGATTCTCCCCTGATGCAGTAGATCTTCTCATGAACTCCTGGAGGCCCACCACCAAAAAGTCGTACAATACATACATTAGTAGGTGGATAGAATATGCCTCAAAAAACGGCATGGCAGTGAGATCACCCACACCGCCACAGGTTGCAAATTTTTTAGCTTCCATTTTTTGAGCTGGGGCAAGCTATAGTGCTGTAAATTCTGCAAGAAGTGCATTATCAGTTTTTCTGTCATCAGTGAAAGGAGTATCTGTAGGTAATTTACCAGAAATTTGTAGACTTGTCAAAGAGGTTTTTGAGGAAAGACCTGCACTGCCAATGTACAGACACACCTGGGATGTTAGTGTAGTGTTTGATTACATGTGCTCACTTCCAGATGTAAATACTTTGGATTTGAAACAACTGACATTGAAAACAGTAACTCTAATGGCACTTCTTACTGGGCAAAGAGGCCATGCTCTTCATCTACTGAAAACTACAGATGTGCATGTCAGTGAAAGGAAGTGTATTTAACAGTTTTCTAGTAAACACAAAAATACTAAGCCAGGCAGTCACACAGAACCAGCAGAAATTCTCGCCTATTCGCAAAACACCAAATATGCTTAGTGACGCACACACAACTGTATCTGAAGAAAAACTGAAGTGCTCAGGAAAGGGCCAGAACTCTTTATTGCCATCCATAGACCACATGCTCCCATTTCCAGAAACACATTTTCTGGGTGGGTCAAACAAGTGCTGGCTGCGGCAGGAGTGGACACAGAGACATATGGTGCACACACAACGCGTGCCGCGAGTTGTTCGGCTGCTGCAAGTGTAGGAGTGAGCCTTGCCACCATCCTCAAAGCGGCTGGATGGTCGGCAGAAAATACCTTCACCAAGTTTTATAAGAAAGCGGTACTGTCTAAACCTAATTTTGGACAGGCAGTATTGGACAAGTTTGTTAAGAAGTCGTGACTTCTGTACAGTATGTACTTGGCAAATTTCAGACTTCCTGGGGAATGTGTTTACAAATATTCTGCATTTAACTGCATGTGAATGCAGGCCAGTAGGCACTGCAGTTAGAATATGTTTCAAGTTTGTGTTCAACATGTTATGTTTGGTGATATTCACCTGGACTGAATCAGATTAAATTGACGTACATGTATTGATGACTGCAATTGGTTTTTGCAATAATGTGAAATGCTGCGTAGTCACTAGATGCTCTAAAATCTCACGTGACTCCGTATGACTGAAGAGAGGCGATAAATAATTGAAAAATTAAACTAGACTTACGTAGAAAGGTGACGTTTAATTTGACTTATTTAGAGCCTATCGTAAGGAGGGAGGAGTTACGTGCCCTCCCTATGTATGGCTCTGAATGTTCAAGGTCACCACTATGGTAAGTCTAGTGAACAGTTTGTTCACCCTCCCAAAGTATCTAGTGACTACTCGCAGCTCTAAACACTGACTATTCTTGGCTGATGCGCGCTAATACTCACGTAACTCCTCCTTCCTTACGATAGGCTCTAAATAATTCAAATTAAACGTCACCTTTCTACGTAAGTCTAGTTTAATTTTTCAGTTCAATGCCACCTAACCTGGACAACGACTGAGCGGACAGTGTACTCGCTGATCTTTGACATCTACAGTTAAACCATTGCGAAGGTGACAGGACTGGTGCTGACTGCATGAACTGTTTCATCATTCATTCATTATGCCCATCGCTCCCGGTGGAGCATAGGCCATCGACGACCCTTCGCCATCGCACTCTGTTCTGGGCTGTTCTGGTCATTCCAGTCCAGTTGGTCCCTTGTTGTTTCAGCTCCGCCTCAGTGTCTCGCCTCCAGCTGCTGCGAGGTCGACCTCTCTTCCTCCTTCCATGCGGGTTCCATGTCAGGGCTTGGCGAATGGTGCTGGACGCTGGCTTCCTGAGGGTGTGTCCGATCCAGCTCCACTTCCTTCGCAGTATCTGCTTGGCCACTGGTTCCTGTCCCGCACGCTCCCACAGATCTTCGTTTCGGATCTTGTCCTGCCATCGGATTTTGTAAATGCGCCTCAGACAGGTGTTGAAGAATGTCTGAATCTTTTGTTGCATCATCTGTGTTGTCCGCCATGTTTCGCATCCGCAGAGCAGAATTGACTTCGCATTGGAGTTGAAGATGCAGAGTTTTGTTCTTATGCTGATTCCTACAGATGCCCAGATGTTCTTGAGCATGACGAAAGCTGCTCTTGCCTTGCCGATTCTGGCTGTGACGTCTCGGTCCGTGCCTCCCTGTTGGTCAACCACGCTTCCCAGGTAGACGAAAGACTCCACCTCCCTGATAGGCTCTCCACCGACTGTGACTGATGTGTTGGCAGTGGTGCTGATTTTCATCGGCTGTCTTCTTCCTGTTGATCTTGAGCCCTGTCCCGGTTGATGTGGTCTCCAGGCGAGTTGTCTTGTCCTGCATCTGGCTGTGGCTGTGTGACAGGAGCACCAAGTCGTCAGCAAAGTCGAGGTCGTCGAGCTGCGTCCAGAGTGTCCACTGTATACTGTTGCTCCTGCCTGTTGTAGTGGTCTTCATTATCCAGTCAATGACCAGGAGGAAGAGGAACGGCGACAGCAGGCACCCCTGCCGAACTCCGGTCTTCACCTCGAAACTTTTGGACAGCTGGCCTTCGTGGGCAATCCTGCAGTTCATGTCCTGGTAGGTGCACCGGATGAGGGAGATGATCTTCTTGGGGACGCTGCAGTGCCTCAGCAGCTTCCACAACATCTCTCTGTCCACACTATCGAAGGCCTCATAATCTATGAAGTTGATGTAGAGGGGGAAGTTCCACTCCGGCGACTGCTCCACGATGATGCACAGGCTGGCGATCTGGTTGGCACATAATTTGTTCTGCCGGAAGCCTGCCTGTTGGTCTCGGAGCTTTGGGTCAACAGCCTCTTTCATCCTCTCTAGTAGAACCCTGTTGAGAACCTTGCCTGGCGTTGACAGGAGCATGATCCCTCGGTAGTTGCTGCAGTCCCTGAGGTCTCCTTTCTTCGGCAGATTGATGATGATTCCTTCTTTCCACAGGACCGGTACCTCCTCCTTCTCCCAATCTTGCTGAAGAGGCTGTATAGCATGTTGACAGCTGCCTCTATGTCTGCTTTGATGGCTTCTGCTGGTATCTCGTCCAGCCCTGGAACCTTCCCATTTTTCAGAGTCATGATGGCCTTCTTGATCTCTGCCTTTGAGGATGTGTCGCAGCTGATGGGCAGCTCTGTCTCTGCGGGTGGGATGTCTGGTGGTGCGTCAGGGACGGGGCGGTTCAGCAGCTCCCTGAAGTGTTCTGCCCATCGTTTCAGCTGTTCCTCGGTTGTCAGTGGGTTTCCGTTCTTGTCCTTTACTGGCTTGTCTGTCTGCTGGAACTTGCCCGTCAGCTTCTTGGTCACCAGGTACAGGTCCTTCAGGTTCCCCTGTCCGGCTGCTGCCTCTGCTTGACTGGCCAGGTCGTCAAAGTAGTCCCTCTTGTCCTTCTTGATGCTCCTCTTTACTTCTCTGTCCGCTGCTGTGTGCTCTTCCTGTGCCTTTGCCTTAGCTGCCCTTGTTCGGCTCGTGTTCAGCGCAGTTTTCTTCTCTCTCTTGCTTCTAGCTTGTGGATGGTGTTGGCAGAGATCTATTCCTTGTGCTGGGTCTTCTTCTTGCCAAGGATATCTTCACATGTGTCGTGCCAGAGCTTCTTGCAGTGTTCCCACTGTGTCTCGATATCCATCTCACCATCTTCTATTAGCTCTTGTAGCGGCTGGAACCTGTTGGAAAGGCTGATCTGGAATGCTGCTTGTGTGTCCCTGTTTCTGAGCAGTCCAACATTGTACCTCGTCCGTGTGTTGTTTGCGCTGGTGAATCTCTTGAGGCGAAGTCTCACTGTTGTTAAAAGAAGGTGGTGGTCTGATGACACCTCAGCACCTCTCATCACTCGTACATCCCGCCATGATCTCCTGAACTTGCGGCTAATGCAGATGTGGTCAATCTGGTTCTCTGTGACGTGGTTCGGAGATCTCCATGTGGCTTTGTGGATGCGCTTGTGTGGAAAGATGCTTCCTCCTATCACCAGCTGGTTCAGGGCGTACAGGTCTTCAAAGCGCTCACCATTCTCATTCATCTGTCTCAGTCCGTGTGTCCCCATGATGTCCTCGTAGCCTGTGTTGTCCATTCCAATCATGGCGTTGAAATCTCCCATCAGTATGGTTATGTCCTTTGCTCCTCTTCTGTCTATCACTGTCTGTAGTTGCTGGTAGAAGTGATCTTTTTTCTCTTCTTCCGCATCATTGGTGGGAGCATAGCACTGGATGATGTTCAGCTTGATGTCATTCTTCTTCGTGGTAAAGTTGACTGTGATGATGCGGGAGCTGACAGGTTCCCAGCCGATGAGTGCCCCTTGTGCCTCCGGTGCCAGCATCAGGACCACACCCCCAGTGTGGGGGCTCCATCCTCTGTGTGTCCTGAGTACAGCAGCTGTTCTCCAGATGAAAGTCTCAGCTGTCCTGATTGTAGCTACCTTGTCTCACTCAGTCCTAGCACTCTGATCTTGTAGTTTTTCATCTCTCTCGCAACTTGGATGGTTTTTCCTGTTTCAAACATCGTCCTGATGTTCCATGTGGCTACTTTCGTTGTTGTCCTGGGTGTTAGAAGGGGAGTCAGCCTTGTAGCTTCCTTTCGGCTTTCACTGCATCGCCTCATAAATCTCCAGGATGGAGACCCTTCCTTGCCCAGGTGAATGTTTTGGTTCGTTGTCGTCGATGCTTCTGTAACTGGTCTTTCTTACTGGTAAGGTTGTTAGCCCTACGCAAACCCCTTTATCCTCCAGGCGAGGTGGTCCTGCCTTAGTCGCCTCTTACGACATGCATGACGGCAGTGGGTCTATTCTATGCCCAACCCACAGGGCGAACATGAACTGTTTGGTGCAGTGAAATAGTCATTGTCTTGTGGCATATGCAGTTCTTAATTTTCACAATGCAATACATTCTGTTTGTTGCCGGAAAAAAATGTGATCTGAGTGCGGATAATGTCACCAACAGACGAAGGTAGTTCCATTGTTAGTTTCTTCACACCAGTTTGCTTTAGATGTGTGGAAGATATCTTCCACGAGGTGCGCAATATTTTGATAGAGAATGTCCGTGCAGGTGACGGAACTACATAACAATGACAACACCTCTGTCTATAGCTGCTGAACCTCCCAGAAACATCGAAAAAACATTCTAGAACATGCAAAATGCTTTGGCTGGCGATACAAGGTCTTTGTTCTGGAATTTTCTAGAATATTCCATGCATTTTGAAAGGATCTGCTACACGTTTGTTAACTTAAGATTTGATATTTACGAACAATCCGTCGTACTGACTGTTTTAGACAGTAGTCAATGAATGTTGCTGGAGCTGAAAGTTGCATGTCTGTATTGGGCCAATTGTCACAGTTGCGTGGAGAGGACTGGTGAATCGTCTGCTGGAAGTTTTTCAGGAAAGTCTGTCTTTACGCTTTTTGAACATTAATCACCGCGAGATGGACACCAGCTCGTCTGAATCATCTCAGTAAAACTTCTGCATTCGCTGAAGTGTTATTAAGGAACAGCGTCTCAATTCCCATTTTAAGACAGAGGTTCAGCTGGAAA
>CM065741.1:49333300-49345800 GCA_033310375.1 Conus canariensis | reverse complement strand
CACATCTGTTGAAGTATTACTTAATGAACAGGGGCTAAATTCGCATTGCGAGGAAGTTCCACATCTGTTGAAGTGTTAGTTAATGAACAGGGGCTAAATTCGCGTTGCGAGGAAGTTCCACATCTGTTGAAGTGTTAGTTAATGAACAGGGGCTGCGAAATCCAGGTCCTCAAGTTTCTGCATGAGTGTCCACTGGATCCCGCGTTGTGGGCTCATCGCTGTCCTCATCACCCAGTCGATCACAAGAGAGAAGATCAGCGGTGACAACAAACATCCCTGACGGACCCCGGTGTTCACTGTGAAGGGTTCCGACACACTCGTGTTGTGGATGACGTGACACGCTGTGTCCTTGTACAGGCTCTGTATGATCTTTACCATCTTGAGTGGAATTCCATAGTGTCTCAGAATTTTCCATGTTACTTCTCTGTCCACTGTGTCGAATGCTGTTTTGAAATCGATGAAATTGATGTAGATTGGTGAATGCCACTCAAGAGACTGCTCGATGATGATTCGGAGCATGGCTATCTGGTCGACACATGATCTTCCTGCTCGAAATCCTGCTTGTTCGTCTCTCAGCTTTTCATCTACAGCTGCCCGGATCCTCTCTAGGATGATTCTCGTGAAGATCTTGCTGGGTAGTGACAGCAGCTGTATCCCTCTCCAGTTCTTACACTCACTGAGATCCCCCTTCTTGGGTATCTTGATGATGTAGCCCTTTTTCCACTCTTTCGGCACTTCTTCCTTTTCCCAGGCCTCTTGAAATAAGTCCATCAGGATGTCCGCCGCGACCGTCGCTTCTGCCCTGAGCACTTCCGGTGTGATGTTGTCAGGTCCTGGAGCTTTCCTGTTCTTCGTCTTTCTGATTGCTTGAATGATTTCTTCTTTGCTGATCGGCCCTAGGTTCACATCCAGGTCTTCTCCTTCCTCGATGAGTGGTGGTGTCTTGACTGGCGTACCACTGAGTAGCTCGCTAAAGTGTTCCCTCCATCTGTCCAGCTGCTCTGTTGGTTTGCTCAAGATGTTTCCATTCTTCCCTTTCACTGGTCGGTTGGTGTTGGTTTTTCTACCGCCCAGCTGCTTAGTGATGTTGTAGAGGGTCTTCATATCATTCTTCTCTGCTGCTTCCTGTGCTTGAGTGGCCAGTCCTTCTACATGGTCTCGCTTGTCCTTTTTGGCACTCTTCTTCACTTCCTTGTCTCGTTTGCTGTACTCCTGTTGAAGACGTTGTTTCTGTGCTCTTGGTCTGGCTTGGATCTCTCTCTGGTCTCTCATCTCTCTTCTATCTTCTTGATGGTTTCTTCCTTCCGAGATCCATGGTTTGTGCTGTCGTTTCCTGTATCCTAGCACTTCTTGACTGGTTTCATCGAAGGCACTCCTCAGTCGCTCCCATTTCTTTTCCAGCGAGCCATCCTCCAGGTCTGCGAGGGCCTGGAATCTGTTGTTCAGGGTGATGGCAAACTCCCTCTTCTTTTCTTCTGTCTTCAGCTTTGTGGTGTCAAAGCGCGGGTGCCTCTGTTGACCTGTATCTTTGTTCCTGGCAATCTTGATCTTCAGCTTGCCCGCCAGAAGTATGTGATCTGATCCCACGTCTGCTCCCCTACATGCTTTCACGTCTTGTAGGGTCCGTCTCCATCTCCTTGAGATCGTGAAGTGGTCTGTTTGGTTTTCAGTGCTCGGGTCTGGTGATCTCCATGTCACTTTGCTTATCCTGCGGTGTGGGAAAACTGTTCCTCCGATGATGAGGTCCTTCATCTCACAGAAGTTAGTAAAGAGTTCTCCGTTTTCGTTGATCGTACCCACTCCTTCTGTTCCCATCACATGTTCTCTGCCACTATTGTCAGCGCCAACTTTGGCATTCATATCTCCCATTACTATGATGACATCTCTTCTGGGCAACTTGTCCAGTTGTTGGTAGAATTCTTCTTTGGTGTCTTCTTCAGCCACGTTGGTTGGGGCGTAGCACTGTACTATGCTGACCTTCTGAAACTTTGAGAAGAATCTAGCTGTCAGTATTCGTTCGTTGACCGGTTCCCATTCCATCAGGCTCTTGCTTTCTTGGTCAACATGAATCCAACTCCATTTCTGTGCACACACCCCTCATCCGGCGGTCCTGAATGCAGCAGTTGGTGGCCCGATGCTAAGGTGATTTTCCCTGATGACGTTCATCTCACCTCACTCAGTCCGAGTATCTCCAGCCTGTAATTGTCTATCTCTCTAGCCACCTGAGCTGCTCTTCCAGTTTCATACGTTGTTCGTATATTCCATACTCCAATCCGTGAGGCGGTCTTGGAGGAGAGAAGTTTCATCGGTGGGTCAGCTTCTTCTTGACAGAAGGTTTGGCTGGTCCGCTTCATATACTCTCCTCCGGGTCGTTTCCGTAGATCCTTTGAAATTTCTGCAGTGTTGGTTTCTGTAGCAAGCATGGTTTTTACGTGGTGGGGTTGCTAGCCCCACGCACAACCTTCCTCCTTTTTCATCACGGGCTTAGGACCGGCATCGGCGGAGTTCCACATCTGTTGAAGTGTTATTTAATGAACAGGGGCTAAATTCGCATTGCGAGGAAGTTCCGCATCTGTTGAAGTGTTATTTAATGAACAGGGGCTAAATTCGCATTGCGAGGAAGTTCCGCATCTGTTGAAGTGTTATTTAATGAACAGGGGATAAATTCGCATTGCGAGGAAGAGGCGTAGTTTGAAGATAAGATATCTGGTTTCCAGCTTTGAGGAATGAAACAAAACTGTCAAGAAGCGGAAACAAATTCTGAGAAGGCTGTTGTTGCTGTACCCTGGCGAAAAGACTCCAGGGATCATCCGAGCAGCCAAAGTACTTGAACACTATGGTACAAATGCATCAGCTAGGGATGTGAATATTACGTGTGTGACCGTTTTTTTATTACCCCCCTACGTGGGCAGCCACACTCCGACTTCAAGGAATTTTGGAGACTGATGGTGTTATGCTAGGAGCTTGTCACGACGACTGAAGAGAGTCCGTGCATAACTATGCAGAGCATAACAACATTTTGTTGTAGCCTTGGTGTTCTTAACCTATGTCGATTGGTCTGACACAGCCTTAAGCCAAGGCGGGGGAGAAGGCAAATACTCCATCCAAATTGCAGCCAGTGTGATATGTACTCTAATGTGCATTTAAGACCGGTCTCTGATGTGCTGAGTCAGTCCGTCCTTTCACAACTAGACTCTGATATGTTGGTACGTCCTTTCACAACTAGACTCTGATATGTTGGTAGGTCCTTTACGAGTGATCCTTGATGAGTGTGTCTGTGGTTTACGCCTGGTGATGTGCTATGTGGTGTATGTCATCACCATCATATCACAGCTATGACGAGTGATCCTTGATGAGTGTGTCTGTGGTGTACGACTGGTAATGTGCTATGTGATGTGTATGTCATCACCATCATACCACAGCTATGCATTGGTAGGAGGTGGGGTGGAGGTGGGGCATCTTGAGAGAGCGCATTCTCTTGGCAGAAGAACAGCAATCATCAAAACTGATATTGTATAACAATTTGCAGATTATACTCATCCCCCACAACTCTACCCACTGTCCCTTCTCCCACACTCTGCCCCGCCCTCTTCCTCTCCCTACTGTTTCTGTCCCCTTCTCCGTCTAAACAACTTGTTTTGTTGAATGCAGTATATCTGTTGAATGAGAACAAACACCCATCCCCCTTCCCTCTTTTCCCTTCCCTGACATGGAAAACACACAAACTGTGGGTGGTGTTGAATGAGAACAAACACCCATCCCCCTTCCCTCTTTTCCCTTCCCTGACATGGAAACACGAGAGCTGTGGGCGGTGTTGAATGCTTTTAGACTTCGGATTACCAGTGGAGCCAAAGTGACGTACTGGGCTGCAGGCAGTCAGACCCCAGCCCACCTCATACGCCAGGGAATGCCTTTAGGCTGTCATTTAGGATGAAGCCAGTGGTCGTGTGCACGTCTTTATGACATGGTTCTCTTCAGACCCCAACCCACCTCTCTGGGTCTGAAGAGAGACAGACAGTTTTGTTTTACTTCCAAGTTGGCGCCCTGGGTTAGGAGACATGATCAAGAACCCAAAGTGCCTTTGGAGCGCCTCCAGAGCTCTTTCTAATTATTTCACAGTGAGCACCCATTCAAGATTAAATTGTTTTGGTATGGGTTACTCTGCTTGGCCGCTAAGACTGAAAGATGTTGAATAATTAAAAAAAAAAAAAAAAAGGAAAGAAAAAGAAAAAAACCCAACAGTGAATAAATTGCAATTTTTTTGTTTATTCAAAACGCTTTAAAGCTAAAACACAGAAGACCTGCCAATTGTAGTGTGCAGCCTTTTTAAATACAGAGTGAAAGATGTAGCTGACAGTTATAGAGAATAAAATATTAGACTCTTCAAAAGAACACTCGCTTTATTATCTCGCTTACGCTGTTGTTATCAAGGAAGCGCACCACAAAGCGAGGCTGGTGCAGGTGCAGGTGTGCCGAAAACTACCCTGACGTCTGAAGCCACAGTGAAGAGGGGGGCCCAAGAACCATCACTTGAGGACACTTTGTCTGGGAAGTGGCCAGACCTGACCGACTATGACCCCTCTGACCACGTTTCCCTGACAGTGACCAACATCACTGACCCCAATGTGGCCACCTTCACAAACATGACAGGCCTGGACTTGACCCCATGTATTGAGCGTACATACATTGACCAGATGACCATGGAAGGCACATCTGGTCACGCCTATTATTACAACATCGGGCAAAGTAACATCACTGGCTGTAAAATCATCATACAAGTGCCACGTGGCAAAATAGTACATTTACGGATAGATGAGTGCATATTCCTTTCTCTAGTGACAATGGAATATATGAATGACACCAAGGAAGACATCAAGACAAATACAATTGATTGCGTTCCAAAGCAAGACAACATTTCCTTGTATTGTATCTCTGACAGAGTGGCGATCAAACTATACTATTATCCATATACGGCTAAGAAACCGAAACTGTCTCTGTACTTTGCTGCTGCGGATGAGTCTGCCAGACCCGAACTTGAGCTCGTTTTTCTTTCTTCTTCACACGGTGAGTCCTTTTTTTTCATTTTTCTCAAACATGTTGGTTTTCTTAGTACAGAAAAGGGGGTGGAAGGTTGAGGGAGGGACTTTATCAAGCATCTGTCAGTATCCAGCCCTGAGACGACGCTCGTGCGTTTCTGTTTCCCCGTAGATGCTGTCGAGAGTGGTTTGGGTACTGAACTGAACGACGGCTGATCTTTCAACAGACGCGGCGACAAGATCACAATGCTGAGGAATGAAATACATCGCTCTCTCTCTCTCTCTCTCTCTCTCTCTCTCTCTCTCTCTCTCTCTCTCTCTCAATGATGAGGAATGAAATACATCTCTCTCTCTCTCTCTCTCTCCTCTCTCTCTCTCTCTCTCTCAATGCTGAGGAATGAAATACATCTTCTCTCTCTCTCTCTCTCTCTCTCTCTCTCTCTCTCTCTCTCTCTCTCTCTCTCTCAATGATGAGGAATGAAATACATCTCTCTCTCTCTCTCTCTCTCTCTCTCCTCTTTTCTCTCTCTCTCTCTCTCTCTCTCTCTCTCTCTCTCTCCAATGATGAGGAATGAAATACATCTCTCTCTCTCTCTCTCTCTCTCTCTCTCTCTCTCTCTCTCTCTCTCTCTCTACTGGGCATTTTTCAGAAATTCACTTCTTACTGGTAGCAATACCAACTAGTGTTAAAGACAAAGATGACATCATTTCGGTTTGAATGTGGAGATTTCTAAATAACAGACAGTTTTACTTTTAAGAAAAAAAGGAAAGCGAGAGCTGGGAAACTGACAAGTTCTCGAATAACAAGTTCATCTCTTTTTATGAGATGGCGTAAGAAATTATCTACCAAGCACAAAGGCATCCGCTGTTCATGCACTGGATTTGATTCTCCCTTGAAGTCCATGCATTCATTATTCCAAGATAGATTCAAGGGGACTGTTTTTGCTGTTGTTGTCGCAGAATTGACCGACTCTCTCCACAGACGAAAGTAAACCGCACAATCGTTATTGGCAGGAGGTTTCGTAGTATGAGGCATAGAGTGCATGCTTAATGACAACGTATGCCATCATTCTTAAATGACACAACAGAACTGCGTCTGTATTGCAGAGTGGTTCATTGAACACCTGAAACCAGTAGCCCTGTGTGGAGAGGTGGCCTTTTCGGGAAATAGAACTAGGATTACTATTAACTCCAAAGGAAAAATCTTTCTGTCTGAAAGTCCCGACGGGGATTCAAACCCGCAACCTCATATTTACCAAGATCACGAGTCCGGCACTCTAACAGCTTAACTCCTCTGGCACCTCGTGTAAATTCTTAGCTAAACTAAGTTCTGAGAATTGGAATTGGAAAACTGAAAAAAGAGAACTAGGATTAGGGAACAGAAATTAGGGAACTGAAATTAGAGAGAACTGAATTGAGAGATCTGAATATAGAGAACTGGAATCTGAGAAGTAAAATTAGAAAACTGAATTTAAAATCAGAAAACTGAATTAAGAGAACCGATTTTACAGAACAGAAATTAGGAAATTGAATTTAGAGAGCAGAATTTACAAAACAGAAATCAGAGATCTGAATTTAGAGAACTGAATTTACAGAACTGAAATTAGAGAACAGGAATTTCGAGAACGGGAATTTAGGTAACTGGAACTAGAGAACTGAAAATTAGAGGACTGAAAATGAGAGAAGCCGAATAAATTGAACTCAGAACTCAGAAAACCCTTATTCGATCGAGGACCGAAGTTTGAGGCAAAGCCTATTCTTCCAATCTGTCCCTGAGATGTGTTGTTGTTGTGCAGGATATATGCAGACCCCTGGATGGGACAGAGTCACCCGTTACCCAGCACACATGAAAAGCTGCGTCACACTGACACCACCCCCTGACCATCTCCTCTTCATCAGTGTGTTCGTGACAGATCTGGGCTACGGCGAGACATTGGTTCACTTCCCTGGACGTTGCGTCCTGTCTTTGTCAGCATCGCACACCGTTGGCGATCAGTTCACCACATATTCTGCCAAGCAGACCCCCGAGCCATTTCTGCTTCCCTCATCTCCAAGAGACTTGCAGAACGAAGACACGTCAATGTCATGGTACTTCTCTAGTGACGACCATCATGAGGCCACTGGATTCCAACTCCGATTTTCGTTTCATTCCAACGTCTTGAGGCCCCAAAAGGTCGCTGGCTCTGAGGGTGCCAATGGTGAGGAGAGGTGGAACTGTTCCGTGTCCGTGTGGCCTCACCTGTCTGCCCACTTTCTGTGTGACCTGCGGGCCCAGTGTGCCGAGCTGGAAGACGAGGCCCCTTGTCCATATACGTCCGAGGAATGTGGGCCTAACCAGGTACCGTGAACAGGAGGGTTTTGTTGTTTGTATGTCAGCCTAGTAACCAATGAAAAAAAAAGAAATCAGATTAACAAGCATCCCCTTTCTCCAATCGGTGCTCTGCTCTTCCCCTCCTCCTTCTCCGACTGCTCGCGCACGCACGCACGCACATTTTTTTTTTTGAGGGCACGATGAAAAAGAGCTCTGAATCTTATTCTTCAACCCTCAATAAACATAATTTGACTTGATTTGAGTTGACTTGACTTCACACACACACACACATGCACGCACGCACACACACGCACGCACGCACGCACACACACACACACACACACACACACACACACACACACACACACTCACTCACTCACACACACACACACACACACACACACACACACACACACACACACACACACACACACACACCATTCGCGTGCGCGTGTGCACGCATATGCACCACCACTATACCACTCGTTTAAAAAAAACAAACCTGAGTCATACTTATTAACATTGTCCACGTCCCTTCATGCCCTTGATGTCCAAATGTGCTCTTTTTTAATCTGGAAATGGATTGCTTGGGAGAGATTTACCTACTTCTGAATACCATGTTCTTCCCAAGCCACATAAAACCTACTTGTGTTTTCAGTAATTCATCTTGGAATACTTGTTGGCTGGAGATATATCATGGTCTATCATTTTGTGGTGTTCTCACCTCCAAGGGTTCAAAAACAGAATCCTACGGCACTCCAAAGCAGAGAAGTTAAACGAAAAGAAACCACTGTAAGGAAATGAGCGCAGAAAAGCTCAAATTATGTGCTGCTGCTACTACTGCTACTACTGCTACTGCTACCACTACTACTACTATACTACTACTACTACTACTACTACTACTACTACTGATAATAAGAGTAATAATGTGTGTGATATGTTCTCTTGGGGCCTTATCTATCTATCTATCTGTATATCTATCTATCTGCATGTATGTATGTCTGTCTATCTATCTATCTATCTGTCTGTCTATCTATCTATCTATCTGTCTATCTATCTATCTATCTATCTATCTATCTGTGTGTGTGTGTGTGTGTGTGTGTGTGTGTGTGTGTGTGTGTGTGTGTGTGTGTCTGTATCATATGTGTCTATTCTCAGGTAAAGGCAGGAGGTAGATGCTGCATGTATGTGCACAAACGATGAATCTTTCCTAGATCTGAAAATATGATGAGAATCGGTACTTCCTTTCTGCCTAGAGCTTGCTACAGGGAATGATAGCCACATTCGACTTGTTGATCACAAGCTGGATCAGGATCTGTAGCAATCGGCTAGCCTGCATAGACCGGTTTGAAGAAAATCACACAAAGAAATGGGAGGCAGTATGTAATCTAAATTTTTGGCACGTTCCTTGTCTTTATTTACCTGGCTTGTCTCACAGATAGCTTGAAGCAACAAAATCTCAAAGCTCCTCTGTCTTTATTTGTCCGGATTGCCTCATGGATAGTTTAAAACATCATCTCAAAGAGAATCAAGCACAAACATAGAAAACAACTTAATGATGCATTCTTTTCACTATTATGTCCCCTGCTGCCCCCTCCCCCCCCCCCCCCCCACACACACCTCCTTTTTTGGAGTGGACCTCCCCTAATCCCAAGGCTTTCATACAGTACCGAGGGGATGAATGGCTGTTGGGTTAAACAGTCTCGAACTGTATGCAGTCTGGCCCTAGGGCGACACCAGGCTGACGGACTTCATATGTGCAGGCGTTCCCTACATGTATGGACATCGATTTGCCCTTTCCTGATACGAGGCTCTGTCAGGGCGACCGCTTATGACCCCTCAACACTACGAATAACTTCTTATGGGTTCTCAAAATACTTTGTCTCGCTTGCACCTTGGAAACCTTCGAGTGCAAGCTTTGGGACTTAAAACTGGATCCCCTCAACACTGTTGTCGGCGTAGCAAAAAAGGTGAGAGAAGAAGAAAGGTAGGTAGGAATTGAACAAAAACTGAAAGACTATCCAAGAAATATTTCAGGATTTGTACGTACTTGGAACTGCTGCAGTGCTAGAAAGAGGATCTCAACAATTAAAAAACTAGCATGTGACTCTGATGTTCTGTGTCTACAAGAAACTAGAAGTGCCGCCCACAGACCAGTACATTTGAATGAGTTCATAATCTTTCAAAGCATGATGGACGAGGACTAGCTATGATAACAAAAACACCTTGAAAAACAAACTGTCCAGGATAGACTAGGAAACATGGTGTAGCAGCACACATGAACTAATGTGTGTGAGGCTAGAAAGCCCGGGTGGTTATCAGAAAAGCCTTGTGCTCATCAGTACATACATACATCCAGGCACCCACACATCAAAAACGGATTGGACCTTTCTAGAGGAAATAGAACATGAACTTGGAGACTGTGGGATCAGCAAGGTACCAATCCTCGAGGAATTTCGCTGGAAGTGATGTTAGATGAAGTACTTCTTAGTGCAGACATCATCATCCCCAACACATACAGGGAGGCAGGGTGACACTGACAGTGTCATTGACTTTGCACTCATTGGACCAAAATTCACAGCAGGTGTGAGTGCGGAAACACTTCATCATCATAGAAGTGACAATTTCCCTGTTGTGTTTAGTTTACAGAAACTAATAAAGTTAAGCAAACGAAACAAAAGGAACCTTTTCAATGTAACAACAATGGCGGGAATATCACAGGAACGTCAAGGAGTAGAAGAAGCAAAATAAAACAATATTACAACCAAACAAATCGTTTAACCTCTTTGGTGGAATATAGACACGCACGGAAACAGCCTGGAAAAAGAAACGCAAGGTTGTAAGAATTTGGCAAAGAGATAAGATAAGATAAGATAATGTTGCTTATAGCCCAGACGACCGCAAGGGGCCATATCAGGGCTGTCACCACGTTAAAATCAACTCACAGCGAAAGAAGAAAATTAGAAAGAGTAGCTGAAGAAGCAAAAGAAACCAAGTGGCAACAATTTTGTCTGTCACTTAATTATGACACAACACTCACTCAGTTCTGGCAGTTTTATAATTGCATGGAAGGAAAACACAAAACAAATGCAATCCCAGATATCTTAGACGCTGATGGAACCAATGTGGAGAAAGGGTCGGCTCTACTTGAACGTTTCATAGAACAGAGTAATAAAACAAATTTGGAGGAAAAGAATAACTATTTGACAACGTTAAACCAACACCTAGCTCAGGCTGTTGGTATCGATGATGAAATTACAGCATCTGAACTGGATGATGCAATAGCTAGATACATTAAGGATAGTGCTCCAGGTCCAGACAAAATACGGTATGCAGATATCAAACCGCTCTCAGAAGAGGACAGGGCCCATCTCTTCAGTCTCTACCAGGATAGTTTTGATAAAGGCTATGTCCTAGAAGACTAGACTCACAGCTACCTGAAAGCTTTACCCAAACCAGGAAAAGATCATCATCGGCCAAACGGCTGCGCATACTCACTATGCAAAATACAGCAGGAAAGCTCATGGAACGAATCACAGCAAGAAAACTCGCAAGAGGTGTTGAATGTCGACAAATCCTCCCATCAAATCAAGGAGTCTACATGACAGCTACAAGTACATGGGGAAATGGGACCGCTTTCGCCCATGAAATATACGAAGGATTCCAAAGAAAGGAAGAAACGTTGGCAGTTGCAATAGCCCTGGAAGATGCATACAACAAAGTCCACTTCTCGCTTCTCATAGAACTGCTCCTTGACTATGGAGTCAGTAAGACACTTACACGATGGATAGCAGCAGCAGTTCCTGTGCGAACCGACGTCCGGCGATTTGGAGATTGGACGTCTGAGCCTCATAAACTTTCTATGGGATTACCTCAAGGTTCTCCTCTTTCCCCTGTTTTATACAATGTTTACACTAAAGACCTTGCAGACCTCAACAGAAACGGAATTGCTCGAGTGTTGACACTAGCAGATGACAGTCTGATCTATAAAGTATCAAAGAATGTCAAGAAAGAACGAAAGCAGTTCAGCAACAGTTGAACAACATTGCTCAGTGGTGTAAAGAAAATGGATCGTCCATCAACCCTACAAAAGCCCAGGCATTAGTCTGCACTCTCAACAACAAGACCTCAGGACAAGTACCCTCACCAGTTTCCTTCAATGGAATACCAATTGAATCAAATAACAACCTACGCTGTTTGGGTGTAGGCTTTGACAGAATGCTAATGTTTAGAAAGCATGTTGAGAATATTGTTCTTAAATGCAAGAAAGGTCTGTCTGCCATGAAACAATGGCAGCTAAAGGCGTAGAATAGCGCCATCTCTACCGACTGTATCATGCACTTGTACTCAGTGTGACTGGTGATGGATTACGGCTTACAGCACTGTCCAACAGCAATCTTCTTAAATTAGAAAGAATTCAAAATGAAGGAATGAGATTGATTCCGGGAACCACGAAAGATACACCAGTTGAAACTATGCAATATCTGCTTGGACTTCCTTCAATGCAGGCAAGACACAAGCTGGAACAGGTGAAGGCATATTTCAGAGCACTTAAAAATCCCCAAAACCCGCTTCATGCAGTGGTCAAGGAGACAAAAGGAACTCGGCTAGGACGTGGAAAATCATGGATGGGACAGGCAGAAGACCGTATACAGCTTGTGTGCCAGTTAGCAGAACTCAAAGAAACAAAGGAATGGGAACAGTATTTAGAACATTTCAAACACTTCTACCAAATTGACATCGCCCCAGAACTTGGAAGATACTGTCGAGAATGGCCATTAGCAAAACCAACGCAGAAATTCAGATGCTGGTAGAAGACCTTGGCACAAAAGATGATATAGGTACTGACGGTTCTGTCACCAAAGGTAACTCAGGCTGGCGATAGACAGTGAATCAAAATGGCCGAACTATCTAGGAAGATGATGGCGCGCACACTTCAAGTCTAACAATGGAGGTAGAAGCAGTGACACAAGCATTCCGCTGGCTTTCATCCACAGGCTAAAACTCAAGTCATGATGCTGACCGACTCCATGAACCCATTTCAAAAACTGGAGACTGGAATGGGAAGCCCTGCTTGGCATGAACTAATGTGCAAACTTCCACCAGAGAGACTAATATGGATGCACTGTCCTGGACATGTAGGAGTTAAAGGA
>CM065741.1:49315800-49325800 GCA_033310375.1 Conus canariensis | reverse complement strand
CAGTCTGGTGTGTGACTTTCGGACTGACTGTACTGGAGGAGATGATGAAGACTTTTGTGAGCATGCCACCTGCTCAGGGAATAGGTTCAATTGTGGGAATTATCAGGTTGGCTTTGTTTTCTCCTTTGTCTTTGTACTACAGAAAAAGACTGGAAGGAAGAAGTTAACCGTAAAATAGTATGGATTTTAAAGCAGGCGTTCTTCTCCCGACAGACGTGTTGGGAGTATTGATCTGTTGGTTTTTTCTCCGTGTGTTATTCACGTCTGCAGGAAATGTGTTTGTCGAAACTTAACTCATTTGTTTTGGATTTTGTTCTAAATGAGCGATACTCTGCACTCAGCTTTGCAATATATATATATATATATATATATATAATATATATATGTATGTATGTATGTATGTGTGTGTGTATATATATATATATATATATATATTATATATAATATATATATATATGTGTGTGTGTGTGTGTGTGTGTGTGTGTGTGTGTGTGTGTGTAGCTTCGTGTTGCAATGACTGCAAGAAATATTCAATTATAAACAAAGCTTGCTCTTATGTCTTAGATTGAAGAAATAAGGGGAGATAAGCATTCATATCTGCAGTGGTAGATAATTCTGCCTAACTAACAGTATGTGCTTGAGTGGGTGAATGGGGAATAATATACTCAGAGGCATAAAAAACGCGAAAAAATAGAGACAGTGCACGATTGTTCACATTGTGAACAGGACGTAAGCAATGTCGCTGTCACGTGCAACATTAGCAGTACGTGGTGTCTTGGCCGGTTGTAACCTCGTAACAGTGGGTGAATGTTGCCGGGTCAGCGTTTTTGGCACGAGGAGTGCATTTGCCATGTGGACTACCTACGCCACGTGCATCAATGTGAATTGCAACTCAATGTGGCCCCGATTGTGGGGCTATAAATTTCCAAACCCCAAAAAGTTCAAATTATCCCTTCCAGCGGCGCCAACATAATGCCGAGACTTTCTCGTCAAGATCGTTGCATAGCAATGGGGCAACTGCAGGCCGGGGTTCCAATGAGGCAGGTCACTATCGCATTCGGAGTCCACATTTCCACCGTCTATCGCCTTCTGGACCGCTTTCAAGCAAGAAACACCACTGATGACAGACCGAGGAGCGGCAGACCGAGGGTCACCACAGCAGCCCAAGGCCGCCATCTTCTGCGTCAGCATCGACGGGAGCCTTACCAAACCGCTGCCAACACAGCCAGGAACACCGTCAGCAACCATGGCAGGCCAATCAGCAGCAGGACTGTGCGTCGCCGACTGAACACAGTTGGTCTCCAATGCAGGCGTCCAGCCCGGCGACCTATCCTGACACTCCAGCATCGCCAGAACCGTATGCAGTGGGCACAGATCCACGTGCATTGGCGCCATCGAGACTGGGGCCGAGTCCTCTTCAGTGATGAAAGCCGGTTCTGCGTCGACCCAGGCGATGGCTGCATCCGGATCTGGAGAAGAGCGGGGGAACACTTCACGGATGCCAACATCACCGAAAGGGACCCATGGGGTGGTGAAAGCATCATGATCTGGGGGGCTATCGGCATGAATCGCCGTATTGGGCCAGTCATCTTCCAGAATGTGGGTCCAGGACGTGGTAACGGGGTCACTGCTGTTCATTACATCGACCAAGTCCTGAGGCCCCACATCCTGCCGCATTTCCAGCGGCATCCACAGAACCTGTTTCATCAGGACAACGCAAGGCCGCACACTGCCCGTGCTACGCAGAACTTCCTGAGGCAGAACAACTTCAATCTGCTGCCTCACCCAGCCCGTTCTCCCGACCTTATCCCAATAGAGCATTTCTGGGATGCCCTTCAGAGGCAGTTGAACCAGCTCAACCCCAGACCCCAGACAGCAGCTCAGCTTGCTGTCGCTGTGGGCCAGGTGTGGTGGCAAGTCCCCCAGAGGCAGACCAACACTCTAGTGCGCTCGATGTACCGCAGGTGCACAGCTGTGATCAATGCTCGAGGTGGTCACACCAGATACTGACATTCTGCTGTTAACACAGGGTCAAGGTCAAGTTCATGTGACCTTATTTTCTACCGGAATGAACTTTGAAAGGACACTTTTGCGGTGTTTGATTGCTTTTTGTCGCTTTCTATTACCAGTTCAAAGGAATCGTTGGCCAAATTACATCAACATTTCTATACAGTTTGTTTTCGCGTTTTTTATGCCTCTGAGTATAAATGCTTCTCAAAATGAGCCTTCAGCAAGCTTATAGTCTCCAAGGGGGAGACAATCTCCAATGGGAAGCAAACTCACTATCATATAACTCCTGGTCAGATACCGGTATTTCGAAACTTGATTGTTTCTCCTCAGTGACCGCGGAAAGTGGAAACTTGACTCCTCTGCCTTTTATTATTATTATTATTATGAACATTTATGACGCCTAATCAATTGAATGCCCTAGGCGTTTACAATATCACAACAGACATCAAATCACACAATATATAACAATCATACATGAGAAAAAGGCATCAAAATCCAAAGCAAGGACACAAACTCACAAACATGCATACACGCAAACACACACTCACACAGACACGACCGCACACAAAGCAGACACTCGCATCACACATTGCAAACGTCGGGTCACAGGGAAGACGAAGTTACCTAGGAAACAGATGAGTTTTGAGAAGGCGCTTGAATGTGGGCAGTGAGGGTGAGTATCTGAGAGAGCGAGGCAATTGATTCCAGGTAGTTGGAGCTTGATAGGCAAAGGAACGTTGACCAAAGGTTTTAGTGCGAACAGTGGGGATACTGTAGATACGAGTGTCACATGAGGAACGTAAAGCTCGAGATGGGGTGTAAAGATGTAACAGGTGGGTGAGATACTCAGGACAGGAAGACTCGATAGATTTGAAGCAGAGAGAGGCAATCTTGTAGGATATTCTTAGCTGAACAGGGAGCCAGTGGAGAGAGCGGAGCAATGGGGTAACATGGTTATATTTAGAAGTGCGGAAGATGAGACGGGCAGCATGATTCTGAACTCTTTGAAGTTTGTTGATGAGATGAGAGGGAGAGCCAGACAAAAGAGCGTTACAGTAATCCAGGCGGGTTAGAACAAATGCGCAGACAAGAGCTTTTGTTGTGTTTTCTGAGAGAAGATGGCGAATAGAAGCAATTCGGCGGAATTCAAGAAAGCAAGTGCGACAGACATTGCTGACATGCTGTTGGAAGGACAGAGTTTGATCAAGAGTTACACCGAGGTTGCGGGCAGAATGAGAGAGAGTGATAGGTGAATCAACAAGTTTGATGGAAGTCGGAACAGAAGGGTGGTTTTGAAGTTTTGGTGGGGTGATCAGGATCAGTTCAGACTTATCTTCATTTAGTTTTAGTTTGTTTCGGGTCATCCAGTCCTTAAGGTTGGCTACACAAGACTGGGTGTTTTGGATCATGAGAGGAAGGTCAGAGAGAGGCCCAGAGACATACAGCTGATTGTCATCAGAGAAGGAATGATGCTGAAGTAGGTGTTCTTGGACAATAGAAGAGACAGGATAAGAGTAGAGAATGAAGAGTAGAGGGCCCAAGACAGATCCTTGTGGCACGCCATAGGTCAGACAAGAGGGATTAGAAGAAAGGCCGTTGATAGAAACTACTTGTTGACGATCAGTGATGTAGGAATGAAACCAACTCAAGACTGTGTCATCAAGCCCAAAAGAGTGATGTAGGCGGGAAATGAGGATAGAGTGGTCAATAGTGTCAAAGGCAGCAGATAGGTCCAAGAGAGTCAAAAGTGATACATTGTTACAGTCAAGGGCAGTCAGAATGTCGTTACAGATTTTGAGAAGAGCAGTCTCAGTACTATGTCCAGAGCGGTAAGCAGACTGAAGGGGATAGACAAGGCTGTTGGAATGAAGGTGGTCTAACAGTTGGTCAAGAACAACTTTCTCTAAAATTTTTGAAAGAAACGGAAGATTTGACACAGGTCTGTAGTTTTTCAAATTGTCAGGGTCAAGAGTAGTCTTTTTCAAAAGAGGTCTTACAATTGCAGATTTGAAAGAAGAAGGAAAGAAGCCAGTTGAGAGGGAGTGGTTGATGATGATGGTAATATGAGGGAGTAGAGTGTCAAGGCAATGGGTGAGGAAAGAAGCTGGTAGTGGGTCAAGTTCACAGGTTTTAATGCCAGATTTCATGATGATTTTCTTTACAAAGACCTCAGAAAAAGGATGGAAGGAAGTGAGGAAAGTTCCCGAGAAAGGGGGATCGGGAAATGGTGCATGAGTATTAGTCAGGGAGTCCAGTGAAAGCCTAAGATTAGTGATCTTGTTGACAAAGTAGTCAGAGAAAGCCTGTGGAAGGTCAGAAGGTGGGAGATTGGAAGGAAGAGGAGAGGAGTCAGTTTTACCAAGAAGAGTGTTAGTAATGTTATACAGCTGTTTGGATGTGGAGCATGCAAGAATTTTGGCATTGTAATAGGCAGATTTTGTAGCGTGAACAAGGCTGTTAACAATTTTGTTGGCAGTTTGGAAAATTTGCTTGTGAACTGTCAGACTGGACTTGAGCCACTGTCTCTCGGCTCTGCGTCTTTCACGCTTGGCTTCTTGCAGCTGAGGCGCAACGGAGGAGAACCAAGGTGATGGTGGCCTCTTGGAGACAAGACGGCCACAGGCAGGAGCGTACTGGTCCAGGAGCCGAAGGAGAAGGGAGTTGAGGTCATCTGGAGTGGTCGGCGGTGAAGTAGACAGGTGAGAATGGAGGACAGCGTTGAAGAGAGTCATGTCGACTGCGGAGAGGTTTTGGCTTGAACGTACGTTTTGCGAGGTGGAGGGCGGAAAAGGTGGAGATCAGCTACGAGGCAGACATGGTCAGACGGGAGGGTGTGGTCGATAGTGACAGAACTCACCACAGCCTGGTCAACCCTGTGGATCATATTATCCAATGTGTGTCCACGAATGTGAGTGGGAGCGTGGACACACTGAACCAGTCCATAGCAGTCCAGGAGGTCGATGACTTTGGAGGTGGTGGAGTCAGAGGGGCGATCAAAATGAATGTTGAAGTCACCAGCGATGATGTAGGAGCCATGAAGAGAGTTGCAGTAGGACAGCAGATCGGGGAGTTCATCGAAAAAGGTGGAGTCAGTCAAGCGGTTCTTAGGGTTTGGAGGGGGACGATACAGACACAGGAGGTGGAAAGTTTGGTGGGGAAAGGTGAGGGTGAGTTGTGCCAGTTCGAAGGAGGTGTGGGTGAAGGGGAAGGAGGACTTGGTGGAGAGGAAAGGGGAGAGTGAATCAGCGACGACAAATGCAATGCCGCCGCCGCGGGACTGACGGGGAAAGGAGATGGTGTGGTGGCCGGGTGGAGCGATGTCACGGCACTTAGCTTCGTCACCTTCAGCACGAAACCAAGTTTCGGTCACAGCGAAGACATCAACGTTGTTGTCATGGATGCCTTTTCCCAGAATTATCTACCACTGCAGATATGAATGTTTATCTCCCCTTATTTCTTCAATCTAAGACATAAGAGCAAGCTTTGTTTATAATTGAATATTTCTTGCAGTCATTGCAACACCAAGCAGCTCTGTAAGTTGCTGGAATGGTGTTCGGTTACTTATCCTTGGAATTTATTAGTTTATTGTAATTCAGTCCCTTGCGGATTCATTCCAAGAACTGGCCCTCAGCACTTGTGTCTTAAGAGGTTATCTTTTGATATTTTGTACTTTTCACAAGAAAATGTAGCTTGTTTTGCTCTTTTATGATTTTTTTTTTTGCTTCTTAGGTGGCACCTTTGGCTGGTTTTTTGAAAACTCAACAACCATACTACCGTATTGCACACCAGCCTTTTTCTGGGATAGCATTCTGCTTAAAACAGAAAAGGCAGAGGAGTCAAATTACCACTTTCCGCGGTCACTGAGGAGAAACAATCAGGTTTCGAAATACCAGTATCTGACCAGGAGTTATATGATAGTGAGTTTCCTTCCCATTGGAGATTGTCTCCCCCTTGGAGACTGTAAGCTTGCTGAAGGCTCATTTTGAGAAGCATTTATTATTCCCCATTCACCCACTCAAGCACATACTGTTAGTTAAGGCAGAATTATCTACCACTGCAGATATGAATGCTTATCTGCCCTTATTTCTTCAATCTAATACATAAGAGCAAGCTTTGTTTATAATTGAATATATATATATATATATATATATATATATATATATATATATATATATATGAGTTCGCTGTTATACGTTTCCATTTAGGCAATTGTAGAAGAAGACATATTTGTCATCAACTCACTTGTCTGTTCAGTGTAGTACATGAATTAAACATTGCTTTGCCGCTCGTTCTGTGTGTCCGTTTGTATTTCCACTCGTTTTCAGAAATGTTGCCATCTGTTTCAGTGTCTTCACTGTGGCCCAGAAAATTGTCTTTGACATTGTGGATCGGTTGGCCTCATGTCACTTTTATGCGCTCTAGGGGAAAAACAGTTCTAATCTTTTTAATATTCTGTCCTTCACTGAGTTGTTTATTGAAGCACTTACCGCAATCTCTTTTAAAACGGTGAATTTCCAAATAGTGATATGTTCCTTTCTGTTTTCTAAAGGTGTTAGAGTGTACAAAAGATTGGTGTGCTTATTACACATCTTTACCATCCGTATGTCCACTTTCTTTAACACTACATTATAAGCACTAAGATTGTGTGTGTGTGTGTGTGTGTGTGTGTGTGTTCTCTCTCTCTCTCTCTCCGTGTGTGTGTGTGTGTGTGTGTGTGTGTGCGCGCGTATATGCGTCTGTGTCTATACATTTCTCTGTGTGTGTGTGTGTGTGTGTGTGTGAGTAGATTTGAAATAACTAGATTTATATGATTATCTGAACTCTTATAATGAGAATCGCGGCATCGTTACATACGAATATAACAGTCTTATTCATAATGCATTGAAAATACAAAGTTAACACAATCCATGGGTTGGTGTTATTGAAAGTTTTTTTTTCACACTTGTACGAATGGTCTAGAAAGATCTTGCCTCTCCGGCAATCTTAGAACTGCAAAGCATTGTCAGTAATACAGAAAGACGGTGTTAAGAAATGTTATTGACATCATGTCCAAATCAAAGCAATGTCAGCAATACAGAAAGACGGTGTTAAGAAATGTTATTGGCATGTCCGAATCAGGAATTTGGTTTAGCTTTGTGCAACGTCTCTCCCTTTGGACTTGTTTCCAGTGTGTGGACTTCAACAAACAATGCGATGGTTTCAATGACTGCGTGAACACACTGGATGAATATGATTGCCCTTCCAAGCCGCCTGCAATCAACAGCATTAAGCCGCCAGCTGTGGTTGTCTTTGACTCACCGGGAGGATTCACGGTGGACCCTGTACACAACGGTACCACCCATTGTCCAGAAACCCACTTCCAGTGCCATGATGACGGCTATTGTCTCCCTGTCTATGTCAGGTGTAATGACATTTATGATTGTCCAGGCCAAGAAGATGAACTGTGGTGTCATGGATACAGGTGCCCTGGTTTCTACCGCTGTCGAGGCAGTGAGAAGACCACCTGTGTGCACGTGCATCACCTGTGTGACGGTCTACCACAATGTCCACGGCACGATGATGAACTGATGTGTGACGTCAGTTGTCCTGAACCCTGCGTGTGTCATGGCCTGGCTTTCACCTGCCCTCACACCTTTCAGGTCAGCTCTTTCCCACAGCTGCGCTACCTGGAAGCCAGGGGCAGCGGCCTGCATCAGTCTGACATCTCCAACAGCATCATGCTCATCTATCTGGGCGTTCAGGCTTGCGGATGGAAGAAGCTGGCTAAATTCATATTACCCAATATTCACAGTTTGGATTTAGGCAGTAACTTGCTGACTCACGTCAACTTCAGCTATTTTGAGGCCATGTTTCACCTTCGACAACTGAGCCTTGCAGATAATCCTATACCCAACAGTATTTTCAGTGTCCAGGCTGCAGTCAACCTACCGATGCTCCTCTATTTCAATCTTTCTCAACTCCGAGTAGATGATCTCAACATGGATGTCCTGTCAGCATCAGTGCCCAACTTGCAGGTCCTGGATTTGTCTCACGCTGGGATTCAGTCCTTGCAGGGGCGGACTCTACCTCATACACTTCGTGTTTTGAACTTGCTAGGAGGCCCCATCGCTGAATTTACTCCAGACTTCCTGAAAACTGTGAGCAATCTGATGCATGTGTCCGTGGACAACTTCAAGCTGTGTTGTCCTGCGGTTTTACCAAACAATTTCAAAGGCGAGTGCTTGGCCCCCGCAGACGAAATTTCCTCATGTGACGACTTGCTGAAGTCTAATGTTTACCGCTTTGCCTTAACCGTGTTTGCTTCCCTGGCAATCATCGGAAACATGGGCAGCTTCGTTTATCGCTTGTGTTTTTCAGCACAAAGAAACAAGACCGGTTTCTTTGTCTTTGTCTTTCATCTCTGTGTTTCTGACTTTTTCATGGGAATATATCTCGCTTTCATTGGAGTTGCAGATCATATTTATGCTGGAGCTTATGTCTGGAGTGAGAGCCGATGGAAAACTAGCACTATGTGCAAAGTCGCTGGATTGTTGTCGCTTCTGTCCTCTGAGGTGTCCGCCTTCCTCATCTGCATCATCACCCTGGACAGGTTCCTTGTACTTCACTTTCCTTTCAGCCAGATCCGCTTTGGAGCCACGTCAGCTCATATCGCTTGCATCATCATCTGGACACTGGGCTTCATCCTGGCCGCTGTACCTCTGCTCCCTCTGACGTCACACTGGGAGTTTTACACCCGCACAGGCATCTGTATTCCATTGCCGATCACCGGAGCTGAATTTGCCGGTCACCTTTATTCATTCAGTGTTATGATCGTCTGCAACCTTCTCCTCTTTCTGCTGATAGCCGTGGGTCAGTTTCTCATCTACTGGTCCGTCAAAAGTAACGTCATATCTGAAGAGAGAAAGCAGACTAGCAACAGTAGCGGCGAAAAAGTCAAGTCCAAAGACACTGTCCTCGCCAGACGTCTTTTCACTGTGGCCATGTCAGACTTCCTGTGCTGGTTTCCCATCGGTCTTTGTGGTCTGTTGGCAGCCATTGATGTCGTCATCCCAGCGGAGGTCAATGTAGCCATGGCCATTTTGGTACTGCCGCTCAATTCGGCACTCAACCCTTTTCTCTACACCTTAAATACATTACTAGAAAAACGGCAGAAAGCAGAAGAACTACGTTTCCAGAGGATGTTACACGCTCATCTCAAACAAAGGAGTTAAACTAGATTCCATGACAGCCTTCAGATACCTAGTTTTATGCCCAAACTGGCGATTTCGCATCATTTCTACTGTATCTTCAAATAAATGATATTAAATCAGAGAAAGTGAGAAGACATTAATGTCGTCAGTTTAAAAAAAAAAAAGTGCGTTCTGCATACATGCGAGCATGGGGGTGCTTGTGTCTGCTCATGGAAGTGTGTGTGTGTGTGTGTGTGTGTGTGTGTGTTGTGTGTGTGTGCGTGCGTGCGTGCGTGCGCGCGCGCGCGCGTGCGTGCGTGCGTGTGTGTGTGTGTGTGTGTGTGTGTGTGTGTGTGTGTGTGTTATGAGAGAGAGAGAGAGAGAATCTGTTTGTGTGTGTGGGGGGAGGGGGGGGGGGGGGCGTGTATATGTGTGTGTCTGGTGTGCGCGTGCCTGTATGTGTATGTACGCGCGCGTGTGTGTATGTGTGTGTGGGTGAGAGAGAGAGACAGACAGAGAGAGAGAGAGAGGAGGGGGGGGGGGGGCTATAGTCCTGAGAATGAATTATGGAATTTACACCAGAAAGTGCTTTCAACTAATAGCGGAATGGAATCGGTATTTTCTACATCAGCTCCAAAACCTAATCTCTGTGTTATGCCAAGGGAGCTTCAACTCCTTTAGCCGTGCCTCACTGACGAGTCCGAATTGACGGGCGAAAGTGGGAGATGGTGTCTGCCAAGTGGGCCAAGTAATTAACGGACGAAGGGGGAGATGGTGTGTGCCAAGTGGGCCAAGTAATTAACGGACGAAAGGGGAGATGG
>CM065741.1:49290800-49310800 GCA_033310375.1 Conus canariensis | reverse complement strand
TTGAATTTCATCACTTCGTGCGGATTAGTCCATATATGCTACACCACATCTGCTGGGTTTTGAGACCATCCTGCGCACGATTTAAA
The DNA here is from genome assembly GCA_033310375.1 of Conus canariensis. Lineage (NCBI taxonomy): Eukaryota > Metazoa > Mollusca > Gastropoda > Neogastropoda > Conidae > Conus > Conus canariensis. Next base: position 49,310,714 of record CM065741.1, on the reverse strand, counting down.
GCTTATAGATACATGAATTAATTTAAGAAGAGGGTGTCAAGGCTACGACTTAGCAGATGTCTGACCCACGCGTCAGCCCAACGGACTGGTCAGACATTGGGTTCCTTCCTAAGACTGACTGTGCCATTATTATTATCATTGTATGTGTGAGTGGTAAGTATACACGTGTGTTTGTTTGTGTTGTGTGTGTGTGTGTGTGTGTGGTGTGTGTGTGTGTGTGTGTGTGTGTGCACGGGTGCACGGGCCCATGTATGTGTGCTAGTGTAAGTGGGTGTGGTGTGTGTGTGTGTGTGTGCGCGCGCGTGTGTGTGTGTGTGTGAGCGTGCGCGCATGCGTGTGTGTGTGTGCGCGCGCGCGCGCGCGCGCGTGTGTGTGTGTGTGTGTGTCCGTGTGTGTGTGGTGTGGGGGGGGGGGGAGCGCCTTTAATTATTTGTGGGGAACGAATGCTCGGAAGAAAACGTATTAACAAGAACCACAATAACAACAACAACAACAACAACACACCAACTCATACACTTTCACATCTATGGAATGTTCACTTTACATTCCTACATCGTCCAAGCAATGCATACACACTTACAGTATACATTGGGGTCCCTGAGAGATCAACGTTTTATCTCAGTTGACGTGTGTTTGATCATTTGTGTCGGCTGTTGTAAAGGCCCAGTATGAGTCTGCCCCAATCTCTAGGAGTTTTCGCAGTATGGGCCTTGAGATTATTCCAGTATTTGTTTGGTCGATGACTGTCTTGCGTTTCCTAAAGGAATGTGCAGCCACTTTCGATGCTCAGCTCTGGAAGATGGTTTATGGTATAGTGGCTTTGAGCTTGTTTGTTGGGGTGATTCTTTACATTTCTCATCACATCAGATCGGCCAAGCTGTAATCCAGTTCTCATCGTTGCCTTGCCAGCCAGTGTGTCTGCTCTCCTATTTCCTTCAACACCTTCCAGGGCAGTGCATCCATATGAGTCTCTCCAATGCAAGGTTGCGCACATTAGTTCATGCCAAGCAAAGCTTCCCGTTCCACTCTTCCTTTTTGAAGTAGGTTCATGCAGTCAGTCAGTTAAATGGCTTGCTGAGTTCTAAACTGGTCTGTGGATGACAGCCAGTAGAGTGCGTGTCACTGCTTTTGCCTCCATTGTTAGACTTGAAGTTGTTAAACTGTATGTACCATTGTCTTCCTGGATAGTCCAGCCATTTTTCTTCACTGTGTATCCCCAGCCTGACTTACCTTTGGTGACGGAACCATCGGTGTACACAACAGTATCTTCTTTTGTACAGAGGTTTTCTACCTGCATCTGAATTTCTGCGTTAGTTTTGCCTTCTCACCATTCTTGACAGTGTCTTCAAAGCTCTGAAGCGACGACAATTTAGTAGAGGTGTTTGAAGTGGTCTGGATACCTTTCCCATTCCTTGGTTCCTTTGAGTTTTGCTAATTGGCACACAAGCTGTATGTTGTCTTTTACCTAGCCCCCTCCATGATTTTCCATGGTCTAGGCCAATGCAGTTTCCCCTTGACTGCCGCATATGGTGGGTTTTGGGGATATTCAAGTGTTCTAGAATATACATTCACTGTTTTAGCTTGTGTCGTGCCTGCATTGAAGGAAGGTCAAGCAGGTATCGCATAGTTTCAACTGGGGTATCCTTTGTGGTTCCCCAAAACAGTCGCATGACTTCATTTTGAACTCTTTCTTATTTACGAAGATTGCTCTCGGACAATGTTGTAACCCTTAAACCATTGCTTTCATGGCAGACAGGCCCGTTTTGCATTTAGAACAATATTATCAACATGTTTTCTAAAGGTCAGCATTCTATGAAAGCTGTTTCCAAATAACGTAGGTTGCAATTGATTCAGATGGTATTCCATTAGAGAAAACTAGTAAGGGTATTTGTCCTGATGTCTTGTTGTTGAGAGTGCATACCAATGTCTGGGCTTTTGAAGGGTTGATGGACGATCCAGTTTCTTGACATCAATGAACAGTGTTGTTTAACTGCTGCTGAACTGCTTTTTTTCTTTCTTGAGCATTCTTTAATGTTATGTAGATCAGAGCGTCATCTGCTAGTGTCAACACTTGAAGAATTCCGTTTCTGTTGAGGTCTGCAAGGCCTTTAGTGTAAACGTTGTATAAAACAGCAGAGAGAGGAGAACCTTGAGGTAATCCCATAGAGAGCTTATGAGGTTCAGACGTCCAGTCTCCAAATCGTAGGATGACAGTTCGCTCCCGAAGTGCTGCTACAATCCATCGTGTAAGTGTCCTGACTCCATATTCAAGGAGTAACTCCATGAGAAGCGAGAACTGGACTTTGTTGTTTGCATCTTCCAGGGCTACTGCAACTTCCAACGTTTCTTCCTTTCTTTGAAATCCTTCGTGTATTTCATCGGCAAAAGCGGTCCCATTTTCCCTTGTACTTTTACCTGTTCTGTAGCCTCCTTGACTGGGTAGGAGGATTTGTCGACTTTTAAAGTCTCTTGCCAGTTTTCTTACTATGATTCATTCCATGAGCTTTCCAACTATATTTTGCACAGTGAGTATGTGGTAGCCATTTAGCCAAGGATGATGTTTTCCTGGTTTTGGTAAAGCTTCCACGTAACTTTGTGTCCAGTCTTCTAGGACATAGCCTTTCGATAAAGAGCGAACAAATAGTTTGAATGTGAAAAACGATTTAAAATCAAATTTGTTTTATTTTCTTAAAATTCAGCTTCAATACGGTTTTTATCTGCCCCGACCGGCACCAGCTCAGAGTTAAATTTTCTATGGACTCAGCAGGGAAGACTGGAACCACACAGTCGAGTTTTATCCATGCGTCTCTGACATTGTTGCTCAAATTTTCTGGCGAACACTGCATGTGTTTGTATCTGTAGGGCCTGGTTCATTCCAGGATATAATATGAAAGAGAGTTTAGAAGTCAGTCCGGTCATGCTTTTTCAGACCACAATGGAACTCAGTTTTCATCATTCTCATCTTCGCTGACCAGCACAAAAAGTTTGGAGGTCTGTGTCTTTTCTTTTTCTGCTCTCATGATCGCCAGTGTGGTAAGTTCATGAATATTGTCGTTGAACGGACATCGTGACGACTTCAAAAATGGGGATGCTCATGCCTGCTGGCTTCACGACTAAGCGATGACTGTGGACTTAGTATGCGTACGCTGGATCAGGACAGGTGCCATTGAGGTCCACTGAAGTGACTCGGCAGTAGCGCACTGTCTCCTCAGATGGGTTGTCCATGATGACTTACCATTAAATGCTCCCAGTGGACTGCTAGTGCTGGGCCTACGACAGGACAAGGCAGGGTGTGGCTGTAGACGAGGGCGCCAGGATGAGTGGCGTTGACTTCATGCCACTGCTGAAGCGGCACGGAATAGGATCACACACACACACACACACACACACACACACACACACACACACACACACACACACACACACACACACACACACACACACATTAGGTAGGCCCTCAAGGTCTGACCAGCGCACTGGACTAAAGCGTAGGTCAGACATCTGCTAAGTCATAGCCACGAGACCCTCTTCTTCAATTCTCTCATCTTAGTTGTGAAATTATTTATCCATCAACTTAAAATCATGCGTAGCGTGGTTTCAAAACTTAGCGGATGTGGTGTAGCGTATATGGACAAGTCCGCACGGAGTGACTCGACGCCTCCTTGATGAAACTGAAATTGAAACTGAAACTGAAACGTCATACTCACTCACTTGTTTACTCATTTACTCACATTTTCGCTGACTTTACTCATTTACCAGTCGTATTCACTCTTTTACTTTGTCATACACCTGCTTAATCAATTCATTTCCTCTTTTTTTCTTGCTTATTTTCTGAATTTATTTCATCACTTTCCTAGTTCGCTCTTTACTACTTACCTTCTTACGTGCTAATTTAGATGTAGTGGCTTATTTCAGTCATTAACTTAGCAATTATTATTGTTGTTGCTGGTGTTTTTGGTTCCTTATTTTATCTCTCATGGCTGATTTGTTTCATAATTATCTTGATGGCTGACACAGGTGGAGTACTAAAAGACACAAGAAGCTTGAAGATACACCCCCAGACAACCACGTGACATGACGCTGCACGTGAAGCCTGCTTCTATGGGTGAGTGGATTCCTTCAGGCATTTCTTAGTTTGTGTTGTCCATGCTGTTGTTGGGGATGGTGACGTTGTCCAGGTCAGCTTATTCTAAATGTTGTTGATGACGCTCTTGCTGTTGCTGGTGATGTTGTTGTTTCGCTTCCTTCTCTCTTCCTTCTCTTTCCTTCTCTTCCTTCTCTTTTCCTTCTCTTCCTTCTCTTTTTTTTCCTTCTCTCTTCCTTCTCTTTCTTCTCTTTCCTTCTCTTCCTTCTCTTTTCTTTCTTCCTTCTTCTCTTCTTCTTTTCCTTCTCTTCCTTCTCTCTTCCTCCTTCTCTTCCTTCTTCTTCTCTCTTCCTTCTCTTCTTTCTCTTCTCTTTTCCTTCTCTTCCTTCTCTTTTCCTCTCTTCCTTCTCTTTCCTTCTCTCCTTTCCCTTCTCTTCTTCCTTCTCTCTTCCTTCTCTTTTTCTTCTCTTCTTTCTTCTCTTTCCTTCTCTCTTCCTTCTCTTTTCCTTCTCTTCCTTCTCTTTCTCTCTTCCTTCTCTTTCTTCTCTTCTCTTCCTTCTCTTCTTCCTTCTCTTCTTCCTTCTTTCCTTCTCTTCCTTTCTCTTCCTTCCTTTTCCTTCTCTTCCTTCTCTTTCTTCTCTTCCTTCTCTTTTCCTTCTCTTCCTTCTCTTTCCTTCTCTTTTCCTTCTTCTTCCTTCTCTTCCTTCTCTTTTCCTTCTCTTCCTCTTCTCTTTCCTCTTCTTCTCTTTCCTTCCTTTCCTTCTCTTTTCCTTCTCTCTTTCCTTCTCTTTTCCTTCTCTTCTTCCTTCTCTTTCTTTCTTCTCTTTTCCTTCTCTTTCTCTTCCTTCTTTCTTCTCTTCCTTCTCTTCCTTCTTTCCTTCTCTTTCTTCTCTTTCCTTCTCTTCTTCTCTTTTCTCTCTTCTCTTCTCTTTCTTTCTCTTTTCCTTCTTCTTTCCTTCTCTTCTTCTCTTTTCTCTCTTTCCTTCTCTTTTCCTTCTCTTCCTTCTCTTTCCTTCTCTTCCTTCTCTTTCCTTCTCTTCCTTCTCTTTTCCTTCTCTTCCTTCTCTTTTCCTTCTCTTCCTTTCCTTCTCTTTCCTTCTCTTTCTCTTCTTCCTTCTCTTCCTTCCTTTTTCCTTCCTTCTCTTCCTTCTCTTCTCGTTCCTTCTCTTCCTTCTCTTTCCTTCTTCCTCTTCTTCCTTCTCTTCTTCCTTTCTCCTTCTCTTCTTCTTTTCCTTCTCTTCCTTCTCTTTTCTTCTCTTCCTTCTCTTTTCCTTCTCTTCCTTCTCTTTTCTCTCTCCTTCCTTCTCCTTCTCTTCCTTCTCTTCCTTCTCCTCTTCTCTTTCCCTCTCTTCCTTCTCTCCTCTCCTCTCTCTTCCTTCCTTTCATTCCTTCTTTTCCTTCCTTTTCCTTCTCTTCCTTCTCTTCTTCCTTCTCTTCCTCTCTTATCCTTCCTTCTCCTTTCCTCCTTCTTCTCTCCTCTCCTTCCCCCCCTCCTCTCCTCTCCTCCTCTTCTTCCCTCCCAACCTCCACCTCCTCCTGCTCCTCCTCTTCTTCCCTCACCAACCCCCCTCCTCCCTGCTCCTCCTCTTCTTCCTCTCCACAACCCCACCTCCTCCCTGCTCCTCCTCTTCTTCCTCACCAACCCACCACCTCCTCCCTGCTCCTCCTCTTCTTCCCTCACCAACCCACCACCTCCTCCCTGCTCCTCCTCTTCTTCCCTCACCAAACCACCACCTCCTCCCTGCTCCTCCTCTTCTTCCCTCACCAACCACCACCTCCTCCTGCTCCTCCTCTTCTTCCTCACCAAACCACCACCTCCTCCCTGCTCCTCCTCTTCTTCCCTCACCACACCACCACCTCCTCCCTGCTCCTCCTCTTCTTCCCTCACCACACCCACCACCTCCTCCCTGCTCCTCCTCTTCTTCCCTCACCACACACCACCACCTCCTCCCTGCTCCTCCTCTTCTTCCCTCACCACAACCACCACCTCCTCCCTGCTCCTCCTCTTCTTCCCTCACCACACCACCACCTCCTCCCTGCTCCTCCTCTTCTTCCTCACCACACCCACCACCTCCTCCCTGCTCCTCCTCTTCTTCCCTCACCACAACCACCACCTCCTCCCTGCTCCTCCTCTTCTTCCCTCACCACACCCACCACCTCCTCCCTGCTCCTCCTCTTCTTCCCTCACCACAACACCACCTCCTCCCTGCTCCTCCTCTTCTTCCCTCACCACAACCCACCACCTCCTCCCTGCTCCTCCTCTTCTTCCCTCACCACAACCACCAACCTCCTCCCTGCTCCTCCTCTTCTTCCCTCACCACACCCACCACCTCCTCCCTGCTCCTCCTCTTCTTCCCTCACCACAACCACCACCTCCTCCCTGCTCCTCCTCTTTCTTCCCCTCACCACAACCACCACCTCCTCCCTGCTCCTCCTCTTCTTCCTCACCACACCCACCACCTCCTCCCTGCTCCTCCTCTTCTTCCCTCACCACAACCACCACCTCCTCCCTGCTCCTCCTCTTCTTCCCTCACCACAACCACCACCTCCTCCCTGCTCCTCCTCTTCTTCCCTCACCACACCACCACCTCCTCCCTGCTCCTCCTCTTCTTCCCTCACCACACCCACCACCTCCTCCTGCTCCTCCTCTTCTTCCCTCACCACACCCACCACCTCCTCCAGCTACCCTCTTCTTCTCCCCCCCCTCCTTCCTGTTTCTCTCTTCCCTCCTCCACCCACCTCCTCCCTCTCCTCCTCTTCTCCTCACCCCACACTCTCCAACCCTCATCCTTTCCCCCTTCCTTCGCCTTCCTTTTCTCCTCCTTCTTCTTTCTCCTTCCGCCATCTCTACCCTCTCCCCTTCCCATTCCTTTTTCTTCTTTTTTCTTCTCTCCCTTCATCTTTTCTCTCTTCTTCTTCTCTCTCTCCCTTTCTCTTTTTCTCCCCTTCATCTTTTTCTTCTTTCTCTCTCTCTTCTCCTTTTCCCTCTTCTTCTCTCCCCTTCATCTTTTTCTTCTTCTCTCTTCTTCTTTTTCCTCTTCTCTCTTCTTCTTCTTCTTTTTCTTCTCTCTTCTTCTTCTTTTTCTTCTCTCTTCTTCTTTTTCTTCTTCTCTTCTTCTTCTTTTCCTTCTTCTTCTTCTTATTTCCATCATCACCCCCCTCTCCTTCTTCTATTCCACCTCCTCTTCTCTTTCTTTCTTCTCTGTCGTCTTCTCCTCTTCACCTCCTCCACCTTCTCATTCTTCTTCTTCTTCTTCTTCGTCTTCTTCTTCTTCGACGTCTTCTTCTTCTTCTCTCTTCTTCTTCTTCTTCTTCTTGTCAGCCTTCACTGTCCTGTGTTCTCATCCCCCCTCCTCATTACTCTCTTCTTTTTCAATACCGAGGTCAACTAGAGCATCTTTACTGTTACATTACATGCACACTTTCAAGAACACATCGGGTCAGACCAGTGACCATTAGATGCAACGTGAGACGACTGCAGGCGGAGAATTATACAAATCTTTAAAGAAATTTAAGAACTGTATCCGCCAAACATAAACAAATGAATCATAAAACAAAACACGACACGTTTCTACCTATTAGGTCTTCTCGTTCTCCATTTTCGTTGTCCTGAGTGTTGTTCATCTTGCCTGAAGAAGACCTTAGAGGTAGAAACGCGTCGTGTTTTGTCTTACGATTCGTTTGTTCAGGTTTGGCGGATACCGTACTTAAAATCTTTTGTTAAAGATCAATGACCTTTAGCCTGCTCAACAGTCTGCCATATCATACCACGTCGCAGGGTTTGGTAGCACAAGAAAGACGGACGTGAATTCATTCCTTTAGTGAGAACAAATTTCTTCACACGCGTGCTGAATGGTAAAACATGATCAGTCAATCAATGTCCTGTTTTTCAGAAAAAGAATGTGTTGTTAACATTACTTTTTTTCGGAGACCATCTTTCGAGTGTTAACCATTTTTCTCCATGATTTCTTCAATATAGGAGATCACTAAAACTGATCTCTGTGATTTGCGAAACCTCGTCAGTACTTTAAGCTGTTTTAAAACACGCGTTAGGATTGGAGTTTTCTGAATGTGTAGTATTGTTCCTCTTTCTTAACTCTACTGAACTGATTTGTGTAGAAAGAAACTCGTCGAGAGCGTGGCAGCAGAGAGTCCTCAGAAGATAAGCCGCCTTCAAGCAAGTGTTTCGGCCCTTATCTCCTGACACTCTAGGGGGATTGGGCCACACCCGGTTCATAACTTCGGATGTCCCTCTGCTGCCCCCTTTTTTCCCATCTTGGGACGAACCATGGCTGGGATTCGAACCCATGACCCTCTAGACATGCTCATTTTCCACTTAATGACTCGCACTCTAACCACTGAGCCACTGGCACACCTGATATTTGTAGGAAAGTTAAGCCTTATGAAGTTCAATTTTGTTCCTCCTTGACCAGATCCAACTTGAACACCTCTCTGCCGCTTCTGCCATTGCTTTCAGGGCTCTGTTTTTTTCCCTCCCTGCAACTGAGAGCTGTTTCATGAGGCTGTATGCAGACGTTCCTACAAACCCCCTAGCTCCAATTTCTGCAGTGAGGACTTTGACCTGATAGCCTTCTCTCCTCAGGCTGTTTGCCAGATCAGCATACTTTTCAGTCTTGTAGATTTGAGCTGCCTCCATTCTGTTCTCATATGGCACCGTGAGCTCGATCATGATCAGCTGCTTGGTTGACTGAGAGTGGACTACTATGTCTGGTCTCATGCCACTCTTGCTGATGATCTCTGGGTGACTCTTCCATTCTGGGAGGTCTGCAGTGCACCCCCAGTCATCTGCCTCGTCCAGCAGACTCTGCCTGCATGTTCCGAGTGGCACTGTTGTTCGTGGCCATGATTTGCTGCCTCCTGCCGTGAAGAATGTTGCGGGTGCTTTTGGAGTCCTGATTTTCCCTTTTGTGGTGTTGGTACTAGCCCAGACTACTTGTACAATCTCTTTGAGCACTTGGTTGTGCCTCCATGTGTACCTTCCTTGATCCAGGGCTACTTTACATGAGCTTAGGACATGCTCCACTGTTTGTTTTTCATGGCAGAGGGGGCATGCAGGATCGTCTGTTTTTCCCCACTTCACCAGGTTTGCATTTGAGGGCAGAAGGTCATACGCAGATCTGAGAATGAAGCTGATTCTGAGAGGGGCCATGTGCCAAATGTCATTCCTAGTGAGACTTCTTTGGAGTGCATTCTCCCACGTTGTCCATTGCCCTTGCTGGCTCTGCTGGACTGCTTTTTGGTCTTTTTTGGTCTTCTCCTTTTCTGATCTCCTGAATCATCATGTCTCTTTTGGCTTTCCTATGGCCTTTGACCACCATTCAGTTTTGGTCACCCCCAGTCCTTGCCTGTTGGTCTGTGTGTGTCCTGTTATTTCTCTGATCTTGAGACTTTCTTTTGCAGAATCCATCGCCTCTTGAACTTTCCATTTTCTGCCTGTCTTCAGCTGGGGCTTGATTGCTTCTACCACCTTGTCTCCTGAGTCCTCCAGCATGCTTTGAAGTCTGATCTTCCCTGCTTTGTATTCCTCCAGGATTGATTTCAGTGGTAGTTTCAGCTTTGCTTGGCGACAGTACAGCGCTATGTCAGTCAGACAGGGTGGGGCACCAAGCCATTTCCTTGTGAACTTGTTGATGCTGGTGCAGATGTCGTATATCATCAGAGGCCATAGGAGCTTTGGTATCAGCATGAACTGCAGACACCAGACCTTGTATTTGCCAGGGAGCCCACACTGGTCAATGGTGTCCAAGCCTTCTTCCGACATCTGTTTGGTTTCTTTTGCTCTTTGTGTGTCTTTCAGCGTATCATCATACCATCTTCCAAGGCTCTTGACTGGCTCTTCTGTGACTATTGGAATGGCCTGGTTGGCAACACTGAAGACCACAGATTCGGCCACTTTTCCTTTCCTCAGTGAGAGACTCCGTGATTTCTTTGGCTTGAACTTCATTCTGGATGAGGCAACTACGTCGTCCAGCCTCTCCAGCACATGACGTGTCTCGTCTTCTCTGGATGAAATCACTGTAGTGTCATCCATGAAGGCCTTGAGAGGGGGCATCTTGTATCCATCGCCAAGGTCTGTTTGCCTTGCGTTGCTTGTTGCTGCTTTCAAGATGACTTCCATTGCCAACACGATCAGTATTGGGGAAATTGCACAGCCCATTGCAATGCTCACTTCCAAGTTAATCCAATCTGTTGTGTACTCCTTGGTAGATAATCGCATTGAGAAGCCATTGAAGTACTTCTTGAGCATGTCGCGGATGTTCTTTGGCACATGGTACATCTCAAGAGCCAACTGCATCATCTCATGAGGTACAGATCCATATGCGTTTGCCAGATCAAGCCACACTACGTCCAGATCTCTCTTCTCTGTTTTTGCTCTTTGGATTGCGTTCCAGATCATTGTGGCGTGTTCTACACAGCCAGCCACGCCTGGGGTGCCACCTTTCTGGACTGACACATCCAAGTATTTGTTTTCCATGAGGTACTTGGTCAGCCTTGCTGCCATGACAGAGAAGACGATTTTCCCTTCGACGTTCAGTAGTGATATTGGCCTGAAGTGGCTGATGTCACTTGAGTTTTGCTCTTTGGGGATGTACACACCATCTGCCGTCATCCACTGGCCGCTGATCTTCTGGTTTCTCCAAGCTGATCGCAGCAGCCTGTGGAGCCACTCCAGCACCTTGGGACATTTCTTGTATAGCTGGTAAGGTATTGCGTTTGGCCCTGGTGATGATTTGGCTCTGGCTTTGTCGACCACCTTCTTGATTTCCGCTGGCTAGCACCAGACCTTGAATGTCGAGTGGTGCTTTGCTCTGTGAGTCAGAGTATGTTTTCCTCAGATGCTGCTCAAGAACTCCTTTGTCCACACTTAGGGTCCCAGATTTTGGCTGCTCAAACAGTGTTCTGGCAAACTGGAAGGGGTCTCTGAAGAAGCGCTCTTGTGTCTTCTTTTTGCTCTTCCTCTTCCTCGCAGATTCTGCTTTGCTGAGGGCGCTGTGTTTTGCTTTCAGGTCTTTCCAGAGTTTTTCTAAGCCTTGTTTTTCAGCTGGCAGTGCGGTCTTCATTTGCTTCTTGAGGTTTTTCTTTTGGACCCTGATCTTGTCCATCTCTTCTTGGCGTCTGGATTTCTTTGGAGGTGTTTCTCTTTGGGTAGTTTTGCTCCATAGGCGTCTCTACATGTGGCATACACAATGTCTCCATATGTGGCTAGTTTGTGTTCCAGGGTGCTTTTCCCTGTCAGTGCATCGAGTCTTTGGACGATTTTTGCATCCAGTTTCTCCCAATCTTCAGTTTCGTTTGCTCGTGGCAGGCTGAGTTTCAGGCTCCTGGCATCGAGGGCCTGTGCAAATTCCTCATCCGAACCAACAGCGTGGATGTCCTTGGCACTGTGGTTTAAATCCTGGCCTTGGTCTTCCGACGTCTTATCTGCTGATGCAGTGCGCTGCTGCTCATTCAAATGAGTCTTCACACATCCTATCTTTGTTCTGTGGATCTTCATGCCACGGGTGGTAGCGAAACGCTTTCCACAGACACATGGATATTCCATTTGGTCCATGTTCACAGTCCGTTTAGGATTTGCAGTCGTGATTGGTTGAGCACCGATGGATTCATCATTCTCTACCCCTTTCGGTGAATCCTGGGAGCATCTTTTCTTTTTGTACTTAGTAGCCACATGTTGAAGGCAAAGTGGGGAGCCAGCCCACAGAGCCCTTGGTTCTGCTCTTTCTCAGTGTCCTCCGGTCTTTCCCGGACGTCCTCCCGCCTATTCCCGGAAGTCAATGGTTTACCCATGCATCAGTAGAAAGAAACTCGTGGAGAGCGTGGCAGCAGAGAGTCCTCAGAAGAGAAGTCTCCTTCAAGCAAGTGTTTCCGCCCTTATCTCCTGACACTCTAGGGGGTTGGGCCACATCCGGTTCATGACTCCGGATGTCCCTCTGTTGCCCCTTTTTTCCCCATCTTGGGACGAGCCACGGCTGGGATTCGAACCCATGACCCTCTGGACATGCTCATTTTCCACTTAATGACTCGCACTCTAACCACTGAGCCACTGGCACACCTGATATTTGTAGGAAAGTTAAGCCTTATGAAGTTCACTTTTGTTCCTCCTTGACCAGATCCAACTTGAACACCTCTCTGCCGCTTCTGCCATTGCTTTCAGGGCTCTGGTTTTTTCCCTCCCTGCAGCTGAGAGCTGTTTCATGAGGCTGTATGCAGACGTTCCTACAAACCCCCTAGCTCCAATTTCTGCAGTGAGGACTTTGACCTGATAGCCTTCTCTCCTCAAGCTGGCTGTTTGCCAGATCAGCATACTTTTCAGTCTTGTAGATTTGAGCTGCCTCCATTCTGTTCTCATACAAAGCAGCATTTGGTTGTGCCTCCATGTGTACCTTCCTTGAGCCAGGGCTACTTTACATGAGCTTAGGACATGCTCCACTGTTTGTTTTTCATGGCAGAGGGGGCATGCAGGATCGTCTGTTTTTCCCCACTTCACCAGGTTTGCATATGAGGGCAGAAGGTCATATGCAGATCTGAGAATGAAGCTGATCCTGTGTAATATCATTAGCCATTCTTCAGTTGACGTAACTTATTATAAGATATACCATCTGAAACGTGGCTATTCTGTCCCTGGAAGAAAGTACATCACTCTCGGCGTTCTGATTGGGCAACATTGAATTAATGGAGGCCTCATGATTAGATAATAGGCTCACTGGCTTTTTCAAGTTCAATCTTCCTTTTTGAAGTTCTGATTACAAAGCAGACTTTCCATAGAACATCTTGTAGCATATACTGAAGCAAACTCTCATGTTTTCCTTTGAAGAGAAGGAATTCTTACGCTATTTATTTTGCCTTATAACACAGTCCTGTTACTGAATACTAGCGGTAATATTTTACCACACTTACATGCTTTTTGTAACCAGAGGAGTCTTTCTCATATTCAGTGTTCGAGAAATCTTGTCCGTTTCCACACAGTGTTGTTCTATTGTGCTGCTTTGTAACTGTGCTGTGGTGTTTGGACTGTGTACAACTGAGTAACGCCATCATTGTAATACTGTGTAACATCATCATTGTAGCACCGTGTAGCGTCATCACCATGTGTACCGTCATTATTGTAGCACTGTGTAACGCCATCACTGTAGCACTGTGTAACGTCTTCACTGTAGCACCGTGTAACGTCATCATTATAGCACTGTGTAACGTCATCACTGTAGCACCATGTAACGTCATCACCATGTGTACCGTCATTATTGTAGCACTGTGTAACGCCGTCACTGTAGCACTGTGTAACGTCATCACTGTAGCACCGTGTAACGACATCACTGTAGAACTGTGCACCGTCATCATTGTAGCTCTGTGTAACATCATCACTGTAGCACGCTGTAATGCCATCACTGTAGCACTGTGTTACGTCATCACTGTTAAACTGTGTAAAGTCATCACCACATCGGTGTGTGGAAAAAAACCATGTAGGCCCTATACTGATCACTTTTGCCTAGTGTCTACGGGGAGCGTCTTTTTTTTTTGTTTCCATCTTCTATATAGCATTTTTCCCCATTTATCAGTTCTCTGTTTGACAAGGGCGTTCAACCTCTCACAAAAGCCATTAAACGCTTAGAGGCAAGGGGACGTTGTACGTAGTATACAAATAGGTAATAGAACCATTAACAAGTGTGCCTTACCCATCGCACACGGTCGAACCGTGTCAAGGAGGACGAAGCGGTCAGGTGACAGATGGCACCTAAGGTAGTAAGGAGTTCGGACCTGCCCGACAGCGAAAGGGGAGAGGAATGTAACCACTAGGACCTCGGTGCACCAAGTGAGCGCTAAATACTCAGTCAGATGAAGTTCTTTTGTAAACAGTCATTGAAGAGCAGGAGTCTTGGACTCGTTCGGATGGTATTGCCGTGGGTCACTGGGTTGGTTCTATTGTCAGGCTGGTTGAACGCGCGTGGATGTTGTTATCGTAGCCCTCTTTAAGATAATTACTGTGTTAAAGTGGCCTCCGAAGTCGGCGGGGAATTTTCGATGTCCATCTGGTGCCAAGTGTTTGTTTGCTAATCAATTAGGTAGGGATGTGTGTAAATGCAGATGTGTGAAGAATGTAGCGAACGGAGAATTCAGGGTACTTGTGAACAGGAGGGTTTGAGAAGCAGCATGGACAAAGGCATGGCCTGAAGGGAAATCCTTTGTTTCCCTCCCTGTATAAAGTGAGGGAGAACAACGAGAGTGGAGAAGAACACCAGGAGAGAGAGAGAGAGAAGGCAGAGGAGAGAGAGAGAGAGAGAGAGAGAAGAGAGAGAAGGGTGGGCAGGACAGAGAACGGGTCGAGAGAAACGTGGTCTGGGAGATAGAAGAGACAGCAAAGTCTTAGGGAAAGACAAGCTGGAAGAGAAGAAAACTAAGTTTGAAGCCCAGAGGTGGGTGAAGACAGACAAACTGAATTTGAACCCAGAGGTGGGTGAAGGAGACGAAGAAGAAGAGTTCTACGTCGAGATCCCAGAGACGACCACGAAGACCCAGTCCTGAAACCTGGAGCCAGTCAACCAAGGGCATCACCATCAAGCAGTGCTGAAGAAGACGTGAAGAGACTTTTCAAGAACTGTGGTGTGGTGTGAAAGCGTGGCTGTGTGTGTGAAAACCTGGCCAGGTAAGAAGTCATTTTTATTATAACCCGGGATTAGGAAATATTGATCTTTTATGTGTTGATTTGTTCAAACGGACTATGAACATGGACCAAATGGAATATCCATGTGTCTGTGGAAAGCGTTTCGCTACCACCCGTGGCATGAAGATCCACAGAACAAAGATGGGATGTGTGAAGACTCATCTGAATGAGCAGCAGCGCACTGCATCAGCAGATAAGACGTCGGAAGACCAAGGCCAGGATTTAAACCACAGTGCCAAGGACATCCACGCTGTTGGTTCGGATGAGGAATTTGCACAGGCCCTCGATGCCAGGCGCCTGAAACTCAACCTGCCACGAGCAAACGAAACTGAAGATTGGGAGAAACTGGATGCAAAAATCGTCCAAAGACTCGATGCACTGATAGGGAAAAGCACCCTGGAACACAAACTAGCCACATATGGGGACATTGTGTATGCCACATGTAGAGACGCCTATGGAGCAAAACTACCCAAAGAGAAAACACCTCCAAAGAAATCCAGACGCCAAGAAAAGATGGACAAGATCAGGGTCCAAAAGAAAAACCTCAAGATGCAAATGAAGACCGCACTGCCAGCTGAAAAACAAGGCTTGGAAAAACTGTGGAAAGACCTGAAAGAAAAACACAGCGCCCTCAGCAAAGCGGAATCTGCGAGGAAGAGGAAGAGCAAAAAGAAGAAGACACAAGAGCGCTTCTTCAGAGACCCCTTCCAGTTTGCCAGAACACTGTTTGAGCAGCCAAAATCTGGGACCCTAAGTGTGGACAAAGGAGTTCTTGAGCAGCATCTGAGGAAAACATACTCTGACCCACAGAGCAAAGCACCACTCGACATTCAAGGTCTGGTGTGGCCAACCAACCCTGAGGAACAGTTCAATGGCAAGCCTCCAACGTTGGCGGAAATCAAGAAGGTGGTCGACAAAGCCAGAGCCAAATCATCACCAGGGCCAAACGGAATACCTTACCAGCTTTACAAGAAATGTCCCAAGGTGCTGGAGTGGCTCCACAGGCTGCTGCGATCGGCTTGGAGAAACCAGAAGATCAGCGGCCAGTGGATGACGGCAGATGGTGTGTACATCCCCAAAGAGCAAAACTCAAGTGACATTAGCCAGTTCAGGCCAATATCACTACTGAACGTCGAAGGGAAAATCTTCTTCTCTGTCATGGCAGCAAGGCTGACCAAGTACCTGATGGAAAACAAGTACTTGGATGTGTCAGTCCAGAAAGGTGGCATCCCAGGCGTGGCGGGCTGTGTAGAACACGCCACAATGATCTGGGACGCAATCCAAAAAGCAAAAACAGAAAAGAGAGACCTGGACGTAGTGTGGCTTGATCTGGCAAACGCATATGGATCTGTGCCCCATGAGATGATACAGTTGGCTCTTGAGATGTACCATGTGCCAAAGAACATCCGCGACATGCTCAAGAAGTACTTCAATGGCTTCTCAATGCGGTTCTCTACCAAGGAGTACACAACAGACTGGATCAACTTGGAAGTGGGTATTGCAATGGGCTGTGCAATTTCCCCAATACTGTTCGTGCTGGCAATGGAACTCATCTTGAAAGCAGCAACAAACAACGCGAGACAAACAGACCTTGGCGATGGGTACAAGATGCCTCCTCTCAAGGCCTTCATGGATGACACTACAGTGATTTCATCCAGAGAAGACGAGACACGTCATGTGCTGGAGAGGCTGGACGACATAGTTGCCTCATCCAGAATGAAGTTCAAGCCAAAGAAATCACGGAGTCTCTCACTGAGGAAAGGAAAAGTGGCCGGATCTGTGGTCTTCAGTGTTGCCAACCAGGCCATTCCAACAGTCACAGAAGAACCAGTCAAGAGCCTTGGAAGATGGTATGATGATACGCTGAAAGACACACAAAGAGCAAAAGAAACCAAGCAGATGGCGGAGGAAGGCTTGGAGACCATTGACCAGTGTGGGCTCCCTGGCAAATACAAGGTCTGGTGTCTGCAGTTCATGCTGATACCAAAGCTGCTATGGCCTCTGATGATATACGACATCTGCACCAGCATAGTGGAGGCAATGGAAGCCAAAATCAACAAGTTCACAAGGAAATGGCTTGGTGTCCCACCCTGTCTGACTGACATAGCGCTGTACTGTCGCCAAGCAAAGCTGAAACTACCCCTGAAATCCATCCTGGAGGAATACAAAGCAGGGAAGATCAGACTTCAAAGCATGCTGGAGGACTCAGGAGACAAGGTGGTAGAAGCAATTAAGCCCCAGCTGAAGACAGGCAGAAAATGGAAAGTTCAAGAGGCGATGGATTCTGCAAAAGAAAGTCTCAAGATCAGAGAAATAACAGGACACACACAGACCAACAGACAGGGACTGGGGTGACCAAAACTGAATGGTGGTCAAAGGCCAAAGGAAAAGCCAAAAGAGACATGATGATTCAGGAGATGAGAAAAGAAGAAGACCAAAAAAGACTCCAAAAAGCAGTCCAGCAGAGCCAGCAAGGGCAATGGACAACGTGGGAGAATGCACTCCAAAGAAGTCTCACTTGGAATGACATTTGGCACATGGCCCCTCTCAGGATCAGCTTCATTCTCAGATCTGCATATGACCTTCTGCCCTCAAATGCAAACCTGGTGAAGTGGGGGAAAACAGACGATCCTGCATGCCCCCTCTGCCATGAAAAACAAACAGTGGAGCATGTCCTAAGCTCATGTAAAGTAGCCCTGGCTCAAGGAAGGTACACATGGAGGCACAACCAAGTGCTCAAAGAAATTGTACAAGTAGTCTGGGCTAGTACCAACACCACAAAAGGGAAAATCAGGACTCCAAAAGCACCCGCAACATTCTTCACGGCAGGAGGCAGCAAATCATGGCCAAGAACAACAGTGCCACTCGAAACATGCAGGCAGAGTCTGCTGGACGGGGCAGATGACTGGGAGTGCACTGCAGACCTCCCAGAATGGAAGAGTCACCCAGAGATCATCAGCAAGAGTGGCATGAGACCAGACATAGTAGTCCACTCTAAGTCAACCAAGCAGCTGATCATGATCGAGCTCACGGTGCCATATGAGAACAGAATGGAGGCAGCTCAAATCTACAAGACTGAAAAGTATGCTGATCTGGCAAACAGCCTGAGGAGAGAAGGCTATCAGGTCAAAGTCCTCACTGCAGAAATTGGAGCTAGGGGGTTTGTAGGAACGTCTGCATACAGCCTCATGAAACAGCTCTCAGTTGCAGGGAAGGAAAAAACCAGAGCCCTGAAAGCAATGGCAGAAGCGGCAGAGAGGTGTTCAAGCTGGATCTGGTCAAGGAGGAACAAAAGTGAACTTCATAAGGCTTAATTTCCCTACAAATATCAGGTGTCCCTGTGGCTCAGTGGTTAAAGCGCGAGTCATTAAGTGGAAAATGAGCATGTCCAGAGGGTCATGGGTTCGAATCCCAGCCATGGCTCGTCCCAAGATGGGAAAAAAAGGGGCAGCAGAGGGACATCCGGAGTCATGAACCGGGTGTGGCCCAACCCCCCTAGAGTGTCAGGAGATAAGGGCCGAAACACTTGCTTGAAGGGGGCTTCTCTTCTGAGGACTCTCTGCTGCCACGCTCTCTACGAGTTTCTTTCTACTTCATTTTGTGTAATTGGATTTTTCATGTTTGATTATGGTAGCATAGAAATTGTATTTCTTGTGCTCAGTCGTGTTAGGAGAGAAACGAATGCGTGACATCCCATTCCCAGAGAGAGGTGAATGTTTGATGGACGCATGAGTGTGCATATGCGTGTATGAGTGCAAAGATAACCTTGGTGTGTTACACCTGACTACTAATACATCAACTTAGTGCACTTAAGCAATACCATCACGATTTCCCCCGTCCTGGACACTGTTCTTTCTTTCCTTCTTTCTTACTTTCTTTCCCACTTCTTCTGTCTTTCTCTCGTTCCTTCTTTCTTTTTTGTTGGACTTCTCTCTCTCTCTCTCTCTCTCTCTCTCTCTCTCTCTCTCTCTCTCTCTCTCTCTCTCTCTCTCTCTTTCGTTTAATTCAGTGTTCTTCATCTATTCCCTTCTCTCTTTTCCCATGCTATCTACCTTAAAGATTTTTTTTCTTTTTTCCATTTATAGGATACTGAATAACCGATGAACAAAAGCGCTGTGACTCTCTTAATGCAATGATGTGGTGTATGTGTGTGTGTGTGTGTGTGTGTGTGTGTGTGTGTGTGTGTGTGTGTGTGTGTGTGTGTGTACGTGCACGTGCGCACGCGCGTGTGTGTGTGTTGTGTTGTGTTGTGTTGTGTGCGTGCGTGCGTGCGTGCGTGCGTGGGTGCGTGCGTGTGTGTGTGTGTGTGTGTGTGTGTGAAGGCGAGGCCAACAATCCCCTGACTGAACCCCTCAGGGTAGATCTCATCCCTTCAGCCCTCCAGCAACTCTCCTTCCTGCACACGGTCTCCACCACCCCTGCCCTCCGCCACCCCGCCCTGCTCCACCAGGCCCTGAGACGATACGAGTTCCTGTGGCTCCCCCTGGCGTCCAAGCATGAAGACGAGGTTCTGGCGGCCCCGCTGGACGTGGAGTGGGTGTGGCACTGCCACCTGCTGGCCCCGGTCACCTACCAGCAGGACTGTGTCCGCGTGGTAGGCAAGCTGGTCGACCACAAGCTCTTCTCAGAAAAAGACCGCCAGGAGATGTTGAAAAGGTCTAGAGCCTTGTGGAGACAGGAATACAACGAACCGTTCGACCTTGATTTCAGCCAGGCTGACGCCTTGCCTGCGTTGGAAAATTCTCTGATGTCAGCGAAATCCAAGATTTCTTACGACATCCTGGCCGCGGCAGCTCGCCAGAAAGTGTTCTTCTACCAGGTCAGCCTGCCCCACTACAAGGACGTGCAGTTCCTGACCAACGCCGTGGTCCGCTACCGCAAGATGCTGTCCCTGAAGCAGCAGAACCCTGACAAGTTCCTCGTGCCCTGCTACGACACGGACCTGATGTGGCACACGCACATGCTGCACCCGCTGCTCTACAAGGCTGACATGGAGGGATTCCTGAGCTTCACCTACGCCCACGACGACTCCGTCAACGACAGGAGCACAGGGTCCAAGCTGAGCAGATCCCAGGAGATGACCCAGAAGCTGTGGAAAGACGCTTACAACGAGAACTTCTGCATGCTGGGAGCCATGTTCCGCGGGGAT
>CM065741.1:49248300-49280800 GCA_033310375.1 Conus canariensis | reverse complement strand
TGTACTTCGAGTTAGAATTAGTATTTTATCATGTTTCTGTAATATGCGCTTTGGGCCCTCGCGAGGTAAAGTGCTCTATAAATATCCTTTTACATGACATTAATAATGATAATGATAATAATGATGGCAATAAATGAGGATGATTATAGTAACATATGAAAAATACATGAATAATACTGGCCCTTTTGTTTCTCCACCTTCGAGCAAACACAAGACAGGTGGAGTGTGGGGGAGGGAGGATCACTGGAACAAAGAGGGAGGGGGAGGGGGGCTAGTATTTTAGAGCAGATATGGATCAAAGAATGAATCCAAGGTCCCTTTCGCCTTTTACACACGTACAATGTGTTCACCTATATCTCACATGGGAGCCGAACATAAAGACTCTTCTTTCTCTGTTCACTTTCAGGTACCTCTAGGACGGAACGTGGGGTGCAGGGAATTCGGGGGAAACCAGGCACTATGATGGTGAGAGTGTGGCTGTGCCGAGAGGGCAGTTGGAACATCATAAAAATGCCTTACCCAGAGGACAAATACTTTTTCAGCTTCCAAGGACTCACTGCCAACCTATACTCTGGAGTTGTGGTGGTGAGCAAATGGCTGACTGAGTGAGTGAGTGATTTACTTAGGATCTTTTCTTTCTAAAGGTGAAAGCCGAACACAGTTGGGATACAATTCATTCTAGCCCTGAAGGTTTCTAGACTGTCCTGTAAATCTGAATCCGTAAATTGAGATTTCAAATAACAAGCTCTTCAGAAACCTTTTATGAAGGTATTCATGACATGTTAATATTTGAACGCAATAATAACACAGCATGATTCACAATGGAAAAAATCTGTTACATCAAGCTAAAACAGGGACAACAGTTTAAAAGAAGCATTTTCTAACAAACAGTTTTGCACTCTGAGACAGAGTATCTTTCTGTCAAGAAAGGTATGTCTGTTACATTGGGTACCAAACTTCACTGTTAACAAGGTAAAGAGTGCATACAAGAATTGCTGGTGATAACACCTTGCTTTCTAAACTGCCAGATCAGCTAGCAAAGGAACTCAGAGAAAACAAAAATTAGTACAGGCAGTAATCAAGAATTTTCCAAAGCACTTGTGCTATTTTGGTGACAGTCACCATAGATACAAGCTCACACCAGGGGACCTATTCTACATTAAAAAAAAATAACTGCACAGTTCGAAACCATTGTGTCTGTTTACATAGACTGTAACTTGACCTGTGTGCATGTGTGTAGGCATGTGTGTGCACTCATGCGAGTGTGTGTTTGTGTTTCATTCAACAGATGGAAGACAGCCTTACAGAAGCAGCAGAAAAACTGGCTCTGACCTTCTCCTTCTCCCTGCTGCACGTGTTGTGTGAGCCCCGCCCCCAAACATGGCAGCCTGGCCAATCCTTGAAGCCGACACGAAATGCCAACAAAACGATCGACGTCGTACCGTCAGAGCGCATGATCTTCCTGGGCGCCGCGGGGCTTCTGCTGCCCACGCCCACTAACATGTACCTCCACCAATCAGGATGCGGCATGGGCACGACTGACGAAGAGTCCAGCGTCACGTGCTCGCCTTCGGACGGGTTGGGCGGAAAGTGGGCGGAGCCTGCCAATACAGAGGATTGTCAGGGGTTCTCTGCTGGCTGCGGAGGGTGTGGTGGGTGTGGAGGGTGTGGAGGGTGCGGTGGATGTGGTGGATGTAGTGGATGTGGTGGGTGTGGGTGTGGGTGTGGGGGATGTGGTTGAGAAGAACTGGCAATGAGAGAAAGGAGGAGGGGAGGGATGGCGAGAACCAAAGGGAGGAGGTGGGAAGAAGATGGACAAAGCTGGTGTTGAGAGAGTGTGCTGACGTGTTGAGGGCTTCTGACGTTTTGAGGGCTTCTGATGTTTTGAGGGTTTCTGACGTTTTGAGGGCTTCTGACGTTTTGAGGGCTTCTGCAAAGCTACATCAGCCGGCCCTCACTTTGGCCACTTCCAGCCCAGTGTTCTCTTTCCTCTGATTTAAAGCTAATTCCTTTCCTTTGACGTTGGTCCACGTTTTTTCTCTTCTTGATTAATATCCATATTTTTCTTCCTTTGTTCCAAGCCTGTATATATATATATTCCTTTGATTCAAGTGTATATACATCTTTTTTCTATTCCGTCCCAGATTTTTAATGTCTACCTTTGATTCTAATCTCTACTTTCCCCCCTATAATTCAAGCCCATATATTTTCATTTGATTCAAACCCACACATTTCTCCCACTGATCCAAGCCCACTTATCTCTTTCTTTGAACAAGGAAATATACTTATTCCTGTGATGCATGTCCACCTACTTCTTCCTTTGAATCAAGCCAATATACTTTTTTTCTTTGAAACAAGTCTATATATTTCTCTTTTTCGCTTAAAGCCTACATATTTCTTCCTTTGATTTAAGACCATGTTCATCTCTCTTTGATTTGAACCTGTATACTGCTTCCTTTGAATACATTTCTTTCTCTGATTCTAGCCCATGTATTTCTTTTTGTTTATGTTTACTTTTCTTAGAAAGAAATCCAACTATTTACTTTTTTTTGTAACTTTTTTGTCGTTTAGTGTTAGTTATGCAAGTATTATTCAATTTTGCTGTGTTGTCGGTTCACCATCACTAATATTGTGGAATGGTTTCATTCTACAGGACATGAGTAATGATGCTGCATTCTTTGTCCTTTCTTCACAGTTTATTAACCAAGTAATTAGAGCTTACAAAATACAGTATGCAAAGTTAATACTACACCAGCAGCTCTTCTCTAAACCTCGCCGTTAAATCTTTGTCATATCATCCAGCTGCCTACCCCTTACCCTGCATCCCCACCCCCACACACCAATTACAAGAATAAAAATAACTAAAAAGAAGGAAAATGACAGGAAAATGTGAGAAAAAAAAATCAAGGAGATGGCAAATGAAGTCAAATGCTTCTTTAGCAATTTTTTTTTCCCAATTGATGTAAGAGATCATTTTTCTTCCCCCTTTTTCCTGTTTTACACACACACACACACACACACACACACACACACACACACCACACACACACACATCAAGATAATAAAGATCTTTAACGTGATTATGTTAATCCTCATTTTTCATTATGATTGTGATTCACCATTATAATTGCCATTGTTTAAGGTTGTAAAATTTGTAGGTATGGGAACCATGTCTTTTCAAAATCAAGGTTTTCAGTGTCCAGATTATATCTTCCAATTTCATACCTTAATCTTACTTCTTTCGAGAATATTTGAAGCAAGAGTCTCGTTTTACTCATCATGCGCTTACATTCATAGAAAAGTTGCGCGTTTTTCTCTCATGATTAGTTGTAACTCCATCAGAGAGAGAGAGAGAGAGAGAGAGAGAGGTCACACACATTCATAGTGCTTTATTGTGTCTGTAATAATAATAATAATAATGAATACTTATATAGCGCCTATTCTTGGCTAGAGACCAAGCTCTAAGTGCTTTACAATCCACACTCATTTACACAACGGGCTGGCTACCTGGGTAGTGCCGACTGAAGAGCTGCTAGCTGGCGCTTCATTCAGTCGTTTCCCGTGACATCCAGTCAGTATCGTTCAATATCGTTCACTCAATTTTCTTACTTCTTTCATTCTTTCCATTTCTCATGCAGGGTGCATGCTATGTGTAACGTGTCATCCATACTGGTCACAAAAGTTACACATGTCACCGTTAATTCCCATTTTCATTATAACAGTATTTGTCACAAAATATTCATAACATATTCATTTCAGAATTATTCCAGATTTACTTCTGGTATATATTTTAAATTTCTTTAGCACTTTTTCCTGGTCAGGTGGGTTTTTTTTTTTATTGTTCTTCCCAATGTACAAAAGGCTTAATGTTAAGAATACCTATTGCATGAAATAAGATGTCACTGTATCTGTTTGATTCTTTACATATGTTGATAATCAAAGGTGTTGCCTTTGTACTGGAATCCCCAGCATTATAGTTAATGATAATAGTTTGCTTAATTGTTGTGTACGTTTTAATTGTTTGTAAACAATCCATATGTTCTTCAGAAATTGTTAGTATCAATCTTGTGTGTGAAAGCTATATAAGAATTCACCATCGCTGTCTACATGATCAATGAATACTGTATTCCTTTATGCCCAGCCTTTGTAATTAAAGACTTTGGGCACTTTTTCCATTATAGAATATTGGTTCAGTTAATGGCTCATGTCATCCTTTAGATCAGTTTGTCCTAAAAATTTAGGGTACGTTGAGAAAACGTTTTCTTGTCTTCTAAACATTGTTGGATATACTAGATTCAAAGGGTTGGGTCCATACCTCTGCACTGAACTTCTGAACATAAAAGTAATGCCATGTGAATCCTCTTTAAGGCCTGAACAATATTCCTTTTCAACAAAATTATTATCCTTTCCACAGATATTGTTTCCCAGACCTCCAGACACTCAGATCAAACAAACACAGACAACATTTTTTGCTTTTGTATGGGACAAGACAATGGATGAAATTAAGAGAAAGTACTCTGTACACAAGATAGGAATAGGGGATATTGGCATTCCTCCAATCAAAGAGGCATTTGAAGTTTTTCTATCCATTTCCAAATTAAAAGATCTATCATATGCCAGTTGGCAAATCTTAAATTCTCTGTCAGCCACTTTGATACTTTTGATATCTCTGTCTTCTCTTATTTCACAAGTGAGTACATGAAACAAATAAGTAGGGCAATATTGGGTCTTCTTGCCTGCAACTTCCATTTTGAAGTTTGTTGACATTTTCTCATTTACTGATGCATAACCTTCTGTGCAGTTAAAAAAAAAAGTGAATACCCATTTACATATTCCATTTTCGACTCAAATGCTGTTAGAGTTTCATCCATGTATTCCCAGCTGACCGAACTGAATGCTTTCTCAAAGTCAGCTGACACTAGTAGACCAGGTAATCTTCTTTCATCACGATAAAGGATAACAGAAACAGTTTTGAAGCTATCCCCAATGCTATCCCCAATGTGCCTTAGGTGAACAAATCTCTTTGGTCTTCATTTTAAAGTTTAGGCAAGAACGATTTTGTTTGACTGGCCATAGAAGTGATACGATTGTGTATATTACATTTAGAAGAGTTATTGATCTCCAATTCTTAAGAAATTCATTGGTTTATCTACCTTTGGTAAACAAACTGTGATTCCTTTTTTTTCTGTTTAACTGACGTTTCATTTTTATAAGAAACCTTTGTTTAAGGAACGGAGTACAAAGTTGCTTGACTGTATCTCAGAAAATATAAAAATAAAGTAATTGTCATTCCATCTGTACCTGGATTTTGTCAGTTTGCATACTTTTTAGGGCTTTTGATTGTTCGTCTGATGTTATGGGGTTTTTTTTCCCAATGTATTAGATTCTGTTTTAGTTAATATAGGCAAATTTTGAACATAGTCTTCCATGTTATTAGGGTTTATGGCTGGGAGTGAGTTTCAAAATGGCTAGAAACTCACTGTGCGTGTTTCCATTATTTTTTCTTATAAAAAATAAACATATTTTGTTTGCTGAGTGTGCGTTGGGGCTGCAGGAGCATGTGAAAAGGAAAAAAGTCTTCAGTTTTGTTTTAAAATGCTAACTTTCGACTGAGTAATGCACTTATATATTGATTAGAATTGGTGCAAAATACTGCACAGCTTCTTATGTAAAGTAGTCAATGATACTGGTTTTAACAAGATCATTTGAGTTATGGGCTTCAAACTGAACCATTTTCTTTGGTATTATGTCCTTATATTGTGCAAAATTTCATGTGTCTACTTAGATCCAGAAACATGAAAGTAGACAATATTCACTCACTTGCACTGCCATCTTAATTTCCGGCGGCACTGACTGGCCAGTGCTTAATAATCACACTCACATGCATGCATACACACATGAGTCAATACACACATGCACACACATGTGCGCGCGCGCACACACACACACACACACACACACACACACACACACACACACACACACACGTGCACGCACGCATGCACACTCACACCCACACACTTACTCTCATGCACACACACACACACACACACACACACACACACACACACACACACACACACACACAATGTACTCCTTCCCCCCCAGCCCCCACCCCTCCACAGATGCACAAATCCCCTACCCGCGAATTGACTTTACACATTCTGTCAGAAATGCAAACATACACGCTACACTTTTTAATGGCCAAGCTGCATCATTTACTGTGACATTTTGACGCTCGAATAAGGCCATATTTTCCATTTTGCAGCAAAAAGCGTCGTATTAAATCAAATGCTGTTAGTTTCATCCATGTATTCCCAGCTGACAGAATTGAATGCTTTCTCAAAGTCAGCTGACACTAGTAAACCAGGTAATCTTCTTTCATCACGATCAAGGATAACATAGCTTCGATCTTATTCCATAAAAAAGATAACTCTTGCAGCAACATTTTACGTGACAAAAAGTCACGACTACACATTTGTGTGTGTGTAAAATTGTCACAAATGACAGCATTCAATAACTACAACTGCAACAGTATTTTCATGGACAGCAACCATATTTTACTAAACAACTTTCGTGAAAACGTGTCGCGCGACAAGTTTTGTCAGAAAATAGTGTTGCTGCGACAATATTTCACGAGAAATATTGTCGCTGCCACACGATCCTGCACCGACAGTATTATATACGACACTGGCCTGCCAGCGAGTAATATAAGCGTTGTTCTCCTGTCCCATGGGTCTGATGTTCGGATTCCTTCTTTGGACAGCCTAGGGAAATACATTTTCTTTCAGAATTAACATTTATGCAGCTCGCACACCCCTCCCAGTCTCTCGGACAGCGTGCTGATCAGACCTTGGGTACCTACCTCACATTGTGAGCGCCGCTTTCATAATTTTCTGTGTGCGTTTACGTACGTGATTTCGAAATTTTGCCCGAACGTTAAATCTTGATCTTTCGGAGGGATTGTCAACCATGTAACGGTAGAAATGGCTTACACCAACAGTCACGTGCTCACTGGTGCAGCAGAATCTTCAAACTTAGTAAGTTACCTTTTTCATCAGACGAATGTAAAATATGTACGCAGTACAGACAAGAGAAAGGGAGTTTCGCTGGTCTAATAATCAAGCGCTTATTCTCAGTAGTTCCATCTAGACGAAGTCCAGTACAGGTGATTGTTCCGTCGTTTACTGATATGACACAGATACCCAATCCTTGACCAGCCACGAGGCTAGCATTGTCAACTCCCGCTGGGAGATCTTGGGTTCGATTCCCATGACAGTTATTAATTTTACTTGTGGGACTTTTCTGCCCTGACCGGCTCCAGCCCACAGTTGAGCTTGCTATGGGTTGAGTTGAGAAGACTGGGACCACACAGTTGAGTTGCATCCATTCAGTGGATAAGTCTCTGTCAGTGTTGCTGCTATATCTTGACTAACACTGTCTACGGTATCTTATCTTGATTTTGTCTCTTAACATTATTATTACTATTTTTATTTACTTTATCCCCCCCCCCCCCCAGTCCTTCTGCTCTTAACCCATTTCTCTCTTCTTCCCCACCCTGCCCTCTCCTTCTATACCCCCCCCCCCCCTCATCCCTTCCAACTCTCTACTTCCTTCCCCCTCAATCCTTGCTGAACACTTTTCTTCTTCAAGCAGTATTCACTCATCAGCTTTTTGGCAGTGCTCACTTCCTCACTTCCCCATTTCTCCCTGCCCACTGTCACCCATTCCCACTTGTCCCTCTGAGCAAAGGTTTTAAACCGAAGCGCCCTCATCCACCTCTTCCTCAAGGACCTGCTACCATACCCCAGGCAAGTTGTCTTATTGATCCAGGTCCTGCAGTCAACCAACTATTTGTGTTCTACGGTATCTTGTTTAGATTAGTTGAAGTGGATTCTAAACGGAAAGAAGTCAAATCAGCACTTCATTCACTGAGCTGTTCAGTAATACCTCTTAATATGCGTTCGGATTAATGATTTGCCAGGTTTCGTGATCTTGTTTGCAACTAACACCAGAAAAGCTGCAAATCACCGTTAATACAAAATCGAGAAAGAAAACGGTACACCCGAGGTTGTGAGTGGCACTCAGAGAAGTCTGTCTTCGCATGACGAACCAGCCAGCCAGGGGCGATCCTGAACCACCCATGGAAACCTGTGCTGTGTTCATAAAGGATGCAGGCACGCACAGACCACTTCATTACAACGTCAACAACCAGCCAGGGGCAATCCTGAACCACCCATGGAAGCCTGTGCTGCGTTCACAAAGGATGCAGGCACGCACAGGGCACTCCATTACAACATCAAGGGACATAATTGCTGCCTGGATGATGCCATTGTTTAATGGCCTCTGGGTGTGATACGACAGAACCTCTATGGAAGCGTCCCCATGGGTGTACAAGCCTGTATTTCATAATTGCAGAGCCCACCGGCGAAAGACGCCACCGTCAAGCAATTGTCGTGTACGTCCTGCATCCTCGCTCGTTGTTATTCCGTTGATAAGTAAAGACAGCTGGATAACGCCGTACTTCGTTATTAGAAATGGAAGTAATTAAGGAAGTCCACAGCGAAAGATGAACAGAACATTTTCATTCATTTCCATTGAAATTTTCTCTCTCCCTCTCTCTCTCTCTCTCTCTCACACACACACACACACACACACACACACACACACACACACACACAACATGTGTGTGTGTGTGTGTGTGAGAGAGAGAGAGAGAGAGAGAGAGAGAGAGAGAGAGAGGGGAGAGAGAGGAAAGTAGATCAGCAAAATCTCAGAGATAGAAATTATCTAGGAGCTATCCCACCACATCTTATTTTGCACGAAAACCCCCCTTTTCACAAACAAATCTCGTCCATCTCAGGCTACTTTTTGCCAAAATTAACACCTTTTTCTACAACCAAACTTAACATCCAAAAACCTCCAAAATTGACGTAATTGTTACTTTAAAATGGGGGTTTTTCGTGCAAAACAAAAATGGGTGATTTAGCTCCTAGATAATTTCTATCTCTCTCCTCTTAT
Organism: Conus canariensis; assembly: GCA_033310375.1. Lineage (NCBI taxonomy): Eukaryota > Metazoa > Mollusca > Gastropoda > Neogastropoda > Conidae > Conus > Conus canariensis. The sequence continues at coordinate 49,271,779 of CM065741.1, read as the reverse complement.
GATTAATCTTCTATCTCAAGCACTACCAACAAATCAGAACAAACAACCGGCCTTCCATCTTGGTTAGTTATTTTTACACATAATGAATGTATATCCTCACCAATTAATTCTTTAAATTGACTATTTTCACCAAATGTATATGACTGATAATCGCAAAACCCCACCTTAGTTGATGGGAGTGCTCTTAGAATCGTAGATGGCTGGCCATTATACAAATTAGTGTTTGTTTTTAATTCACTTAAATGAACATACAGCCTTGGGTTAATTAGAAAATCGGATGGTCTACTGCCTGCATACTCGTAGAGGCCACTTTCTAAGTACTTATGGGTGTTAACACTATACGTTTCACCACTATCATAAAAGCCCAAGATTCTAGCAAGACATTTAGGAAAAACGTACTCTCGCCTTTCTTCTGGAAAGTTCATAGTAATTATAAGATTTGCCTCATTAATTTTTAACTTAATGCCAAAATTGCTAAATACTTCTTTTAAAGAACAAAAGTTGTAGTAACCATCAGGTATTTTTAACTGCTTTAATAAATTACCTTGCCTGCCCTTAACATTCACCCAGTTATTCTTAGCTTTTTCAGATATATTAATCCACTTAACTTTAAAACCAATTTCTCTAAGAGCAACCCTATTATTACCGCGCCTATTGTCAATTGGATACTTTAAGAACACACGCGTGCTTTGCTTGGTTATATAAAGGAACATCCTTTTAAAATCCTTTTTTAAAAAATCTATTTAAAAATGGAACCTTTTAAATATAATGAAAGTGTCACTTACGATGTAGGAGGGGTTTATGAGCCCAAATCTTTGGACTTTAGTAACCTAACCATCGCAGTGGATGAATCATATGGCTTTCTAGTCAGACTTGTAAACCCACCAACTAGATATTTAAATCCTCCAATAAAGAGTGATAGAGTGCCATCAGCATGGTCATCCAACCCTATGGCGTTTTACCAGAATCAGTTAAATTTTGCTATTTACTGCTCAACTACTGGCTGCGGTGTTTCATATGCAAACCATTTATACCACCCCAATCTCTTAGTAAGGTCAGTATATAACTTTCATGTTTATTATCAGTATAGACGCATACTAACTGAACTACAAGTACCCCTCCCCAACGACAACGCGTTTAATCCATTTAACAGCCCAATGGACAAGAATGCATATGAAAGAATCTGCAACGAATTTAACATTAACCCTTCAAATAACTTTAGACAAAAGTTAGACTGCAATCACGGGTTGGGCACATTGTATTTGTGGGGCACGCATAGAGAATATAATTTTGACTACTGGCCCGGCCACACCTCTTTTAAGCCAAACTCCCAAGTTAGATTGGGATCAATAGAACAAAAACACCCCGGTGCTTGGACAACATTTATCTTAGATGAAAGTGAAGGCCTAACAATGCCAGGAGTGCAAAGACTTAATGACTCCATACGAACGTACGTTTGGTGTCTATTAGGAGCGCAAGCACAGAGCAAGTCTAGCATAGTGGATCAATCTACAGGCTTTGACGCCAGAAAACAATTTCTAGCCAATTTAGAAGATGCTATTAACTCTGCTGTTGATTTGCCTTCCAGCATACAAAGGTACCAAAACGTTCTTTCACATGCTAGGTCAAAGGCTGACTTTGTTGTGGGTCATGGATTATACATGCTGCCTTCTGACCTTAGACTGCAGATTGGCATGATACAGAATTATAATAATGAAATCCTCATAGCCGGAGACGACCAAAACTTAGGACACAATCAAGGTTTAAACACAAGGCCCGCACCGGCCATTTTAAAAAAAGTATCTAGCCCTGAAAGCGACCCGCCGCCGCCAGTTATAAGCAGCCCACAGCCAGAAAGCAGTCCACCGCCTGTTGATGTACCTCACCCCGACAGACACACTAGCGAAAAGACAGCCCTTGTTGTGTTTTTAACTTTTACTGGACTGGCTATACTTTATTTTACTAAAAATTAAACCGGCAGCCAGCACTCCCAAAGTCCACAGATGGTCAGCCATATAACCAACCACTTTGCCTATTGTAGACAAAACCCAACTAACAACACCGCCTATTATGCCAGGTAGTGCACCAAGCGCTTTGGCAGCTAACTTCTTTAATAGGTTTGCTAGATGGTACAGTTGTTTTCTAATCCAACTTTTACCGGGCTGAGGCGTTGGAGGAGCTACTGGTCCTGTTGGCGCACTGCCAGTTAATGCATAAACCAGTGTAGAGATAGCAAACCCAACGGCTGTTAATATACTAACTATTGTAATCCCCTGCTCTCTGAACAGAGTCCTTATTCTTTCTGCTAGCGTAGTATTTTCATAAATCATTTTGTTTATAGTTTCTCTGATTCTGCTTATTTGGGTTGCTATTTTTTCTCTGTTAATATACAACGCTGCTAACACGTTTGCCTTTTCTTTCATTAAATCCTGTATTTTTGCCTGTATTCTAGCCTTTTCTTCTTGTCCTAAATTGTTATCATCTGCATCGGCCAGTTTATTTTTTTCTTCTTTTATCTCTCTCTCTAGCTCATTAAATTTTACCAAGTTGTTTTTTAGTTCTTCGTTCGTAGTTGTTAAAGCAGACTTAATAGCCAAGAGTTCACGCAGAGCAGTTCTAATATCCCTGAGTTCACTCGTAGACAATGGAGGATCAACAATTGTTTTTAAAGCCGTTTCTTCTTCAGGACTCAGTTCACCTTCTCTTTGCCTAGGCAATTGAGAACCGCCAATTGTCTCCTCAATAAAACTCGTCTCCTCAAATTCTGTTATTGCTTTATCTGTTTTTTGACTTAGCGCTGGAATAGAGGCGATTTCTATTTCAGATCGTGTTGGCAACAATCGCCCCATTTTCTGTAAAAGTCTAACAGCATCATGCCTTAGACTTGTAATGTTTAATCGTTCTGCATCAGCAGCAGGGAGGTCTCGTTTAATTGTATTTAGACTTAAAAACTTGGCCGCGTTTGGCTTTGTAGTAACTCTTACGCGGCCTCCTTCACTAGTCCTAATATACAAATGGCCGCCATCTTCTTCAAAATCGTTAGGATCGAGCACGTCTGGCAGCCCTCGTTCTATACTTTTATAGAATGATTCAATTCGTCATCGCAATAGTTCGTGACGGGCTTTAGGGAGTGACGCGCCTACTCCTACAAGTTCTTGACGTGCTCTAAGGAGTACAGAACCTGCTCCTACATCTTGAGGCTGTCTGGGGAGTAAAGGACGTGCTTCTGCTCCTTCAAGTTCATCTTGTATTGAGCGGCCTGGTTCTATTTCTTCATCTTCTTCTTCAATAGGACTAATCGCGTCAAAATCTTCATCAGCCATATTTATATATTTATTATTTTTTGTTTTATAAAAAATGAACCCATACGGTTGCGAACTTGATCCATTCAGAAAAGCAAAGGAGCCCCATGGCATAAAAGGCATAAGACAGACTGTGCGCGTTGTAAATAATCCATCAACAATTGAGCCCAATGAAATGTTAACATTAAGATTTAGTGACCTCGGGGCTGACGATGTTATAATGCCGGGCACTGCCAGGCTGTCATTCAAAATAGACATTGAGTCGACGGATCCTAATGCTACTGTCGTTGCTAACCTGGGCAGGGCCATCATTAAAAATATGGTAATTAAACTGGAAGGTAGAGAAGTCTTCTCGCTGAGTAGCGCAGACATTTTTAATCTCTATTCGGACCTGTGGCTGCCTAGAACAGAAAGAAAAGACAAAATCTTTCAGGGGATCCAGAGCCCAAACGGCCTTAAGCACAGGCTTAATGCTGCAGATGCAAAGGAAGACGAGGGAGACCAGGCAATAGCGCGAGCATTTAAGAACAGATTTTGCATCCCTCTAGATTTTGAACTGATAAAAACCCATCAGCCATATTACCAAGGCGCACTAAGAGACAAACTTACTTACGAACTGACATTCAATGACAGCGGGTCCGTTATTCTATCAGATGATCCTCAAGCCAGATACACTGTCAGTAACATCTCTCTTAATTTTGACGTTGTTACTAACCCTGAACTGGCTAGAATAATCTTAAACCAGTATAAAAGTAGGGCGGTTGTTTACTTTGAAAGAGTTTTACACCACAGTCTAGCGATTAAAAACAAGCAAGACACCGTCTGGGAAATAGCTATAAGCAATTCTTTAAGGTCCCTAAAGGGGGTTCTCTTGCTATTTACTGAACCCCCGACCCCTTTTCAGAGAGAATCTGAGGTGTTTTACAATCCAAAAATTGAGCAGTTGTCTTGCACAGTAGATGGCAAGCCTTTTCAGTTGTATTCAGCTGGACTTTTACCCGACCAACACTTTGATGAAATAAGAAAAATGTTTGCTGGAGGCAGACAGACAAGCCCCACAGCCGATCATGTGTGTAAAAAACTTCACCTTCACGATGTAAGACTCGAAGATTATCTAACAGACAAATATGGACTATGGCTGGATTTTAGATCCACGTATGACAACAGACTGCACGGGAGTGGAAGAAGGGTAGGGTCAGATGGCATACTCATACAGATTAATAAGGAAGAGGAGGAGAATGGTCAGATACAAATGCACGTTTTTGTGGTTTATGACGCCCAGCTGAACATTGAAGAAAATAGACTGAAAGAAATAGCCTATTAAAACAGATGGATAGTTTGAACTTTTTGCCAAAAGACCCGCACTGCTCGTATATTTGTGGGATTACTGGGTGTGGGAAAACTGTCTTCGTACTTGATTTGTTACAAACAGTCTACAGGTTTCATTACGAGTACATTGTTATATTCTGCACAACCATTAAGCACAACAAGTCTTACAAAGAAAGGCAGTTTGTTTGGACAGACGAGAATATATTTCTAGTTGATCCTACCGACAAGCTAAGCGACTGTTTAGAACATTACTATAGGCTATTTGAGGGAACCGAAACGCTGTTTATTATTGATGACTGTTCAGCCGAACAAGACATTGTTAAAAAAAGAAGGACTCTGTCTAAGCTAGCCTTTAGCGGAAGACACGCATTAGTTTCTGTTTGGCTCTTAACTCAAAAATACAATGCTGTCTTAAAAGACTTTAGATCGCAGTTAAAATCAGTCATCTTATTCTATACTAAGGACAGAGATAGTTTTGAAGAATGTTTAAGTAAAAACTATATAATCAGGGACAAGGATGGACTAAAAAAAATAAAAGAGCAGCTAGAAAAATCTAAGCACGCTAAACTATGCTTACGGATTGACCCACCAGTTCAATACGTTTGCTTATTATAGATTGCTCATTATAGATTGTTTATAATAAATTGTTTATATTAAAAAAAATGTCTCGAGGGCCAGAATCAAAAGTGGAGTTAGCTCCTAAATGCATTGCAGTAGAGATAAAAGATCTAGCAGATACAACTGACTTTGATCTAATAGGAGTGGCAGGAAATGTTTATGGATTTGAGTACACCGACGAGGGGGTTTACAAACGAATAGAAATTGAAGATAAAAAACGACAGCAATATCCTACCCTGGAAGAGATAAGAAATCTAAGGGCAAACGATTTTGGCAAACACGAATACAAACTTCATAAACGAGAGAATGCCTGGGCGTTGCTTCCTGACATTAACTGGGATTTAAAGTTTGAACTACGAAGCCCCCATGTATACTTTGATAAGAAATACAATTTTAGAAAAGCTTTGAATGAAGGACGCCTTCTTGCTAGCCTAGTCCCAGGAACACAACAGAAAAAGCAGATTGAAATAACTAAGCAGGGCTCTGTATATATGCTGCGGAGAAAGAAGTCCTTAGCTGAAGTGGGGGGCGACACCGTCGGCTTAGAATTTAACCCAAAACTAGAATCACTGCCTAGAAAAATGACGATGCTTTTTCGCTTATTTATTACTCCAAGGGAGTCTGATCCTAGTTTGCCAGAGCATACGTTAATCAGAGGTGTACAAATAAAGTCTGAAAACTTGGACGGGCCTCTTAGGCTTGTTATTGCTATTACTAAAAACGGGGATGAAATAAACACTTCTGTATCTTCTGACAAAGTTACTGTGATGGTTGACAATGCTAAACTAACAGTACTCGATTTTATTTTTATTAAGTATGTTGATTTTATTGCGTTTTACTCTGTTGATGAAGTGCTGCCAGAAGGGTTAATAAGAAGATATGTACAAGATTAATCTTAATTAAAAAATTAATCTTAATTAAAAAATGGATGATCAGGCTCAAAAGTTTAGGTTAGAGCAAATAACTGAACTTCAAGAAGAAATAGAAAGTGACTTGAATAAGTATAGGGTTACTAGAAAGAAATATGCTAAAGTTTTAAATACTCTTTCTTATATAATCACTGGCTCATCAGCTGTAGCGAGCGTAAGTACTGGGTCCGGCGTTGCTCTTTTAGCTACTGGGGCCGGAGCGCCAGCCTCTTTAGCATTAGGGAGCATTGGTTTGGGTTTAGGTGCTATGTCTATGATTGTGAGTGCTGTTTTAAAAAAATTAACGCCTAAATTACAAAAGCACACTGCCATTGTAGCCCTAGCATCAGCAAAACTTTGTTCATTAAGGCTGAGAATAAGCAAAGCATTGCAGGACGAAAACATTACAGCTGAAGAATTTGAGCGCCTTATGGCTGATGGTGAGGATTACAGACGACAAAAAACTGAACTTCAAAGGGAGTGGAGAAAGACTTTTACTTCGCAACAAGTAGACACTGAGACAATCAAACAGAACATTGAAAAGCAAGCAAACAATCAGTTAAATCCAAAAATAGACTAAAAAAAAATAAGATGTGAACTAAAATAAATAAATAAATCATAAAAAATCATAAAAAAATAAATACTATTTTTTTTTTAACTAACAGGCACTGTGTTTGGTGGAACAACTTGCAACTCTTCGCGAACAAACGATCTTTTAGGGGCAGGCTTTTTAGACGTAGAAAAAAGAGTTTCTCTTAAATAATATACGGGAGGGGTTGTTTTCATAATTCTTTCAACTTCATATACATCTACGCTCCATATGGGGTCTGTGGCTCTAATTCTAACATCGCCCTCTGCCTCTCCAGGTGCATACAAGTATCTTACTTTTAATCCAAAAGGCAAGAGTTTCTGATTACCTTGGATGTCTTCAGTAATACTTATTTTTTTAAATTTGATTGCGTTTACCGGTTTAAGGCCTGTTGCTTTAAATTCTTCATTGTTCATGGCGCGTAAGACTGCCGGTAATCTCCTAACCCATTCTGTGTTGCGTGTTTTGTCCATAAGGTCTCTATGATATTGATAGATAAACAGGCGCTCAGCTAGATTCTTATTAAAGTTTTCTACTAGAGCCTGGGAGCGATGGTTGCCTGGGATCCCTCTCTTAACTGTAACCCGATGTCTTAAAAGCAGTTGGTTTACAGCTCCTTTAAACTCTTTCCCATCATCAACCTGGATCAATCTAGGATACTTTAATGGACCTCGCATGTATATTTGTTGTAAAGCCACAGCCACAGCAGTTGAGCTTTTATCCGTTAAAGGCTCAGCATCTTTATACCTCGAAGCCATGTCAACAACAGTCAGAGCATACTTAAACTTTTTTCTTCTAACTTTGTCATGTGGAAGATACAACAAGTCCATCTGGTGGGTGTCATTAGGAACTGAGTTAACAAATCTAGGCCTTATTATTCTTTTTGGGGCGGGCAGATATATTTGCCAGATCGCTTGTTTTGAAAGCCAGTCTTTCGCTTCTGATTCAGGCACCCTAGCAGCTTTACTCAGTTTATCAATAGCGGCCTTTCCTTTCCATTACCCTCTAGGAGAATAATATATTTTGTACTTTGTATCGTCCATAAGAAGGGACTGTTTTTTTTATTACATTTTTAACTATGTTTTTTAGATTGAATATGCAAGAAGAAAGATTGCTCCCATAGCACCTATAATAAAGCCTATTTCTACCCTTTTCTGATCCTCAGACGGTTCATAAAAGTCAGACAATTCTGGCGGTGACGATGTTAGAAACTTCTTTCCTGCCACTAAGTAATATTCATTCATTGCTTCATCAACGTCTGTAAATGTGTGCTCTGCATGTCCCTGCTCTCTTAACTTTTTATTAATAAAGTCTAAGTGAGCAATTCTCCTTTTTTCGTAAGCGTCTCTTGCCTTAGCTAAATCTTCCATTGCCTTGTTATGGCGTTCTCTCTCTTCATCAGACCGCAATTTACTAAACATATAATTGCTGCCAGAGAAAGCCAACGCATTAACAATAGCTCCTCCCACCATCAGAACTAATCCGGACATCTTTTTATAAATGAATCAATCTTTTTTATAGATCAATATTTTCTAGAATGAATCTTTTATAAATTAATCTTTCTATGCATTGATGTTTTCTGAGATAATCCCCTGTGCAACAAGAAAGTCTTTTGAGGCAATCCCCGCCGTTATTACAGCTATAACCTTAACAACATCCTCAATGTCTAACCTTCCTAGATCAGCCGGCCTCATCTTAAACATGTTTTTTGCTAACGTGCTATATCCTATACTAAGGCCGCTGATTACAGCTGAGTGGTAAATCGTATTAATAATCTTTTTTTCGCTCATGTTTTTATTAACTAAAAAAATAATTAAAATAATCATAATATGAAAGACTGTCTATGTGCTTTTTAATCAGATAATCTTTTGTTGCTAGAGCTAAAAATAAGGTTACAACTAGTTTCGGCGAATCTTCTATCTTTCCCATGTTGGGCGGTTTTATTTTTAACAAACATTTTGCTAGGGTTGAATAAACTATAACACCAACAATAGGCACTGCATAATTAACCAGCGTTATACTCATGGTTTTATTTTTATTTATTTAATTTTTAGATTTAAAAATGACGGCCAAACACAGCGAATCTGATCTAATGATTTTAATAGAAAATTGTAATGAACTATTTGACGAAACAATGAAAGTGTTAAACATTGATTTTAGTAAATCGGGGGTTGAGAATGATGTAAACAATTTAATAAAAAATCATAGTGAACTATTTGACGAAGCAATCAAAGAGTTAAACATTGACTGTAGTGATTCAGAAAAAGCTAAAATATTGGCAAGTGCTCTTGTAAGATTTGGATGTCTTGAAGTATTGCAACGCTTGGGTGAAGAATAAAAGGGCATTTACTTACTTTTACTTACTTTTATTTTTTTTTAATTTACGTAAATATTATGGCTTAAAAAAATGAACCCAACAAGTGAGTCCGAGTATGAAATACTGTCCAACAACGTACAGTTGGAAGGTAGTAACAAATCATTAGGCAATATGTTCATTGAATTAGACATGGACATCATTAACCCCACAAACGTTCAGGAAAGCGTAACCCATGCCATTTCTAAAATCCCAGGGTCTCTTCAAATTAACCCGCCAGCAAAAGTGTTGTTGGCCATTCTGATTGAATATATAACCCCCAATGATAGTAGTATGCAAGTCTGGGTTTCAACTAGACAGAAAGAAGTAATCAGCTATTACGACTTTACACCTGGCTGGGCTGATTACATGCTTACACAGTTTAACTATGCAAGTGAAGAAGCGAAATTGCGCGGCTCTGGTTGGTCTGAAGGAACAGTCCTCGAAATCAAATTAAGGCAAACCAAATACTCTCCTATAATCGGCAATTCTTGCCTTCCTCTCCCAAGAGAGTTAGTTTTTAAACGAGCAGTCTTAAACATACAAAATTCAGATAACTTATGTTTCATGTGGTGTGTTTTGGCGCACTTACACCCAGTTAAAAAGCACCCAGACAGAGTTTCTAATTATTGGCAGTATAAAGATAGTCTGAACTTTGATAACATAAACTTTCCAGTGAGCGTAGAAAGTATCGATCAGTCTGAAGAGCAAAACAAACCAATAACCGTAAGCGTATACACATGGAATTCAGTAGACAATCTGGTCCCTCTGAGGATTTCTCCCAACGCCCCTACTTTAGGCGAATCACTTGAGAATCATGTAGACTTGATTCTGTTTGCAGACGGTTCCAAGAGCCATTATGTATTAATTAGAACAATGAGTAGACTTCTGGCTTATACTACAAAGGATCCCGCTAAACAGGGGCTTTGTAGAAGGTGTTTGGTCAGGATCCCCACTGTAGAGGCAGCTGCAAAACATAAGAAGCATTGTAAAAGTTTTGTAGACTGAATCGAACTTCTTACACCCAAACCAGGGTCTAAAGTTAGTTTTAAGAATGTACACAAAATGCAAATGAGTCCATACGTAGTCTATGCTGACTTTGAAGCGATTTTGCCACAGTACTACAACCCTCAACAAGCGCAAAAAAACAACCATATTATCCTGCCATCAGATCTGTTCTTATGCATTTGTTGCTGTTAGGTCAGATGGCGGACACACACAACCGGAGATTTACAGAGGCCCCAACGAAGCTGGTCGATTTTTGGAGCAGATGAAACACCTTCGCAATCAATTCTCCAATCAGCTGAACCTTTCAGACATTAAGATGACCCCCGAAGATGAAGAACGTTATAAATCAGCCACCCACTGCTGGATATGCAAATGCAAGTTATTAGGTGACACTGTAAGAGACCATGATCACATTACTGGCAAATTCAGGGGAGCAGCACACAACAGTTGCAATCTTCAACTCAAGGTTAACCCCGAAAAATGGAAACTGCCAATCTTCTTTCATAACTTGCGGGGCTACGATTCTCATTTCATCATGCAAGCAATAACTTCTGAATGTAAGAGGGTTAGCTGTATTGCACAGTCATCAGAAAAGTACATGACCTTTACTGTAGACTGTTTATCCTTCTATGATTCTGCCCAGCATCTGATGGGCAGCTTAGACAAATTGGCAGGATCTCTGCAAGACTATCCAATCACTAAAAAATATTTCGACTCATCTTTAGTCCGTAAAGGCGTTTACCCTTATGAATACATGGACTCGTGGGAGAGGTTTGACGAGCCAGCGTTGCCACATAAAGACGATTTTTACAGCCGTCTTAGAGGCGGAGGCATATCTGACGCCGCCTATGAACACGCAAAGAAAGCCTGGACAGAATTACACTGCAAAACGATGGGCGACTATCACGATCAATATCTAATGGCCGACGTGTGTTTATTAGCTGACGTCTTTCAGAATTACAGATCCACTTGCATGAAACACTACGGCCTGGATTCATCACAGTACATCTCTGCCCCGGGGTTGTCTTGGGACGCATTCTTGAAGTCTACAAACATTGAGATTGACTTAATCTCGGATCTGGATACACTTCAGATGATTGAGGACGGGCTGAGAGGAGGCATTAGCATGGCCTGTCATCCTTACCGCAGAGCCAACAACAAGTATTTAGACGATTATGACCCCACCAAGCCATCCCACTATCTGATGTACTTAGACGCCAACAATCTGTATGGGTGGGCCATGAGCCAGACACTGCCATTGAGAAACTTTAAAATGATAAACGGGCCTCATGAGGTTGATCGGGTGGTAGGGCGATTATCACAGCTTACACCCGATAATCCAATAGGACTAATCTTAGAAGTAGACTTAGATTATCCTGCAGAGTTGCACGACCCCCATAACGATTTCCCCTTAGCTGCAGAAAAATTAAAGATGAGTCCCGCAGAGCCGCCGCCTCGTGCCTAATCTTCGACACAAGAGAAAGTACGTCTGTCATTACAGGCTGTTACAATTTTACTTAAGGCACGGACTGAAACTAAGAGCTGTTCACAGAATAATAGAATTTGAACAAGAGCCTTTCATGAGACCATACATCATGAAGAACGCCGATCTTAGAACCAAGGCCACGGACGCTTCAGAAAAAGACTTCTTTAAGTTGATGAACAACAGTTGTTTTGGTAAGACGATGGAGAACGTACACAATCGTAAAGATGTAAGATTAGTTACAAAAGAAAAACAAGCAATTAAGCTGGTCTCTAAACCTAACTACCAAGACTTTAGAAGATTTAGCGATAGCCTGGTTGGCGTTATGATGAAGAAACAGAATGTGAAGTTGGACAAGCCGGTGTTTATCGGATTCGCCGTGCTAGAGTTGTCAAAGTTATTAATGCTAGAATTTCTGTACGACTACTTTAAACCGCTGTACCCAGAATCAAATGTCGTTTACACAGACACTGATAGTTTTATTCTGGACATCCCAACTGAAGACTTCTATAAGGATTTAGAGGTGGAGGTAGCTAAAGGAGCTGACGGATGGTACGATACATGCGACTATCCTAAAGATTCGCCTTTACATTCAACTGTGAACAAGAAAGTGATTGGAAAGATGAAGGATGAACTTAATGGGACGATTATACTAGAATATGTTGGCTTACGGGCAAAGATGTATAGTATTGCTACCCAGACTTCTGTAATGAAGAAAGCTAAGGGTATAGGTAAAGAAGTTGTCAAAAAAAAAAAGTCACGACAACTACAAGCAGGCTCTCTTTGAAAACAAAGTATTTTATCACACAAATGTTAATCTGCGCTCTACTCTTCATCAAGTAAACACAACTGCTGTTAATAAGAAGTCACTAGACTCTAACAATAGCAAGCGAACTTCCGTTAACCCCGAGTTTTCATACGCTATAGACCACTGGAGAACTGACTTGACCGACTTAAATTAAGAACTTAACTAGTACTTTACTTAAGAACTTAACTAGTACTTAACTAGTACTTAACTTAAGATCTTAACTAGTACTTAACATGACTTGCACTTAACTTGCGCTTTACTTATACTTAACTTGCACATAACTTGCACTTAACTTGTTATAACTGACTTAACCAGTACTTAGCTTGTACTTAACCAGTACTTAACAACACATTAAAAAAACTAATTTATTAAAAATGGGTCTACAGCAGGAGGTTGTACTTTTTTGCAGAAGCTGGTTCTTTTTCTTTTACTGTTTTTGTGGGGGTTTGTAACTTTGTTGCTAAGTATGGCTTTAGGCGCTTGTATGCTAAAAGCCCTCCACCAACAACAATACTCCCCAGTACATAATAATACATCTTACAGTTTGATTGTGTTGTTGTTGGTGGTGGCGGCGGTGCTGGTGCTGTATTACTATCTAATAATTTTTGTTTTGCTGCTTGGTTTGCTTTTTGCAGTCTGTTCCATTCAGCTAGTTTACGACCGGCCTCAACGCGGCCAGAATTTTTAGACTTAGTAACACTACTCACCTGTGGGACACTCACCTGCGGGACACTCAGTTGTGGGGCACTCGCCTGTAAGTTCACTTGTGGGGAATTCACTTGTGGGACATTCTGCTCCTGTGGAGTCTTCTTCTCCTGCTCGCTCATTTTTTTTAGTCTGATTAAAATTAATATGATTGAAAGTAATTAATCCCATGATGAATGGACATAGCAACGTCCCAAATCTATAATACATGTCACATGCAAGAGATTCTAGAGACTTGGTTAAAACCGGATCTTGTGTTAAGTCATATTTTAAATCTTCTTCTGAATCAATCGGCGCTATCTTGCCTACTAACTTAGCATATAAGCTAATTATTGTCTGTCCCACCGATCTAACCATTTTTGACCCTAGCTGTGCTTCGTACCTAGCGTAATACTTCTCAACGTCTGATGTAGACAATTGCTGAATCTGTTCGATACTTAGTTCAACGCCTAAATACTGCCTGGTTTTCCCACACGCAGCCAGCGAGTATAATCTTTCTTTATGGCAGAGGTCTGCTGCCTCCTCACACTTTAATAGCTCGTCGCAATCCATTTTTAAAAGCAATAAAAAAAATAATTGTAAATTCAGCTGTTATTTATTATTCATAGTCTTTTACTAATCTTAAAAACTGTCCAGGTTTAAAGGTAACAGTTACTCCTTCAGGGTCAGTAGAAGCAGTCAAATCAAGATCTTCGGGAGCTATTTGATCAATTAAAATGACAAACAACTTTATAACTGGATGGGGCCAAGAATGCGGTAGTTTACTGATGGCGTTCCTTACGCTTTCTCGCATATCTACGCGCTCAAAAAGCTCCGTAATTACTTCTTTAAACTCTTCTCTATTAACCCCCCACCCCCATCTTTCATCCATCTCCCAGTCTCTAAATATATTAATAAGCTCTGCAACTGCTCCGGGCTTCATTTTTATTCCAAATTAAAAACACCAATTAAAAAAATTAAGTAAGCCGTTCCTATTGTTTTGCGCAAGAATCATAAGAGGAGAGAGATAGAAATTATCTAGGAGCTAAATCACCCATTTTTGTTTTGCACGAAAACCCCCATTTTAAAGTAACAATTACGTCAATTTTGGAGGTTTTTGGATGTTAAGTTTGGTTGTAGAAAAAGGTGTTAATTTTGGCAAAAAGTAGCATGAGATGGACGAGATTTGTTTGTGAAAAGGGGGGTTTTCGTGCAAAATAAGATGTGGTGGGATAGCTCCTAGATAATTTCTATCTCTATCTCTCTCTGTCTCTCTCTGTTCTCTCTCTCTCTCTCTCTCTCTCTCTCTCTCTCTCTCTCTCTCTCTCTCTCTCTCTCGGGGGAGTGTACGTGTACTCTTCTGTGCATGACGTGTTTGACATCGGTCCCGTTACTTTTGCACAGTACGACGGTTGTTGGTCACTCTGAGGGTTGACAGTTGGTCATCATACCTGTGTTGGACCATGCCTGCAGTACCGCTCGTGTTCCGGTCAACATGTGGATGTTTCGTGACTGTATTTTTGAATTTCATGTGTCGTCGGGTCAAGAAGAAGGAAGAATTGAGATGTCGGACATTAAGGGCGAGATCTCGGCTAGACGGTGTCATGGTTGGACTGACCCTCATTGTGTTTTTCTGGAGCGGTATTCTCATGCAGTGCGGTGACATTGAACTTAACCCTGGCCCTCCTAAGTCTGCCAGTGCAAAGCAGTCCCGACTGACGAGCAGCAGCTCGAGGATGAGTCTGGACAAAGGCGTCACAGGTCAGGAGGACAGTGGACAGTCAATCAGGCATGAGCAAAGTAAGATGGGGTCAGAAGTTACCTTGACAGACGTCATGACCATGTTGACCGGCTTGAACACGAAGTTTGACAATATGCAGGGTACATTTGACAAGGTTCAAGAAGACCTCGGGGAGATAAAAGAATCTTTCTCGTCTCTAAAAAATCAAGTTCAGGTTCTTACTGAAGAAGTAGAAATCTTAAGACAGTCAAATTATGAACTCGACCAATCGAATAAGTGCATGCAGGAACAACTGAAAGCTTTAGAAAGAAAAACGGACGATTTAGAGTGCCGATCAAAGAGAAATAACATCATTGTGCATGGAATTCCCAGAGCTGAAAAGGAGACGCCTGAGCAATGTGAGAACCTTCTGAGGGACATGCTGACTGACAAGATGGATCTGACTGATGACTTCTCCTTTGACAGAGTTCATCGTGTGAACGCTAAACGGGACTCACCAGTGATAGCCAGATGTACATTCTATAAAGAAAAAGTTAAGATCTTGAAGGCGAAGTGGAAACTGAAAGGGAATGATCTGTTTGTGGCAGAGGACTATTCTCAGCGAGTTAGGTCAATTAGAAAAAAGTTGTCACCTCATCTGAGAGCTGCCAAGGATCAGGGAAAGAGGGCCACCATGATCTACGACCACCTGGTCATCGAAGGGAAGAAATTCTTCTTGTCTGGTGATGAAACAAGCATCGTGGAGGTACCATAGGAATACGGCCGGCCTAGTAAAACAAATGTTCTTGATGAGTTAGATAGTTTTTGTGTTAGTAGGTTAGGTGTAAATACAAGTGGGCAGTATTTTGGAAAGACACCGGTTTCAAGGGGATGGTCCAATGCGCAGGCGAACACGGCACGGGGAATTCAAAATAGAAAATCTGACATTGCGAGTCCGTGTTCAGATAGGGAGAGGGAGTTTGTTTACAGCGAAGACAGTCGTACGCATGCACCCTTGTGTGTTTCTGAAAGCGTGAAAAGCGTGTCTGGATGCGTGCACGAAAATAAAGAAATGTGTGACAGTGTCAGTGTTCTGAAAGCACAGAAGCCTTCTCTGGTGATTAATGGTTGTCATTCTGTATCAGAGAATGTTAGCAACACAAGAACCTATTCTTTTCTACATTGGAATATTTGTGGTTTACTCTCTAAACTCTCTGATCCTGATGTTATTGAATATGTTTTTTCCTTTGATTTCATTTGTCTTGTTGAAACTTTTGTTGACAATGTTCAGTGTTCCGTGTTTTCTTATCATAACATGTTTGTTAAGCCTGCAGTTAAATTCACTCAGCGTGGAAGAAGATCTGGGGGAGTAATATGTCTGATAAGAAATAATCTCATGAAATATGTGTCAAAAATGAGCACTGAGCGTGATAATGTCATATTGTTTGTTATTGATAAAACATTGTTTCATTTGGCGAATGATATTCTATATGTATGTTCGTATGTTCCCCCAGAAAAGTCTCCATACTATTCTGTGTTTAATGTTGACAATGGTATCAATCAACTGGAAGATTGTGTAATAGATAATTTGTATTACAAGGACAAAATGTCAATATTGATGTGTGGTGATTTTAACGGCCGAACGGCCGATGTTTCACCGCAACTTGATGAACAAACAAAAACATTTTCATGGTTTGATAAGTCTGGTATTGTTGAAATGAGACGTCACTCTGAAGATACAGTGTTAAATGCTTATGGCAAAAGTTTACTAAACATGTGTAACGCGCTAGATTTATATATTTTAAACGGTGTATGTCCTGGTGATGACAATTTCTGTTTTACTTATATCAGTGAATCTGGTAGTAGTGTGAACGACTATTTTGTTGCTTCTTCTGACCTTTTTGATTTCATACAATCTTCTTGTAGCCTTCATGTAAAAGAACGGATGGAATCGGACCACATGCCTCTTGAATTTCATGTGAGTGCATCTGGTTCTAATGATTGTGAAAATAATAAGCAAGAAACGAAAGAGTATATAAAGAAATTTGTTTGGAATGATAATTGCGCCACGGACTTCTTTAATATGATGCACTCGGATGAAATGAAATTAAAGTTTTTTCATGCTGTTAATTTGATAGATATTAATGTAAATGATGCTCTTGATTTGTTTATCAATACTGTTAAAGAAGCTGGTAAATGTATGGAAAAACGAGTGTGACAGGACAAAAAGACAGAATGACTGGTTTGACTTCGAGTGTTTACAAGCTAAAAGAGATGTCAGGAGGTTACTTAGGGTATGGAAGAGAACCTTAGATAAAAATAACCGACACTTATACTGTGTATCACGATCAGAGTATAAAAATTTATTATATAGAAAACAAAAGTCACACAATGATAAAATGTTCAAAGAAATTGTCACTAATATGGACAACCAAGAGGATTTTTGGAAAAGTGTCAAACAAGCGTTTAAAACACGAACACAGAAGCAGAATAGAATCACAATGGAGCAATGGTATTACCATTTTAAAAACGTGTTGGAAAAGGATACCAGCGTTGATACAGACACTGGTGAAAATGAAACATTATTAGATGATGAATATTCTGAATTTTTCGATCGACCAATTACAAAGCATGAAGTACAATTTGTAATAAGGAAACTGAAAAATGGTAAAGCAGCAGGGCCTGATGGACTTGTTGGTGAATTTTTTAAAAACTTAGGGGACTTTGCAATCGATTTTCTTGTAAAATTATTTAATGTTCTTTTTGAAAAAGGAATTTATCCTGAGAATTGGACCAGATCGTTCATCTTACCTCTGTTTAAAAAGGGTGACGCAAATAATCCTAATAATTATAGAGGAATCTCCTTGTGTGATATTGCTAGTAAACTTTATGGATCTATAATAAACAAGAGATTATCTGAATGGATCGAATTAAAAAACATAACTGGTGAATACCAAGCAGGTTTTAAGAAGGGTTATAGTACAATCGATCACTTGTTCACTCTACTGGCTGCTGTTCAGAAGCAGTTTTCAAATAATCGTAAGTTATATGTTGCATTTATAGACTTTGAAAAGGCCTTTGATTCTATTTCTAGAAAGCTTCTGTGGCCAGTACTGGCAAAACATTGTGGAAAAAGTAAACTATTTAAATGTGTTAAATGTATGTATCATGATGTTAAAGCTAATGTAAGGTGTGGTGCAAAATATAGTGAGTACATTAGATGTACACAGGGTGTTAAGCAGGGTGATGTTTGTAGTCCTGTTTTATTCTCTTTGTTTATTAACGAATTAGCTTTGGAAATTATCGAGAAGGGAAAACATGGTGTTTCATTTGATTTGATTGAAATATTCATTCTACTTTTTGCAGATGATATCGTTTTACTGTCTGAAACTGTTATAGGGCTTCAAAACCAGTTGAACAATTTGTGCTCAGCGGCGCAGAAATTACATCTCAAAGTAAACATGGACAAAACAAACATTATAGTTTTTCGAAAGGGTGGATATTTGTCGTCGCGTGAAAAATGGTTTTATGGAAATTCTAAAATTGCGATTGTAAACGCCTACAAATATCTGGGTTTATATTTTTCTACAAAACTAAGTTTTTCATTTGCCTGCCAAGATCTTGTGGGTAAAGGGAAGCGTGCTGTTATGGCCATTTTAAGCGTCTTGTATAAGTTTGAAAACGAGTCAGTAAAACTATTTTTCAGAATGTTTGATACTCAGGTCCAGCCTATAGTTCAATATGGCGCTGAGATTTGGTGTTTGGAGAAAGGACACGACATAGAGAAATTGCACTTATTTGCTATGAAACGGTTTTTGAATGTCGATAGGCGTACCCCAAATGACTTGGCTTATGGAGAACTTGGAAGATTCCCTATTTATTTGAATTCATATATAAAATGTGTAAGCTACTGGCTTAAACTGTTACGTATGGGGCAACATAGACTGCCAGCCAAAGCTTATAAAATATTGTTTGACCTGGATATGAGAGGGAAAACTACGTGGGCATCGGGCATTCGTAAATGTTTATGTAATTATGGTTTTTCGTTTGTATGGTTAGAACAAGGGGTTGGCTGTGTCAGCAGTTTCTTGGCTTGTTTCAAGCAACGAACAATAGATTGCAGATGGCAAGACTGGGATAGCCATATTCAAAACAGCGAACGATTTTCATTATTTAGACTGCTGAAAAGTAATTATTTAGTAGAAGCAGAAGCTTATTTGTCTCTGAACTTGAATAGATTTATCAGGTCTGAATTAACAAAATTCAGGTTTGGTGTATCGGATATTGCTGTACATCGTCAACGATATAATATCCATACAGAAAATGATTTGTTGTGTCCGTTGTGTAAATCTGGTAGGGAAGATGAACTTCATTTTGTATTCTTATGTCCTGTTCTGGCAGATCTACGACAAAAACTTATTCCGTTAAAATATCATCGACGTCCAGCACTGTTCAAGTTTGTCTTTTGTCGTCAAAAAATTACAACGTTGCAAGAAACCTTGCTTTATATCTGTACAAATCATTTAAAAGAAGGAGTGATTTGACATAGGTAATTTGCATATGTTGAGAATGTTTAATTTTTTGTGATGAAATACCTTGTTTAACTATGTTCTTTATTACTTACCCCCTTCGAATGGGGCTGTGGCCTTTCTGAATAAATTTTCGTTATCGTTATCGTTATCGTTTATCTCTCTCTCTCTCTCTCTCACACACACACACACACACACACACACACACACACACACACACACACACACACTCATCTGAGAGAGAGACAGAGACAGACAGAGAGAGTGAGGAAAATAGACTACAAAATCTCTCTCTCTCACACACAACACACACACACACACACACACACACACACACACACAACACACACACACACACTTTTTATTTTGAGATTAACCAAGCCTTTATTGTATAAAATATAGACGACTTTGACAGTTGCTGATCGATGTAGGTTGGAAAAAAAAAATTCAAACTTGAACAAAATGTAAGCTAATATAATTAACATGAACTGCCCCTCTCTCTCTCTCCTCTGTCTCTCTCTCTCTCTCTCCCCTCTCTCTCTCTCTCACACACACACACACACACACACACACTCTCTCTCTCTCTCTCTCTCTCTCTCTCTCTCGAAGGCTACAGCATGGAAGTCTACTATTCTTGTTCCCGAGTTCAGATGAGAAAAATGGTTTAATGTGAAAGTTAACAGCTTAGCACATCCTCAGGCCACTGTCTGGCAAAACTTCACACGTTGTTGAAGGCAAATTAACCCCCCCCCCCCCCCCCAACTATTAACAGAAAGTACTTGTCATCTGCATATTCCAGGACACAAAACCACACTTCCAGTTTCAGATTCAAATGGTAATTGTTCTATCCTCTGAGAGGAGGACTGATAAACAAGCATGCCAATATGACAATTCGTATTTCAAATAGAAATAATGGCTTTAATGACAAGCAAGAACACGCACATCGTCTAAACATCCAGCATATTAAAAATCAAAATAAAAAAACGTGAAATGCCCAATGAATGCCATCACTACAGCTACTATTTTCCTTTACATTAGAAAAAAGGAAATGTAATAAAAGGAAATGTAACAAACATAAAAATAGTTCTCGCATTAAGTTTTTCATCCAAGGAAGAGATGTGCCGTCTTTGTTAAATAGTCTGAACAGCAGGTACATTCAAATTGGATACATCTCTGTCCTTAAAGGAAACCGTAATTTTCAAAAGAAAAGACAACAAAAAATGTAGCAGGTAGAGCTGCTTAATTCAGAGACAAAAATGGAAAACAATCCCTTAACTATGAAGTTTTTTACTTAAAAACGCAGGAGATTCTGTGCAACTTTAGAGACAAACTCGTAAGTGCAGCAATATTGATTATAATAACCACCTCTAAATGTAAGGAAGAAACTCTCAACTCGCAATGACAGGAAGTGACAAGTGCACAGAAAACTTAAAACAGGAAAGCTTCTCATTCCAGATTCAATTTGTGATATCCATATATTGGCCCTGAATTAACATTCAAAAAGCTCTTCGCAGCAACACAACCTCAGGGAAATGCTTCAAACTAACGTGTTTACTATAGTCGTTGTTTCGAGCTAGCTATCCACGAAGAGATATCGCAGTCAGGTATTATATTATATGGAAGCCAAAAGAAAGATATGATACTTTCCCACAAGCTAATCCTTATAATTACCCATGTAAAACACATGACAATAGCTTGGGAAAACTCTTGAGTTAAATCGTCAAAAGATCTGAAATATATTTCAACAACAAAAAACAAATCAAAGCTGGTTTCAGAAATCTTCCAGTACAACACAGAAACATTACCTGACCACATCATACACATATAACAACAGTCTTTCTGACTGTTCCCTTGATCTTTATAAATCGTTAGATACTGTTTGACATGATGGTGCTTATATGAAATTATCAGAAATTGACAAAGACTGAAACAGCAACCATGTAAGTAAAGATATGTACACACCATCAATAATGAGTCAAAACAAAGAGTGACGTTAGAGATTCTACTCCAGCCAAAACGGCTTCCTTCAGGGCAATATACCTAACCCCATATTTCAAACATTAGATATCGTACGCATTAATCCTCTTTTATTTTTTAACAGCACAACTGAAACTCATATTCAATACCTGCTGTATGCTGATGATATTGTGCTCCTACTGACGGCGAAAGTATGATTAAAATCGATCACTTGCATGCTCGTAGTCAATAGGAGGACTGACGAAGAGAGAGAGAGAGAGAGAGAAGAGAGAGAGAGAGAGAGAGAGAGAGAGAGAGAGAGAGAGAGAGAGAGAGAGAGAGAGAGTTACAATACGCATGGAGTTTGCTGCATTTTTATATTTGGCATGGAGGTTACTGCACTGTTACATTTTAAGTGGCGATTGCTGCATTGTTACATATTACATGGAGATTGCTGCATTTTCGCTTGGAGAGTGCCGCATTGTTACATTTTACGGCGGCATTGTTACATTTTGTGTAGAGATTGCCGCATTGTCATCTTTAACACAGTTCAAAGCCTTTATCGCACCAGCATTAAGATCAGATCACCGGCAAGATTACTGGCAAAATGAAGAAACACTAGTTCATGGTATTATCAGGAAGCTCAGAGAACAGATACCAACAGACCTCTGCAACTTTGCTAAAGGGGGCTTTCTCAACAAGGCGCACAGTGTCACTCACGCCAATTTCAGCATTTGGAGGAAAGGCAAATCTTATCTGAACAGTATGGAAACGTTGGCATTCGGCAAGCCACCTGACTAATGTCAACATTCGGCAAGCCACCTGACTTATGTCAACATTCGGCAAGCCACCTGACTAACGTCAACATTCGGCAAGCCACCTGACTAACGTCAACATTCGGCAAGCCACCTGACTAATGTCAACATTCGGCAAGCCACCTGACTAACGTCAACATTCGGCAAGCCACCTGACTAATGTCAACATTCGGCAAGCCACCTGACTAATGTCAACATTCGGCAAGCCACCTGACTAACGTCAACATTCGGCAAACTGGCCTGCCTTGTATTCACATTAGGCAGTTTGTTTGCCTTATGTCAAGGTAAGGCAAATGTGTACGTCAAGCGCCAATCAATCAAGCAAGCTAGCAAGCAAGCAATCTATATGTCTATCTACCAAATCTATCTGCCTGTCTGTCAGTTTACATGTGTATATATATATATATATATATATATATATATATATATATATATATATATATATCCGTGCGTGTATAGAATTAATCATTTTGTACATCTACGCATTTTTCTTCAATTAAAAACTAGTAACAATGAGAATCGTGTATTTTCTACGCCGAAAAAAGCAAACAAAAGAACAAAACAGAGAAGAAAGGAAAAAGGAGATAAATAAAACCAGATAAAACAGTAAACGGAGAAGGAGGAGGAGAGAGAAGAAGAAGAAGAAGAAGAAGAAGAAGAAGAAAATAAAAGGATAGGAAGAGGAAGAAGAACCCTAACAACAATTTCAACAAAGTGAAAGAAACAAGAAAAAAGATGAAATGCAAGCAATAACGATATCACGACAGCTCAAGGGAAAATGATTCCATCTACAAAAAACAAAATCAACAATACGATTAAAGCGAAAAGTCAGTATCTTCAGTTATGACTGGCTGGGGAAGTGAGGGGATGGAGAGGGGTGGGTGGGAAGAGGATGGATGGGAGTATACAGGGGGGGGGGGGGGAGCGTACAGAAAGACTGGATAGGGATAAAGGGTTAGAAGATAAGATACTTGACGAAAGAAAGAAAGGAAAAAGGAAGAGAGAGAGAAAGAAAGAAAGAAAGAAAGAAAGAAAGAAAGAAGGAAAGAAACAAAGTAGGAGGAAGAAATAAGGGGAAAAAAGGAAGGAAATAAGAAAGACAGAAAGAAAGAATAACAAAGTAACAGACAAACAAAACAGCAAATAAAAGCTCACATCTTGATGTTTATACTCTAATTAACTTATAAACCAACGTAATGTTTCTGTCTCCCATGGCAAACATCAGAATGAAATGGGAGCATTTACTATTTTTTCGTCCGAGAGAAAAATAAATGAACAAGACAATCAGTGTTGGGAAAAGGGGGTGGGGAGGGGGGGGGGGGGGGGGGGCGCTACCAAAACGGGAGCGGATGCGGAGAAGGGAGGTGACAGCGACGG